>WOXC01003937.1:0-58679 GCA_011680675.1 Gymnobelideus leadbeateri | reverse complement strand
TAGGAAAATAATCTTGACACTGTCCTAATTTTTTTCAGTTATATATTAGTGTTCAGTTTATTTTCCTTCAAATTCCCCAGAGTTTGTCCATTGCCTTCACAAAATTCAAGTACTTGGAAGCTATATATATATATATATATAACATAGCATGTTTCTCCTACCCTTTCAGTTTTAGATTAGCCAGATACCATTTCTTATATAATGTATTCATGGCATTATTCAAACAATGCTTTATAATATTATTGTTTTATTCTAATTCCCTCAATGTTCTCTGAAACTGAAATGGAACAATTCAAATAAAGGGCCAGGGAATTGATTTGTTTGTAATTTGCATAAAGAGCCACTATCTTCTCATCAGTCCATGGAATGTCACTGATGTTCTTTAAAGAAAGAAACTACCTATTTTTTTTTCATCAACTGAATTTTAAATATCGCATGTTACACACAGTTCTATCCCAATGAAACAGAGATATAACCAGCAATTTTATTACTTAGGAAAAGAAGCATAAAAATACCTCTTAGTAACAATGGACTGACTGTTGCAGGGGTGGGGAACCTGTGGCCTCCAGGCCACATGCGGCCCTCTAAGTCCTCAAGTGCAGCCCTTTGACTGAATCTAAACTTCACAGAACAAGTCCCCTTAATAAAAATACCTAGAAGGCCACATATGGCCTTGAGGTAGCAGCTTCCCCATCCCTGGATATTGCTATCAGATAATTCCAAAGAGTTATCTTTAAAAAGATTGGATTTCTTGATAGGTGCAGACTGTTCAAGGAAATGGTAGAAATTATGCAGCACATCACTGCAGATAGCAAAAATAGAACACCTACCTAACACCTAAAAAAACTGATCAGAATTGCATATTGGAGACTCACTGACATTCACAAGCTAATGACAAAACTAGATGTTATAACTAAAAACCCAGAAATAGGATGGGGACTTCAACAAATAAACCATATTTGAACAAAAGTATTATTGTGGGGGCAAAGAGAGGAATTAATTGTGCATAATTGCCCAGACATAATATTGCCTCACAAAAATTTAAGAACATTTTTAATAGATATTGCCACATAAAGTGCAAATCTAAAAGCTACATGGAACAAAAAGTTCTTAAAATACAGAAACCTAGCAGAAAATACCAAAACCATGGGGAAACAGGATGAAGTACATAGCATCCTGCCTGCTACTGTAGTTGTCCCAAAGATGCTTTTCTGTGAGCCTACAGATGAGATCATTTCCCAATGCTTTTATTCAAATACAAAAAGTAGTTATTGTATCTGCCAGTTTGTTAGCTAAATGTTAGTAATAAAAACATTGAATAATAGCTTCCCCCAGAGCTGTTCCTAACTGAACTTCATTAAGATGAGAATGAAAATAATAATAAAATAATACCTAGTATTTCTATGCAACTTTATTACTTAGTAAACCCTCTACCTAAATTATTTCTTAATATGCTATCTTTTTTATACAATGATGAAGTTTTTGAGCCATAGCCATAAAAGGACATGTTCATTCAGTTGTTTGTTCTTTTAAGCCATGGCACTGGATTTAAATGACATCATTCCAACTCTCTCCTTTAGTTCCCATTGTGACCAAGAGCATATTGGCCAGGGCATGCAAAGCCTACTAGCTCATACTAGATCAAACCACAGATGACCTTTGCTTAATTTGTGAGATACTGCAACCAACTCAGCCAAGCAGACAATTTTCAAATATGCATAATTTGTTTTAACAACTTGCCATGTGGTGCTACCCTGAGTGTTGACAAGGGCAGTCCCACCTCATAGGAACTTAACAAGACAATAATAATACCTCACATTTACAGAACATAATAAGATTTACTGAGCATTTTGCTCACAGTAACACTGTGTGTCAGGTAGTACAATTATTATTATAACCATCTTACAAATGAGGAAACTAAAGTTCGGAGGGCTCTTTGAAGGTACAGGAGATAGTAGACCTGGAGTAAAAAAAAGACTTAAATTTAAAGCTAACATCAAATACTTAGTCAGGCTACCCTGGGCAAGTCATTTAACTTCTGTCTCTCTCAGTTTCCTTCCCTGTAAAATAAGGTAATATCACCTACCTCCAAGAGTAGTTGTGAGGATCAAGTGAGAAATGTGTAATGTGCTTTGCAAAGCTTAAAGTGCTACATGCAGTTGATTTTCAACATTCATAGCTTTTACTTTCACAACTTCAAGCAATCCTATGATTTTTTATTTTATTCACATTCATTACATTTATTCATTTTCACTTTCCCATTGGCAAACTCATATGTTTGTGGCTATGTGGGTTTCGAGGAGGGGGGAGATAAGACTAATGCTTGCAAGTTTGGGGAGAGCTGGTATCCTACTAAGCACTTCACTGGTCTTGTTCATCCTACTGCTGTAAAGAGTTTCTCATGCATTTGTTGCATGTTTCCATTGTTTTCTTACATATTTCCATTGTTTGTCTTTAAAACTCAAGTTCTATGCTGCTAGTACGCCCCTAATGCATAGCACAAGTAATTTAGACTCTAAGCTCAAGAGTGCAAAGTCAGTGATGCAGGTTAGTAAGAAAATAAAGATATTAAATAAACTTTGTGCCAAAATGTTGGCAGTTGCTTTTGGTTGTGAGTTTGTTACTGATCCATATAAGTTTGTTACTGATCCATATCTATATCCATAAAAAGGAGGAAAGTATATGTAAGTGTTTGTGAATCCACTCCAGAAAATGCTAAAGTAACTCTCAAGTACATCATGAGGTTACAATGCCCTCATATTACCATCTGACAAAGGGAAGGTAAGATTCAGGCTAAAATATGTCTTAGTTTTAAGAATTTTGGTACTGTAACTTTTGTGTTATGAAAAAGTGAATGATGTCTAAAATCAGATTTTTTTCATTGAGATGTTGGCACAGAAAGTCATAGAATTCTAGAGAATCACTAATGAGAAAAATGTTTTGAATGTTACCAATTTTATTTTGTGTACTGAATTTTATAGCTTATTTCATAGTTACCATAGTAGGAAATTAGAATTAATCAAAATTAACATTTTATTATTAAGTATTGTGTGCAGAAAAGTATATATTCAATGATCTCTAGTGAAAAATTCGTTTTTTGTGATCAGAGTAACCTAACCTTCTATTTCCCATTGGTTCAGTGTATCAACATTTGTGTTTTTGCCTTAAGAGTCGTTTTCTAGGAATATTATCCCCCCCACTAAAGTTGAAGATTGATTGTAAATGCCATTTATCATAATTATTATTTGTAGAATCACAAAATATTAGAGCTGGAAAGAACCTAAAAAAATCATTCAATCTCTCTCCAATTCCTCCAGTAGGCCACTTTACTGATGAGAAAACTTAGGCTCTGAGACATCAGGTGACTTGCTCAGGATCCCACAACTATTAAGTAGAGGAGACAAGATTTGAATACAGATCTCTTGATTTCCAAACCTGGGCCCTATCAATTCAGTCACACCAGAGGTGTCAAATACCCACCTGGAACACTCCAGAAAAAGTCTATAATCAGATTGAAATGTAATTGAGAAGGGGCGACTAGGTGGTGCAGTGAAAGAGCACCAGCCCTGGAGTCAAGGAGGTCTGAGTTCAAATATGGCCTCAGATACTTAACATTTACTAGCTGTATGACCTTGGGCAAGTCACTTAATCCAAATAGCCCAGCCTTCCCTCCTCCAAAAAAGCAAAACAAAAAAAAAAAAAAAAAAAAAAGAAAGAAAGAAAAGAAAAGAAATGTAATTGGGAAATATTTAGCAAAATACATAAAAGTACAATAGAACATAAATAACACGCAGCTTTCTAAGTCAATATGTGGCAGCATGCTCTTTAGGAATGTTTTGGTGGCCTTGCTTCTATTTGAGTTTGACACCACTGAATTGTCCCTGTTGTGTGTTGGTATCTTCAGAAAGATTATTGACAAGAAACAAAATGATCAAAAGATATTCAGACACTTAAACAACTGCACTAACCAAATAAATGAGTTGAATAATTAATGTATTATTTATAATATTTTCAAAGTTTTACAGATGCTTTTTTTTTTCTCTCATAACAGTTCCTACAGAGGCAAGTAGGTGGTGCAATAGAGTACTGCTCCTTGAATCAGGAAGGCCTGAGTTCAAATCTCTCCTCAGATACTTACTGTGTGACCCTGTGTGAGTCATTTAACTACTCTCTGTTTCAGTTTCATCATCTATAAAATACTCATAATAAAGCGCACACCTTGTAAGATTGTTTTGAGGATCAAATGAGATAATTATAAAACACTTAGCACAGGATAGGCCCTTTCTAAATATGTACTTCCTTTTTTTCTTTTTTCCATCCTTCTTCCTTTGTACTATCACCCTCCTCCTGCCTTATCACAGTGTAAAACAGCTAAGCAAAACCAAGAAAAACAGTGCCTGCATCTGACAATATATTCAACTTTCAACACAAGCAGTCTCATACCACTCTATCAAGATGAGGGAGGTATGTTTCATCATCTTTTGTGAAGAACCAAAATGGCTCCCTACCTTTAGTGTAAGCTCAGCAATATTCAGTGTTGTTTTTGTAACAGCTATGTCACTTCCCAAACTTGGGTGTTGAGCATGCCACAATTCACAGGGTACCTGTGAGGCAACAACCAATAGGAGTGGGCAACTTGGAAGGGAGAAGCCTATAAGAGAACAGAGAGTAATGGCAGTTGGGTCCATCATTCCCTCTCCAAATGCTTACTGTGAAGGGATTCTTTGTTTATTTTATTTTAATTTATGGAATACAACAAATATTTCCATAACATTGTACAATAAAATAGATGATTGCACATTAAACTGAAAATCTACTATGCACAACTTGCTATTTCTTTCAAATATACAAAAAAATTACCATGTACATTTCTTTTTTTCCTTTTCTTTTTTCTTCCCTCCCGTCCCCCACTCTAGAGACAGCTATCATCAGACACAAATAGGTATATATACATATATATGTATAATGATTCTATTTGTCAGTTCTTTCTCTGGATGGAGATGGCATCTTTTTTCATATGTCCTTTATAATTAATTTGGGTATTTATAGTAGACCAAACAATTTATCCACTCAAAGTCATTCTTAAAACAATGTTGTTTTGTATACATTGCAAACAATGTATAAACTATTTTGTACAATGTCCTTTCGGTTGTGTTTATCTCACTTTTCATTATTCCATGCAAGTATTTTCATGTTTTTCTAAAGTCATTGAGCTCATTATTTCTTATAGCATAGCAGTATTCCGTCACATACCACAACTTTGTCAGTCCTCTTGATGTCCTATTGATGGGCATGCCTATAATTTCCAGTTCTTTGCCACCACGAAGAAAGCTACTGTAAACATGTTAGAACATGTAGATTCTTGTCTTTTTCCCCTAATTTTCTTCAGAAATAGTGATATTTCTGGGTCAAAGGATATAAAATAGATAGTTTAATAACTCTTTGGGCATAATTCCAGATCACTCATCAAAATGATTGGATCAGTTCACAGCCCCACCAACAATTAGTGTCCCAGTTTTTCCACATCCTCTCCATCATTAGTCATTTTCCCCTTCAATCATTTTAGCCAAACCAATAAGTGTAAAATGGCTTATCAAGGCTGTTTTTATCTGCATTTCTCTAATCAATAGTGGTTTAGAGCATTTTTATAACTATAATTTGTCGATTTCTTCATTGACTGTGGAAGGATTCTGCAAGCAGCACTATCCACCTTTGAAGAAAATCAACAAATTTTGTTTCAGTACCAAAGAGATAGAAATGTAGATCAAAGCATACACCTGATCTCAAGTAAAGGTGTGAGAGGACAGATACACACCAGCATTTCCCCACAACATGGGTTAAACCTCCCCTAGCTAAGCAGTGAGGAGACTAAGTACTGGGACTAGAGTTAGGAAAACCCAAGTGCAAATTTGACCTCAGACACTTACTAGCTATGTTACTCTAAGCTAATCACTAGACCTCTATCTACTTCAGATTCCTTTACTGTAAAATGGGGATATACCTCCCTCACAGATAACTTCACAAGGCTATTGTGAGAATCAACTAAAATAATAAGTGTAAAAACAAACAAACAAAGTATTTAGCGTAGTGTCTGGCTCATAGCAGGTGCCTGATAAATCTTTACTCCTTTCCCTTTCTCTCCTTTTTTCCTTTCATCCTGTGAGAGGAATTGGTGTGCCCTTAAAAGAGACAAAGTGGTCCCAGGACCTGATTGGCCACAACTTCCTGGTTACCTAAAAGCATGAAAAGCACCACCCACATGGAGTCTGAGCATCTCAAATTTGGTGGGTTCTGAGACCAAGCCAGTCACTATTCCCTCATGCCCTGCTGCTGAGACATGAAATAATAATAATAATAATAACATTTATTTGGTGCTTACTGTGTATCAGGTACTGTGTTAAGAACTGTACAACTCCTATCTGGCTTGATCCTCACAACCACCCTGGGAAATAGGCGCTGTTATTATCTCCATTCTACAGATGAGGAAAGTAAGACAGAGATTAAGGGACTTGTCCAGGGTCACACAGCTCATAAATGTCTGAGGTCACATTTGAACTCAGGGCTTCCTGACTGCAGGCCTAGTACTCCATCCACTGTGCTATCTTGGTGCCATAAGGAGGCAAAGCAAGCCCTGAAAACCAAAGCTGAAGCTAAGTACCACTATACTTTGTTGCATATCCTTCCTGTGTTAGGGCAAAGTAAATCTCTTTTTTTGTTGGTTATTCGATGATTTATAAGTGCCTTGTTCCATCCCAAAAATCAAAGCTAAACTAAAGAGAGAGCTTGCATGAGGACTACCTCTTATAAAGGGAAATGATTTAGATGGAGTTAGGGGAAGAAGTAATTTACAGTAGCTCCCAGGGTAGGGGGAACTGACACCAGCTACCTTGGAGTTTGCCCTGCCTTGGATGGCATCTGAGAGAAAAACCAGGAAACCCTGAGTGACTAGAACTTGTCCATTAGTAAATTGTCCTATGCTCAGCTTCCACATAGTTGAGAACAACTGAGAATTGGTTTTCTGGGGCTGTTTAATAAGTTGGCCTGGGGCCTGAATAATGGCTGTAATTTGGGATGTTTACAGTGGGTACTTTGGTAACAATAATCATAATTAATAAAAATAACATTTATATAGAATCTTAATACTTGCAAAATTCTTTATACATATTATTTCATTTGATAGTCAATCCTGTGAGGTAAGCACTATTATTATCCACATGTTACAGATAAAGAAACTGAGACTTTGAGAGATTAAGTGACTTACCCAAGGTCACACAGCTAGTACACTTCTGAGATAAGATTCAAACTCAGGTCTTCCTGACTCCAAGTCTAGCCCTCTATATACAGTGCCACCTCACTGCATTATATTAATACAGTCATACTTCCTTTCACGCCTTTGACTAAATATTTTTAGTCGTGACCTTGATGGATGGACTTTAATGAAATATATGCAAGAGAGCAAAAGAAAAGATGCTACTAAGTAGGTGGGAGCCAGAGCCAAGATTTGACTGGCAGACATTAATAAATCAAACAATGAATAAATATTTATAAATATCCATGTAAGTTATTTCCCTGTATAAGAGGCAGGTCTCATGCCTACTATATTCCAGGCACTGAACTAAATGCTAGGGATAAAAAAGATGCAAAAGACAGTCCCTGCCCTCAAGGTGCTCACCATCTAATGGAAACTGGATTGGGGTCCAACTGAGGTACTTGTTTAGAACACAGAGACACATCAGTAAAACAGATATCAGTACATGGTGTGTCCTACATAGGAGGCAAAGCTAATGGGTGATTGACAGCAGCTTTCTCAAGGATTCATACTGAGAACAAGTAGCATAGTTGATATCCCGTAGCACTCTGATGATATCCTTACAGTTTCATTTACATTACTGTAGTCATTCTTATAGAGTTCTCTTGGTTCTACTCTCCTTACCATGAATCAATCAACCAACTATGCACTTATTAAATAACCTACTATGTACTACACACTGAGATAACCACTGAAGATAATAAGACAAAAGTGAAATCATTCCTTCCCTGGAAAAGTTCATCATCTAACTTGGAAAAATAGCAGTTACATATACAAATACATCCAAAATAAATGAAAGATAATCTGAAGAGAAAGCACTAACAGCAGGGATGTAGAAAATGGCTCTTGAAGAGAACCTTAAAAGAAACAAGGGATTGTAAGAATTGGAGATGAGGAAGAAGGACATTCCAGACGTATAGGGCAGCTAATGGATAATAATGTTCAAGAAGTGGAGAAATATATAATGAGGCTATAAAGGTAAGTTGACTTCTAGTTTATCATCCTCAGACATAGAGAAGAATTTGGGTTTTGTTTTGTTTTGTTTTAATACTTGCAATATAAAGGAGAAATTGGAGTTTACTGAATAAGGAAGTAATAAATGCTCAGCAATTAGTTTAATTAATAAAAGAATCATCTCCAGTTTCTCTGAATTCCTCATATTTATCATTTATTGCAAATACCCTTTCTCCCTTGCATTCATATATCACAATTTTTTCAGTTGTTCTCCAATCAATGGATACAATATATATAGTATGTATGTGAACAAATACCAGTAGGTTTCGTGTTGAAAAAAGTGAAAGGGATGAGTTTAATGCTAGAAGATCAGAATATTTTCACTTTTCTTTCAGTTAGAGAAGTTTCTCTAATCTAATTTCCTTTGAGATAATAAAAAGGCTCATAAAAGTTCTTCTCTGGAGTAAATTTATTCCTTCTGGATCACGAACCTCTCTTCTATGTAATTTCCTATTCCTTTGATGAGCTATGCTTACCTGCATTTATCATCCAACAGATGTGTTAGTACTTAAAAGTTGCCAGTGAATACAGTATCCTGTGATTTCAGAAGCCTTGATTTTTAGCATTGAATTTTTTGGTTTATGCTGCCCTTCAGTCCCAGTGGTCTATACCAGATGTCTACTGTAATTTCACTTTATTTTTGCCCTATTTCATCTCCGCTCAATTTTTATTATCAAATTCTATCATACTGATTTAGAAAGTATTTAGGCATCTAAGATCTTTTTTAAAAAAATGTGTTCCAAGACATGCATACCAAACACTTACTTCTGGGTATGTCATAGATTGTGTAAGAGTAAATCATGTTGTCTATACAACTTTTCACACTCAGTAAGTTGGGGCTGACTCAGTAATGTGTTTCAAAAAGTATTGAAAAGCACTTCCCCCAAATGTTTTGGAATTAACAGTAGGACGGCCAGTGTATTTGCAAATTCCCGCTGCTAGATTTTAATCTGTATATTCCAAATGCTGCATCTTTACCTGTAAATCCTATATGCTGGATTTTCCCACTCTCTTCGTTCCTTTCAAACTGTTCTGTATTAATAATGTCTTTCTATGGAATAGTCTTTCTTCCATTATTTGTTGTTCAGTCATTTTCAGCCATATCAGACTCTTCATGATTCCATTTGGGAGTTTCTTAGCAAAGATACTGTAGTAGTTAGCCATCTCCTTCTCCAGTCCATTTACAAATGAAGAAATTGAGACAAACAGGTGACTTGCCCAGGGTCACACAGCTAGTATCTGAGGCTGAATTTGCATTCAGTTTCTCCTGACTCTAGGACTAGTGCTCTATCCACTGTACCACCTAGATGCTCCTCTTCCATGATTATGACCTAAGAACACTCAAAGAATTATTTCTTTCATAGTTCTACCAAAGATCGAGGATAGAAGTGTTTAACCTTTTTGAATATCACAAACCCCATTGGCAGTCTAGTGATGCCTACACACTCCTTGTCAGATTAGGGTTTTTACATGAATAAAATAAAACACAGAGGATTACAAAGGAAATCAAATATATATGCATATATACGTATATATTTAATTCAATTTATTTTATTTTCAGATCTATATTCTCCTCCTCCTATCTACACTGAGAAAACCAGGGGAAAAATACAAACTTATGTAGTCAAGCAAAATGACTGCATTATCCATGTCCAAGGTAATGTGTTTCCATCCATATAGTCTCCATATGGAGGTAGATAGAATGTTTCATCATGAGTCATCTGGAATAGTTGTCAGTAATGGTACTCCAAGTTCCTTAGTCTTTCAAATTGAAACTAATAATATTGAAATATAATTATCAATTTTTTAAAAGTTCATGGACTCCAGGTTAAGAAACTCTAAAATATTTACTCCCTGTTATTCAAACTGTCAGCTAATGTTATTATCAGGACCCAAAGTAGGTCTAGTTGCCAAAGAAAGTTTCCCAAAGAAAATTACAAAAATATGGAAATCATGTTAATCTTCTGGGCTACTTATCAAAAAAGGAAATATAATGAAGCTAAGCAATGTACCCTAAAAACTTTGTCTATGGTATTTAACTAGGCAACCTACTAATATATCACAGATCTTGTTCAAAAATGGTATGTTCTTATACCACTATCCATAATAAGAGGTAGGACTACATCTTATATAAACTTTATATTTCACTTCATGCCCAGCATGGCTCTCCCAGTTTGAGATACTTTTAAAAACGTTTTATTTTATTTAATTTAATGAGCATCATTTTATTAGAAATATGTATATGTATGTAGGCAGATAGATAAACAGATTTAATGAGAAGACTTTGAAATTTTTAACACCACAACAGACCTTAGAGATTATCTAATCCAAATCATGCATTTTACATATGAGGAAACTGTGTGCTAGAATGGTGAAATGATTTATCTACATTCTGATAGCTTTTCCATGGCAGAACCAAGGATAAAACCCAATTTCTCTAACGTCTAATCCAATGCTTATTCCAATGCACAACTGCTGTCTTTGTCTAACTGTTGATATTAGCATGTGTATATGTGTGCACCCACTTGCACACACATGGGTGTTATGCTTCCATTATTACTGCAAATAAAAGAGCTATTCAGGCTTTCTTCCAGATACCCATATCCCACCCTTCTTATTCCACCACCTGTTCAGATCCCAAGAATACAACCTCTCTTGTCCCACTGTGTTTGTCAGGATGCCAGATGGTCTATCTATGGCCCATTAATTCTCCATAGCCAACAATCAGAATTAATTTAGTGAATCTACTTTGACACTCCTTTTTTTATTGCTGGCTGGTGAAAATTCCCTTCTTAGACATCCCCTTTCAAACAGGATCTCAGGTTGTTCTTCTTTTTATTCCCCAGCCACAAGCAATCTAATCCTAGAGCATAAATTAAATAACTCTTTCCTTAGGTGTTTTTTTTTCCCACTGTAACATTCATCAAGCTTTCAGATTCTTTAGTTCAAACTCTGTCCCCCAAACACATGCTGTGTTCTCACCTCCCTGCATTTGGTCACAGTGTTCTCTAAGCCTGAAATGTCCTTCCACCCACCTTCACCTGTTGAATTATAACACTTTTCTTAAAGTCAAAAGTCAAACATCAACTACGTGGTAAAACCCTGCATATTTCCTGTTCATAACAGCATTCACTTTAAGACTTCACATAGGGGTGGCTAGGTGGTGCAGTGAGTAGAGTGTCAGCCCTGGAGTCAGAAGGACCTGAGTTCGGATCCGGCCTCAGACAATGCACACACAAACAAAAAAACCTATCCGTGTGACCTTGGGTAAGTTACTTAACCCCAATTGCCCTGCAAAAAGACTTCACATAGCATCTCTACAATGCATTTGTCATATAATATTCTGTTTTATCTTTACATGCATATATATTTTATTTCCTGCTAGACTATAAGTCCTATATGGGAAGAGACTTTTTCTTAACCACATATCTCCCTCAGAAATTAGCACATAGCTCCATACATAGTAGGTGCCTAAGAATGTCCCTTGAACTTGAATTTCTATCTCTATTCCTTCCTATCTTTACCTAAAATTCATGGACCTCATTTCTTTCTTTTAATATCTCTTGATGTGGAGCCAGAAACTATACAAATGGCAACAGAAGCTACACTGATTGTCATCATGTCTAGGTTTCTCTTCTAGTGTCCTTATCCTAGTGGTTCCCATTTAGTGATTCATGAACCTGTAGGGGGTTTGAAATGATAGGTGGAGATGTTCAGAATAAAAATTATTTAGTGATTCTATAAGCAGGAAATTATTTTCAATCACATTACAAATATACTTTTCATTTGTGACAAGTATGTACATGTTTGAAGCATTATAGGTTTGTTTCTGTGATTCACAATCATCTTGATTATGCACACTGATTTTGGTATTCATGTATCGATTACATCAAACTCTAACCACTGCTGACTAAGCTTGTGTTCTTATAGCTTCTCAACCTGTCATCGAATTGTTTTCAAAGCTTCACAAAGGTTCAAGACATTCATGTGCAAACTGATTCTTACTGGATCGTCATGTGTATGTATAAATCCTTATTGTTGTTTTTTTCTCTATATACTACCCCAGAGGAGCTGTGCCCTATAAGTAGATCTCATGAGCTGTAAAGTCATGTAAGCTTGATGCTACAAACTTTTATGTTCTTATTATCACTTGGGTATTATTATTACAAGTGATATTGAATCCTTCACAGACTATCCAAAACCTGGTGAAATAAATCGTATATTGCCTCTCATTGCAGTATCAAGGCTGTTTTCTAATTTAAACTTATCTTCTATTTATATTATTAAACTTCTGTCTAGCAGATATACAAATGAGCTGGTTGGCAACATTGGTCAGTCATTAATACGTGTTTCTATGAAAGTTTAGCCAATATTAAAGAAGAGAAGAAATGTTCTCTGAAGAAATTCCTTACAATGACTGGTTTATAAAAATGATTAAAAATGAAGCCATATGTGCAATTGTACTTTAAGTATCATTTGATGAAACAGTTCTTATCAGCCAACAGAAAAGTAAACGTTTTACATAATAACTACATATTGGGTTTTCAATGATTGGCTAGATAGTCAAAAATTGTAAATGGATCTCCATCTCTCAGCAAGAGAGCTTTTAAAGTTTCTCCTATTATTTTCCAATTCATATTTCTGTGAATGAGCATTTTCTGGCAGCTTCTACACTGAGGGATCCAAGGGCATGGAATATATTCTGGAGAGCAAAAGAGCTGGGATTAAAGCCAAGAATCACCTACCCAGCAAAACTGAGCATCTTGTTTCAGGGGAAAGTATGGTCATTCAGGGGAATAGAGGACTTTCAAGCATTCTTGAGGAAAAAAACAGAGTTGAATAGAAAATTTGACATCCAGACAGAAATATGAATACATATGTGAATGTGTGTATATATGTTTATAGGTAAACATGGATAGATGGCACAGGTCAAATTTGGTGGGAAGGAATGATACTTAAGGGGTGAAGTTAAGAGGTGAGAGAAGAGTGTGGCAAGAGGAGATGGGGAGAGACAGAGGGGGTAAACTATCTCATGTAGAAGAAGCAAGGGGAAGTGGTTTCAAGGGAGAGGAAGAATAGGAAGGCAAAAAGGCAAAACCACACTCTCATTGAATTTGGCTCAGGGAAGGAATGACATACATACTAAATATGACATACATACTAAATGGGATATCTCACCCTGTAGGAGAATAGGGGAGAGGGAGTTAAGAGGGGGGATAATGGAGGGGAGGGCATGCTGGGGTGAGGGCAGGTTTGAGGCACCCATTTTTGAAGAGGGACAGGATCAAAGTAGGGAATGGACCAGGTGGGGGGTGGGATGGGAGGGAGGGAATTATAGCCAGTCTTTTAAAATAGATCGAATATGCATAGCTAGACATATATAACATATACTGAATTGCTTATCTTCCCAGTGGGAGTGGGTGACAAGGGATGAAGGGAATGGATCTGGAATTTGAAGTTTTAAAATTAAATCTTTCAAGTATATATAAATACTATTATTAATACTATTTTGCATGTAATTGGGAGATAAGATGTGCACGCATTGGGGCACAGAGAGTCACCTTGCTCTAACAGAAAAGTCAAAGGGGGTATGGCAGAAGATATGGGAGAGAGCAGATTGAATGAGGGGATATCCTCTGGGACTGCTATTCTGGGGTGGTGGGTAGGGGGAAATAGGGAAAAAATTGTAACTCAAAATCTGGCAGAAATGAATGATGTAAACCAGAAGTGAATGAAGCATTTGGAAAACAAACAAAAAAAAGCATTATGAATCCATACTATATAGAAATGGAGGCTTCTTGTGAAGGTTGCCTGGATTTCTTTAACCCCTTCAAATGGGACTGTTACAGGCTTCTGTATCTGACCCAAACAAAGTATAATGAGAATTTAGTTAACATAAACAATAATAATTATAATAATTTATATCTTAATGTTTATAAAATACTTCATAAATTTCTCAATCTATCCTTAAAACAACCCTAGGAAGTGAGTGATATTGCTATCCCCATTTTAAAGGTGAGGAAACTGAGGCAGATAGAAGCTGAGTGGCTTGCCCAGGATCACACAGCTAGTAAGTATCTGATGATGAATCGGAATAGAGTCAGGTCTTCCTGACTCTATCTTCAACACTCTCTCTACTATATCACCTAGCTACCTGGATTTCTAAATCCAACCATGAGTCTAAATTTACACTTAATTAATTGCCAAACCTCTTCTTTATAGTAGACAGATATGATCTATCTAATCACATAATTTAACAGATGAAAGAGGTAAGGATCACCTACAAGACCTAGGTAAAAAGGACCCCCACTAAGATGGCTTAGTGATGAGTCATATCTATGTATATCTCATTTACCACCTCAAGATAACAAGAAATTCACCAAATAAAGTAAAAGATAAACAACACAAATCAGGGGAAGAAAGACTTCATTACAAGAAAAATCTCCCCCTCCCAAAAAAAATAAATAACAGAGAGAATTTTAAAATGTGTAAATAACAAATGAGAGACTCTAATAGTATTCATAAAAATAAAGGAGTTAATAAAAGAATGCAAACATCCCTTCCTCCAAATAGTGTAATATTAACTGCAACAAAAATAAATGCTCACCAGATATAACAATTTAACATCTCTAAGAATCCCTTAAAGTGGTGTAGAAGCTCAATAAACAAATAAGGATGAAAATTAGAACCTTTAAAAAAGAATTTTAAAAAGACAAACAAAATAATTGGCTATTTGAAACAATGAGATGTATCTAAGAGTGTGCTGGTAAATACTTAATTTACAAACTGATTCTCTGAAGGGGGTTGGGGGATGAATGTATGATACACTTTTAAATTTAATTTACATCATTAATATTTTCTTCTTCACCTTCTAGACAATCAGCAAAGCAATAAATCAAGCCCTGATTTGTAGAATTTGCTGATTTACAAAGTGCAAATATTCATATTGAACATTTAATAATTACCTCTTAAAAGCTCATATATGCTGACTCTAGAATATTTCTGCATATATCATTAAAGTAATGTACTTGCTGAAAAAGAATTTTTCAGATTCTAAACTAAAAAAAAATACAGTGATGGTTGAAAGAATATCAGATTGAAATTAATAGGTAACATGTTGAAAGAACACTTAAGATCTTTACAATTCAAATGACTGAATTTAAAGACAATGTAATGAGAATTAATTGTATCCCAGGGAGAAAAAATGAAGTGAAAAAACTTAAATATCATAATGAAGGATATCACACAAGATATATTCAGGAATAATGGAAATACACGTTAAAATACAGCTCAAAAGAATTCATAGGATGCTGGTATAGAGGAGCTCCACATTCAATTCACTCAGAAATATATTCACTAAGTTCCACTAAACAAAGAATTTCACAAGCAGTTAGGAGTTATTTCATGTCTCAAAGAGAATTTGTTTAAATAGTTTCCTCTTAAGATATACAGGCACTAGGGTAGAGAGATACATCTTGCCCTACTGGAAATTCAGAGAAGGGATGGGGGGAATATAGGAGAGAGCAGATTGGGGGAGGGGCATACAGTGGGATCACTATTTTGGGGTGATGGGTAGGGGAAAGATGGGGAGAAATTTGTAACTCAAAATCTTGTGGAAATGAATTGTATAAACTAAAAATAAACATAAATTTTAATTTAAAAATTATACTAGCTAGAAAATATATTTAATTACATGATTCATTGTCTTCTCCTTCCTAATTCCTTACTTTATACTAAAGAATGATAAATAAAATATATGTCATGTAAAATATAAAAAATAAAAAAAATGTTTCCTCATTCATTGACCATGAGAAATGACATAATAGAAAATGCTCTGTTCCTTACATATAATCAGTAGTGTGCTCAAGATGGCTCATAATAAACAAAGAGATCACTGTTACATTTTCAGTGGGAGCATGAAAAAACACAAAATTCTACAAATTAAGGTTTGATTTGTTGTTCTGTTGACTGCCTAGATTTAGGAAAGTGATGGAGAAAATGTCGATACTGCAGATTAAACTTACAGATATGTAGTGCATATAGTTTTCTTTTGGAAAGTTGAATGTTTGTTAACGTTTACTAGAATACCCCTCTATATATTGCATCAGTGTCTTTGCATTGGTTATCCTGAATACTTGGAATGCACTCCATCCTTATCCCCACTTCATAGGGTCTCTCTCTTCCTTTAAGATGCAGATCAGGCATCATCTTCCATATGGAGATGCTACTGATTCCCCAAACTTTTAATTCATTTTCTCCCAAACTAATTTGTAGTGAGCTATTTTTTGTATTTCTATTTATCAATTTTGTAGTCAATAATAAATGAGAAACATTTATTAAGCAAATAGCATGTGCTAATCACTGTATAAAAGGCTGGACACAAATGAAAACAAATGAATACAATACAAATACAAATGAAAATACAAATGAAATACAAATGAAATACAAAGACAGTACCTACCCTCAAGGAGCTTACTATCTAATGGGGGAAGACAGCACACTAAATGAAACTGAAAAGCAGTGGTGGAGGGTAGGAGTTGATGGGAAAGAGGGGAAAAGGTGTTTGTGCCAAGGACATGATGGAAATTCCAAAGAAGTCAAAAAGCAGTGTAGCTAATGGAAAGTGAGGAGAAAATTGTGCTGAGCCTCCTCCTTAAATGGAGACACTAAGGACAGAGTTCTTCTTTCCAGTAACAGTCCAGTCACAAAGGCAGAGTATATGGATAAGATGTAAATACCAGGTAGAATTCTCTCCCTCCTTATCTCTGCTTCCTTCAGGTCACAGCTAAAATCCTACCTTCCACAAGAATTTCTTTAATGCTACTGCCGTCCCTCTATGATTACTTTCAATTTATCCCATATATATTTTGTTTGTAAATGTTTGTATATTGTCTCTTCTATTAGGCTATTAGCTTCTTGAGATCAGGAACTGTTTTTTGACATTCTTTATATATCCCCTGTGATTAGCACAGTGCCTGATACATGGTAGATGTTTAATAAATGCTTGCTGAATTGATTTGACCTGAAGGAAAAAAAAATATGTCCTCAATATTTGGGGAATTGCTAAACAAATTATGGTATATAAATATAATAAAATATTATTGCACCATAAAGGAATTTCTACACTGGGAATGCTGTATACCAATGATATCACTGGCCTGAATCCTCAAAAAAATATAAGGTAAATATAAGGAATTCCAAGAACTATTGGAAGACTTATATGAAGAAATGGCACAAAAACAGTGAACTAAAATAACAATATACACTGACAACAACTGTAAATGAAGACTAAATTAGGAGACAGAAAAAAGCAAGTCTAATACATTGACTCCAAAATCCAAAAGTGCATGCATCTTCCCTGTCTGTCAACAAATAGCAAGCTAAGAATTAAAAGTTAAGTGCATTATCAATAAGAATCACTTCATCAAGTGGTTTTGATAAAGTTTTTAATTTCTTTATTTTCCCACAGAAAAGTACTTGATTGAGAAGTACTTCTTGATTGTTCTACAAACAAGACCCTCCATAGCTCAACTCCAGGCATTTTCTCTGACTGTCGCCCTGTAACAGCAAGCAAAGTGGGATTTTTTTGCTCTTTTTTCTGTGTGTTATTCAGTTTCCCAGCCTGTCTTACATGCCTCTATGCTGAGTCAATCAGACATGTGCAAGTGGGCTTTAATGAGATATGTACATGTGGGTTCTGGCCAATCAAATGATGAGTAGAACTGTATTAAACAGAGTTAGTGTTGAGAAAGCAGGCATTAAGGGAGCCAGTATTGAAAGAGTGATTAGAAAGAGAAGCAGCTTGATTGGGCAGAGAGAGGAAACCTCTGAGAGCTGGGAGGAGACCTCTGAGAGTAGAAAAAAGACCTATGAGAGCTAGGAGCAGACCTCTGAGAGTGGAGAAGAGACCTCTAATGTTAGAGACTTGCTGAAGATGTCTCTGAACTTTGAAAGTGAATAGAGCTGTAGGGCAGAGACATGCCCATGGGAAGGAGGCTTAGCTTGAGCCCCTTGTGAGAGGTGTTAAGGTAAACTGAACTGTTAATACAGAGCTTCTGGACTTCAGAGGTGAATAGAGATGTTGGTGCTAGTGGTGTGTGTGTTGGTATTGTTGTTGCCCTGTTAAACTTTGCTTTCCCAAAGGCAGAAGCTGTAGGCAGGAGTCCCTGGAGTCTTATGTTGGGCAGGAGCTTGGAGTGGAGCATTTCCTGTGAACTAACACATGGAGCAGGAGCAGAGAGCTACTAATGTGTTAATCTAGGTAAGAGTAAGGACTTTGCTGTTGGGCAGGAGTTGGAGTAGAGCATTCCCTGTGAACTGAGACATGGAGCAGGAGCAGAGAACTGCCAATGTGTTAATCCATGGAAGAGTAGGAAGCAGTCAGACCATAGAGGAAGATCCATGGGTATTGGAAGTAAAGTTAAGATGAAAGAGGACTTTACTTGGACACTTAGTATTGATTAAGAAGACTGTTCTTTTCTGTTACTCTTTTTTTTTTCTTTTTGGAGGGCAACTGGGGTTAAGTGACTTGACCAAGGTTACACTGTGTGTTTTTGCGTGTGTTAAAGGTTTGAGGCCAGATTTGAACTCAGGTCCTCCTGACTCCAGGGCTGATGCTCTATTCACTGAGATACCTAGCCACCCCATTTTTTGCTACTCTTTCCCCCCGCTTTTTTTTCAAATGCTTTATTGACTTCTGGTTTACATCATTCATTTCCGTCAGATTTTGAGTCACATTTTTTCCCCATTTTCCCCCTACCCACCACCCTAGAATAGCAATCCCACAGGATATCCCTTCATCCAATCTGCTCTCTTGCATCTCTTTTCCCATACCCCCTGAGACTTTTCCAGTAGGGCAAGGTGAATGTCTGTGCACCAATGCCTGAACATCTTATCTCCCAATTATATGTAAAATAGTATTAATCATAGAATTTATATATTTTTTAAAAATTGATTTTAAAAGGAAGATAAGCAACTCAGTATATACTGTACATGTGTAGCTATGCAAAACATTACCATAGTAGATATATTGTAAAAGACTGACTATCTTTCCCTCCCTCCTATCCCACCTCCCACCTGGACCACTCCCCACTTTGGACTTATCCCTTTTCAAAAGTGGATGCTTCCAACTCCCCCCCAGCCTGCCCTCCCTTCCATTGATCCCATCTCATCCACTTCTCCCCTATTCTCCTATAGGGTGAGAAAGCCTATTTAGTATGTATGTCATTCTGTCCCTGATCCAAATTCAATGAGAATAAGGTTTTGCCTTTTTGCCTTCCTGTTCTTCCCCTCCCTTGTAACTATTTTCTCTTGCTTCTTCTATATGAGATAGTTCAGCCCATTCTATCTCTCCCCATCTCCTCTCATTATATTTCTCTCTTACCTCTTAATTTCACCTTTTAAGTATCATCCCTTCCTATTGAATTCAACCTGTGCCCTCTATCCATGTATACCTGTAAACATATACACACACATTCACATATGTATTCATATGCCCATATATACCCTTCTTCAAGGATTTTCATACTGAGAAAAGTTTCATCAGTTACAATTATCATTTTTCCCTGTAGGAATGGAAATATTTCAACTTTGATAAGTTCATAATGATTTCTTTTCCCTGTTTAGCTTCCCAAGCATCTCTTGCTTCTTGTATCTGAATGTCAAATTTGCTATGCAACTCTGGTTTTTTCCTCAGGAATGTTTGAAAGTCCTCTATGCCACTGAATGACCATATTTTCCCCTGAAACAAGATACTCAGTCTTGCTGGGTAGGTAATTCTTGGTTTTAATCCCAGCTCCCTTGCCCTCTGGAATATCATATTCCATGCCCTTTGATCCCTCAGTGTAGAAGCTGGCAGATCCTGCGTTATCCTGATTGTGTTTCCACAATATTCAAATTTTTTTCTTCCTGGCTGCTTGTAATATTCTCTCCTTGATCTGGGAATTCTGGAACCTAGCTACAATATTCTTAGGAGTTTTCTTTTGGGGATTTTTTTCAGGAGGGGATCAGTGGATTCTTTCAGCCTCTATTTTGCCCTCTGGGTATAAAACATCAGGGCAATTTTCCTGGAGAATTTCTTAAAGGATAATTTCTATATTCTTTCTTTGATAATGGTTTTTAGGTAGTGCAATAATTTTTAGATTGTCTCTCCTGAATCTATTTTCCAGGTCAGTGGTTTTTCCCATGAGATATTTCACATTGCCTTCTATTCTTTCAATTGCTTGGATCTGTTTAACAGCATCTTGATTTCTCATAAAGTCACTAGCTTCCATTTGCTCCAGGCTAATTCTGAAGGAATGAATCTCCTCAGTGAGCTTTTGAGATTCTTTTTCCATCTGGCAAATTTGGCTTTATAAGGCATTCTTCTCCTCATTGCCTTTTTGAGCCTCTTTTGCCACTTGAGATAGTCTATTTTTTAAGGTGTTACTTTCCTGAGTCAGGCTGTTGACTCTCATTTCATACTTTTCCTGAATCCTTCTCATTTCTCTTCCCAATTTTTCCTCCACCTCTCTTATTTGGTTTTTAAAATCCTTCTTAAGGTCCTCTATGGCCTATAACCTGCTTGTATTTTCATTTGGGGATTTTGGTGCAGTAGTTCTGACCTCCCAGTCCTCCTCTGGTTCCATGCTTCGATCCTCCTTGCCCCCAAAATAGGAGTCTAATGTTGAATTTTTCTGTTTATTTTGTTTCCTTTGCCTAGGCATATTGCCACTTAATTACTTGACTTTTGTGCTTGCTGCCACAGTAGAACTCTGCCACCAGACAGGGGACCTTCCATCCCAAACGTTGGGGTCTTCTCAACTTCCAGAGGTATTAGTTGGGTGGCCTCTGTGAAGCCTCCACACACTCTGGCAAGCTGGTCACACACCCCAAGACTTCCACCCCAGGCCACAATCCAGATCCAAGAAGGTTAAAGCAAGAGCAATTACCCCCCAGACTGATTGCCAGATCCCCCTACAGTTTGCAGGCCAGGAGCTGAAGCTGCAACTGAAGCTGCAAAATGGTTGCTGTGCTGCTGCTCCTCAGCCAATTCTTGCCCCCAGGGGAAGAAGCTGACACATTCCCAAATACTGGTCCCAAAGTCCATAGGGCACTGACCTCTCACTTTGTCCTAGGCATCTATGTGTTGGTAATTCTGGAAAAGCCACAGCAGCTGGTGTTCTGGGGTCCCTCCAGCCAGCTGCTGGTCTTGCCGTCCTGGAGCTAAAACCTCTGACACACAGGGTCCTGGGCTTGGCTCCCAGAGTGCTTCACTGACCACTCCATGCCGGGATGCAGGGCTGTCCTCAGAGGGAGGTTAGCTTCTCTGTGTCATTTTCTGGGTTCTGGAGCTCCAGAGGTCGTTCAGAGTACCCCTTTTACATAATTTTGAAGTGGTGTGGGTGAGAGCTCCTCAGAAGTGCTGTTTCTACTCCACCATCTTGACTCTGCCCCCTTTGCTACTCTTTAAGGATGTGTTGTGCTGGGGAAGACCCTAGCCTGCAACCCCCAGATTTGGGGGATGCAAAGATATATGTTGTGTAATGTGTTGTATCCCTCTAGCCTGGAACCCCTGATTGTGCAAATATTTTGGGGAATGCTACTGAATGCAATGACATATGCTGTGTGCCATATGACACACTGAGTATTATGATCAATAGATAGATAGATAGATAGATAGATAGATAGATAGATAGAGATGATAGAATATGTTTTGCTTAAGGATGTTGTTATGAATGTTAGGCTTTAGTTTTAATTTATTGCTGACTAAATAGAGAGTTCATTATACTATGTGATTAGACTCTTAAAATTATTCATAGCAGCAGTTCTCAAATGTGCTGCCATGACTGACTTTACACCCCCATGCCTAAAATACCCATTTTCATTTGCTCTAACTACTGACCTCCCTGTCTTCCTTTAAATCTCAATTAAAGGGGGCAACTAGGTGGTGCAGTGAGTAGAGCACCAGCCCTGGAATCAGGAGAACCTGAGTTCAAATCTGGCCTCAAACACTTGACACTTAACACTTACTAGCCATGTGACCTTGGGCAAGTCACTTAATTGCCCCTCAAAAAAAATAAATAAATTTCAGCTAAAATTACATTTTTCACTGGAAGCCTTCCCCAATCCCTCTTAATTTTAGTACCTTCCCTCTGTTAATTATTCCTATTTATTCTGGATAGATAGATAGCTTCATATATACTTTTTGCATGTTAGCATATTGCCCTCATTAATTTAAATTATAATTAAATCAAATCTCTTGAGGGCAGGGATTATCCTTTGCCTCCTTTCATATCAGCAGTACTTAGCTCAGTGCCTGGCATAAAGTGAGCACTTGATAAATGTTTATTGATCGATTATTTGATCAATTATTTATTGAGCTCCTATTATAAATAGAGAACTACTTGGCATTAAAGAGATTGCAGAGATGTATAACACATCCATTGACTTCAAAGGATTTATTTTTTCATCTGTTTGGGGAAGTAAGGCATAAATACATGAAAGGTTAAGTAATATGCTGAAGTAAGGTAAACTAAGGCTTCGCCTGTCTTCACATCAAGATGCTGCTGTTCTCAATTTGGGGGCACCGTCACATTCATATGCATTGTGCCTCTTTGTTGTCATAAAAAGCAGAGAAAGGCCTCACAATGTAAAGCAGCACACATACGACCTCTTACTCCATTTGTTTTAATAGAACAAAACCCACTACCCTTCCTCCTTTTTTGCTGGATTCATTAGGCCTTGCTTTCTGTCTCCAAAGTAAAGGTTAATTTGTAATCCTGCAGGCTGTTTTCTAACTTTGTTGAATAAGAAACTCGAACCTTCACATCCCAGCTTTGCTCTTCTTTTATCTGTTTGCAGACTGACTGCTCTCATGAATATTAAAGTATTCAAATTCAATCATGTGTGCTAGTGATCAATACCTTGATTTTATACTGGACTGCTCCCCATAAATTAGTCGTTAAAACAGAAGCCATTTACCCTTTTGTTTGTTTAAGAAGAACTTAAATTACTGCAACCAATATTCAGTTTAGAGTTTCCAATGAATTTTTTACCTTAGCTCATGTCTATGATAACTAATTGAGCTTAAATGTGTGGTCTCAAACTCATTTTCTGTCTTATAGCCCTTTAATCCCCATATGAGCTTTCATCATGGTGAGGACAGTAAAACGAGAAATGTTTCCGTTTCTCCATGATTTTGACAGGAGAATAGAGGTGAAACTTGAAAGACTTTTATTTGTTAGAAGAAGAAAAGGACACGTAATGGGGAAATTTCCAACATTCCCGATGGAAGCTGTTCTGAACTGAATGGCAAGGAATAGGAGTCAGTTCCCTGGAGTTAGAAAAGTGGGGGAAAATCACAGTGTCTTGGCACAGACACCAAATTCAGCAATCTCTGCCCTGATACTGATTTCCTCAAATCGAAGTGCTTTTTATCTTCAGACCCAGAGCCTAATTTCACCTAAGACCTTTTCCTATATTTAACCAAATACTGGCAGAGACCTATGTCTTCTGGTGTACAGGGATCTCCCAAATTCATCTGCTAAGCACTCGGGGAAAAGAGGAAGACAGGAGAAAGAAGAGGGTGGGGCAGGAGATGGAGTAGAGACAAGTAGAGAGCATCCTGGGGCCCATATGAAGCTAGAATTGTCATAATCATTGTGCTGTCAACACAAAAAAGCCCTTAGAAGAAGACAAATTGGCACTGCCACCATGACTGAGCTGCCAGAACAGTGATGCTGAGAGTGTCTAAGAAGACCCTGGAACCAAGACACATACATAAGGAAATCACATGGAACATATATACATAGGTACTAGAGGCGTGCATGCTCTGATAACACAAGAGGCAAATCCTTTCCTCCCCTGTCCTTTCCTTTGCCCCCACTCTCATTCTATCTCTCTAGACCAGGGGTTCTTAGTCCTTTTCGTGTCATGGTCTCCCTAGACAATCTGGTGAAACTAAGGACCCTTTCTCAGAAGTTCCAATTCAGGAAGTAAAATTTGAAACATGTAAACACTGGAAGATAACAAAGATAAAGAAATTTTCTGGATCAAGGATATCTTGGATATAGACCTAGAAGGACAGGATAACTTCATAGCTACTAAAGCCAGAGGCTCAGAGAGTATTAAAGGTGAGTCACAAGATCTAATAGAATTTCTAGAAAAGATGAAAGACAAAAACAGACATTATTAACAGCAATAACGATACCTATCATTTATATAGTGTTTTAAGATTTTCAAAACATTACATCTGTATTATCTCATTTGATCCTCAAACAGCTTTGTGAGGTAAGTGCAATTATTATCCCATTTGAGGAAACTGAGGCACTTAGCAGTTAAGTGATTTGACCAGTTTCACACAGTAAGTAGCTAAGATGGGATATGAACTTAAGTCTTAACCACTGAACAACCTCACTCCCTATTACAAGTAAATTACAAGTGAAATGAAAACTTTAAAATAGACTGACAAAAAGAAATTACTCTGAGACACAAAAAAGTAAAAGAAAAAATCAAAACACTGAAAAAATAGAAGAAAATGTAAGATATCCCCTATGGAAAAAAAAAAGCAACTGGCCTAGAAAACAAGTCAGGGAAAGAAAACCAAGGAATTATCACACAACCTGAAAATTACAACAATAACAATAACAAGCCTGGATACCATATTTCAAAACATCATAAATGGAAATGATTCAGTTAGGACTGGTCTGCTCTAACTAAAAAGAGGGCAAAGTGAACAACAGAAAGAATCCACTGATTGCCTCCTGAAAGAAATCATTAAATAAAAGCCCCCAGAAATGTCATCACCAAAATCTGGAGCTTCCAGGTTAAAGAAAACATACCATAAAAATAGAGGGGGGAGGAATTAAAAGCCAAGAAACTATAAGTAGGATCACACAAAACTTGGCAGCAATAAGTATAAAGAACAAGAGGGTTTGGGATATTCTATTACATATCATAAAACATAAAAGCTTATAATTAAAAATAACCTAATTTACAAAACTGAGTATGATAATCCTACAGAGCAAAAAAAAAATTGACCTGCAATGAAATAATTTCCAAACATTCCTGATAAAAGATCAAAGTTGAATACAATATTTTAAATATTGAATAAATTTATAAAATTAATAGATGAATAAAATTAAAAATGAATTATTAAAATAATTAAAATCAAGAGAAATCTAGAAAGATAACTACATGGGAGCAATTGGAAGAGACTCTATGATTTTTTTAGAATATTTACATTCTCCTGCATAGCAGGAAAAGAAACACTATTTCCTTCAAAACCCTAATGTCTTCAAGGATCTCAGAGAGAACTAAATAAAACAGAACAGAGGCCTGGGATGGGGGGACATTCTGATAATCTTAAGTGAAGAAAGAAAAGAGAAGCAAAAATGAATATACTAAAGAAGGAAGGGGGAAGAATGGCAATGAAATTTACTGTTTTACATAATACAGAATAAGACCTACAAACATGGAGGAAAAGGCATGGGAAGTACATATCACATAAACCCAACTTTCACTTGAACCAGACAAAGGGGGATTGGAACATACACGTTAATACCAACCACAGAAAGAGATAAAGGGAAGGATAACTCCCAAGTTGCCTCTTAAGAAGCAAGACTGAGATTCCAATTTTGTCTCTGCCAATATTTTGCCTGTGTAACACTGAAAGAAAGGAAGAGGAGCTGAATTAGGCTGTTGTTATTAGCATGGAGGTAGATCACTTTGGGGATTCCTAGGTGTGAAATTAGGAGTTACCATAATGTTGAAGAAATGACCTAACAATCCCCAAAATACGAACCATGTGGTAATAAACACAAAAGTTTAATTCTTATATGAGTCTCTAGGGGGTAAGGAGAAATCTTTGGAAGGTGGAAGGGGGGACAAGATGAGTGCACTGCTATAAACTCCAAGTTCATTTCTCTTCCAAGAGGAGGTCAAACTACAAGTGGAGTTCTTTAGGATCCTGTGGAAAAATGAGAGTCATTAGAGAGGGAGGATAATTGGACTGATCATCAGTAGGCTACTTTAAGGCCTTTCTGGGTTTTCTACATGGTATAAAAAAATCATAATTTGGAGCACTGGTATAGAATCTAGGAACATTTTCTCATATCTGTGGAGACCTAGGCACGAAAAATATAGATTCTATCAAAAGTCTTTATCATTTTTGTTTGTTTTTTTGTTGTTATTAATTTGTTTGTTTACTTTTAGTTTACAAGATTCAATTCCATAATTCCTTGAGTGTAAAATTTTATTTCCTTCCCTTCCCTCCCGCACCCCATAATGGCATACAATCCAGTATAGGATCTGCAAATACTTTCACATTAGACATTGACAGGGTTGTGAACTTGTGTGAGGGAGTGATTAGTCACGCGTGCCGACTCAAACGCTGCTGGTCACGTGAGTACGGACTTGATGATCATTTAAGGCCAGAGAGGGTGCACGTGGCTTTCTGAGGGGCGTTATTGGGACAAGTTTGCCTGAGGTGTAATGACCCAGGAAAAGGAAGCCAGGAGCACTGACATGGGGGTATTGCTCCACGTGGCAGTGCCCTGAGGATTTCCGGTAAGGATGGTGGTCCCTTGTCTCTTATGACGTACTCTGGAAAGAACATGATTGGCCCCCACATGGCCCTCCTCCACGGGTATATAGTAAGAGGTTTGGAGGAAGTTGCAACAGTAAGAGTTAGAGTTACAGTTCCAGTTCCTGCTTGCTTGCTGTGCACTTAAGATGTAGTTGAATAAACAGCTTTGCCTCCCTACTACCTTGTCCGTGGGTGCTCTGTGGGAGTAAAGATCTTCTTGGTAACAAGAAGCCAGAGACATCCGATGACCTGGTGATAAGGTAAGATAAGGCTGGGGTTGAGACCTTGATCTCAACAGCTGGCGCCGGAACCAG
Source organism: Gymnobelideus leadbeateri (assembly GCA_011680675.1). Taxonomy (NCBI): domain Eukaryota; kingdom Metazoa; phylum Chordata; class Mammalia; order Diprotodontia; family Petauridae; genus Gymnobelideus; species Gymnobelideus leadbeateri. The sequence goes on along the minus strand of WOXC01003937.1, from coordinate 31,477 downwards.
GGACCTGAATAGGGACCTGTTCAGAAGACTCCCCCAGCCCTACTTAGGTAGGAAGCCGGAGGGGATAGGACAACATGGGTCAGGCTTTGCACCTCCCAGTTGTCAAGCCCACGGACACGGAGGTGCATGCGAGGCAAATATATAATTTAGTAAAAAATAAAGGGATAACAGTGAGACAGAAGGATTGCCAAAGATTTGTAGAAACAGTTTGGAAAACATCCCCCTGGGTGGAGTGTACAGGTCTGGACACTCAGAGGTGGGTTGTGATTGGGAATCAGTTAGCTTCTTATGATAAGGATAACCCAGGGCAAGTCCGGGACCTGGATTTCATGATTTACAGCCTAGTAAAGACATCCGTGTATGGACCCATCCCCCCAGTTAGTGTACCTCAGGCGTCCCAGACAGGAGAGTCATTAGGGGAAGGCACTAGCTCCAGTGAGGAGGAGACAGAGGAAAATAAAAGTAGAAAAAGGAGGATAAAAAAGGTGCCAAACATTTATCCGCAGCACAAAATGGAGGAGAAGGGAAGCACTGACTCGGCAAGGCCGACAAAACAGGAAGAGAAGGTCCCGCCCTCTGATAAGGAGGTAAACAAACTTCGAGCCCAAGTGAAGGAGCTCACAGCTGCCTTAAAAAACTTACAGTGTGGGCTACTCCCTCCTCCCTCTCCGCCACCTCCTCCACAACTCCCACCTTGCCGGAAAGAGAATGGTGCAAAGAAGCTGCTTTAGCAGGGGAGGACTTGACTGACTGGGATCCAATCTTAATGCCTGTTCATCTGAATGATCTGGGGCGGGAATACACTCCCATGCCTTTCAAATTATTAAAAGATTTGAAGCAGGCGTGCATGATTTATGGGCCAAAGTCACCCTTTGTGATTCAAACTTTGACCAATTGGGCCACCCCTCTTGCCTGCACCCCTGGTGACTTGGAGGCTTTAGCTACTGCATGTCTGACACCTGGTCAAGCCATGATTTGGAAAGCAGAATGGCACAAGGAATGCCGAGCCTTCATTAAGAAACATCACTTACCTAATCCTGAGGATGCTTTTGATGCTTTTACAGGGATGGGAATTTTTATCTGCAGTCAAACTAATGGGGGTCACTGCTATGTTAGCGCTGCCCAAATTAAAATGGCGCCCACACAAATATTGCTGGGTGGAGCAGTGGCCCCTAACAAGAGAAAAGCTAACAGCCTTACACAGCATCGTGGAAGAACAACTGCAGGCTAAACATATAGAACCTTCCTTCAGCCCATATAATTCCCCTGTGTTTGTTATAAAGAAAAAGAGTGGGCAGTGGAGAATGTTCACTGATTTAAGAAAAATTAATAACCTCCTACAACCCATGGGAGCCCTTCAACCAGGATTGCCTTTACCTAATATGATTCCTGAAGGATATCGGGTAATGATTATAGGTATAAAGGATTGTTTTTATTCCATTCCCTTGCATCAGGATGATAGAGAAAAATTTGCCTTTACTGTCCCTTCACTTAATTTACAGTCACCTGCCAGGAGATATCAATGGAACGTGCTACCACATGGCATGGCAAACAGCCCCACTTTATGTCAATGATTTGTGGATTAGATTTTACAGCTTCTGGAACATCCAGAAGTTATCATACATTATATGGATGATATACTATTGGCCACAGAAAAAACTGAAAAGTTACAGACAATCTTGAAAGAAGTATTACAGGCCTTGTCCAAACAAGGGCTAATAGTGGCCCCAGAAAAAATACAATCAGAGCCCCCCTTTAAGTATCTAGGATATGTTTTAAATGATGTTGTGGTAAGAAAAGAGGCCCCTGACATCCAGCCTCAAAAATATAAGACTCTCAATGATTTCCAATGCTTAGTGGGGAGCATACAGTGGGTTAGAACCACAGTGCCAATTCCTCCATCCGTGATGGCACCTCTGTATGATTTGTTAAAAGGAGATTCTGATTTGAGATCCCCTAGGACTTGGACACCTGAAGCTTTAACAGCTTTGTCACGGATTTAGAAAACTGTTGGGGCCTCCACAGTTAGACTGAGGGCAGGGGAAGAAGTGTATGTTACTTGTCTACAAGATGAGCCCCTGTTTGGAGCAATCTTTCAAAGTCAATCTACGGATGACCTGGTGATAAGGTAAGATAAGGCTGGGGTTGAGACCTTGATCTCAACAGACATTAGTCATGTTGCAGAAGGGGATTGTACTAGATGGAATGAAAAATGGTAAAGAGGAAATAAAACCAAATAAGAAAAAGAAAAAGATCAAGTAGTTTGCTTCTATCAGGATTCAAACTCAGTTCTTTCTAGTTCTTTCTCTGGATGTAGACATCTCTCTCCATCATGAGTCTTTTGGGATTGACGTATATCACTGCATTGCTGAGAAGAGTCCAGTCTATCATAGTTGGTCATCACACATATGTTGTGTCTGTGATTGTATACAAATTTCTCCTGATTCTACTCTTCTCACACAGCATCAGTTTGTATAGGCCTCTCCAGGTAAATATAAAGTCCATCTGCTCCTTGGTTCTTATAGCACAATAGTATTCCATTACATTCATATACCACAACTTGTTCAGCCATTCCCCAATTGATGAGCACCCTCTTAATTTCTAATTCTTTGCCACCACAAAAAGAGCTGCTATAAATACTTTTGTACATATGGGTCTTCCTCCCATTTATATGATCTATTTGGGATATAACCCTAGAAGTTGTATTACTGGGTCAAAGGGTATGAAATTATTTATAGCCCTTTGGGCATAAGTCCAGAGTGCTCTCCAGAAAGGTTGGATCAGTTCAAAACTCCACCAACAATGCATTAACGTTCCAATTTTCCCACATCTTCTCCAGCATTTGTCATTTTCCTGTTTTGTCATCTTAGCCAACCTGACTGGTGAGATGTGGTACCTCAGAGTTGTTTTGATTTTCATTTCTAATCAATAGTGATTTAGAGCATTTCTTCATATGCTTATAAATATCTTTAATTTCTTTCTCTGAGAACTTTCTGTTCATATCCTTTGACCATTTTTCAGTTGGGGAATAACTAGTATTCTTATAGATTTGACTCAATTCTCTGTATATTTTAGAAATGAGTCCTTTATCAGAGACATAGGTTGTAAAAATTCTTTCCCAATTTCCCACCTCCCTCTTAATCTTGCTTACATTGGCTTTGTTTGTACAGAAGCTTTTCAATTTAATGTAATCAAAATAATCCATTTTGCATTTTATAATGTTCTCTAATTCTTGTTTGGTCATAAAGTCTTCCCCTCTCCACAAATCAGACAGGTAAACTATTTCTTGCTTTCCCAGATTGCTTACAATATCATCCTTTATGCCTAGATCATGTACCCATTTAGACTTGATTTTGGTATATGGTGTTAGATAATCGTCTATGCCCAGTTTCTGCCATACTATATTCCAGTTTTCCCAGTAGTTTTTGTCAAATAGTACATTCTTATCCCAAAAACTGGGGTCTTTGGGTTTATCAAACAATAGATTACTATACTCATTGATTGATGAATCTTGTACTCCCAATCTATTCCATTGATCCACTACTCTATTTCTCAGCCAAGTAGTTTTGATGACTGCTGCTTTATAATACAGATTAAAATCTGGTATAGCTAGTCCACCTTCTCTAGCATTTCTTTTCATTAATTCTCTTGATATTCTGGACCATTTGTTCTTCCAAATAAATTTTGTTACTATTTTTTCTAGCTCTATAAAGTAGTTTTTTGGTAAATTGATTGCTATTGCACTAAATATATAATTTAGTTTGGGTAAAATTGTCATTTTTATTATATTAGCTCAACCCAGCCACAAGCAATTGATATTTTTCCAATTAGTTAGATCTGACTTTATGTGTGTGAGAAGTGTTTTGTAGTTGCCAAAGTCTTAATATTATAAGCTATTAAAGTTGGAGGGATTTTGAGAGGGCAGGTGAGGCAATCCAGGTTAAATGACTTGCCCAACACACAACTAGTAAGTGTTAAGCATCTGAGGCCAAATTTGAACTCAGGTCCTCCTGACTCAAGGGATGGTGCTCTATTCACTGTACCACCTCGGTGCTCTGTATTAAAGTTTTAAAATCCCCAAAATAGTCCCTGAGCCTGGATCTTGGGAAACAATTTACACAAAGAATATAAGATCCCAGGATGCTTATTTTTGTTGACTATCCTGTTTTTTTTAAATTATTGATACCTTTTGTTTCTACATTATCTTCATCTTGAAATATATTCTTCCCCTACCCAGCAAACTATCCCTTGTAACAAAGAATAAAAAAGAAAAGTCATTCAGCAAAGTTAACCAAATTATCAACTAAATCTAACAGTATATGAAGACTTGTAGTCCCTCAACTCCAAATTAAAAAAGGAGTGCATACATTTTCTCAGAACTTCACCAGGACAAAGCTTCTTTGACATTTTTATTATGGTGGTTGGGGAAGTTAGGTGGCACAGCAGTTAGGGTGCCAGGTCTGAATTCAGGAAGATACTTCTCCCTGAGTTCAAATCTGGCCTCAGATACTTACTAGCTGTGTGATCCTAGGTAGTCATTTAACCCTGTTTGCCTCACTTCCCTCACCTGTAAAATGAGCTGGAGAAAAATATGACAAACCACTCCATCATCTCTGAAAATCCCAAATGGAGTCACAAAGTATCAGACATCACTGAAATGACTGAACAACAACAAAAATATAATTGTAAAATTGTAAATGTAATCATAAAAGGGATACATTTTCTTAAATCTTCTCCAGGACTAAGTATCTTTGCCATTATAATTACATTGAATTTATTTTAAATTTCTTTCTGCTCTTTCAGTTTACTTTGTGGTTGTCATTGTGTATATTGCTTCCCTGTTTATATTTACTTCACTCCGCATCCATTCATATTATCTTCCCATGCTTCTCTGAATTCTTCATTTTCATTATATTTTTTTGGTATAGAAATACTCTATTGCTTTCATGTACTATGATATGTTATGTCACCACTCCCTTCCTCAATCAATGGCTATTTGCTTTGCTTCCAGTCCTTTGCTATTACAAAAAGCATTGCTATGAATATTTTGGTATATTTGGGAACTTCCTTCTTGTCCTTCACCTCCTTGGGTTTTATACCTGAGCTGATTATTTTCTGAAGTACTTGAATCAGCAAAGTGAAATTCCATCTTAAAGTCCACTTCCAAGAAAACATCTTCCAAATTGAAGAGGCACTGTGCCTGAAATCAGGAAGACCTGAATTCAAATCCAGTCTCAAATACTTACTAGCTATGTGACCATGGGCAAGACACTTAACCCCTTCTCACCTCAGTTTTCTCAACTGGAAAATGGGGATGATAATAACAGCACTTACCTCATGAGGTTGCTATGAGGATCCAATGTGATAACATTTACAAAAAGCACACACAGTGTCTGGCACATAGTAAACACCATATAAAGATTTATTACCTCTTTCCTTCCCCTCCCTCCTAACTATGAGGCAACACAGTATCATGAATAAAGAGTCAGCATTGGAGTCAGGAAGATCTGATTGAAGTTCTACCTCTAATACATACTAGCTCTATGACCATGGGCAAGTCACTTCAGTGCACCAGAAAACCCTCTAAGGCAAGTTATACATGAATTACAAGTCTGAGTCAGTGAAGTTTCCATACCAGAAGCTCCCTATATCAGTGAAATCACACATCTGTAGCTAATCTAAAATGGTGGAGCTAAGAAGCAGGAAAACTCTGTGGGCTTCCCCCATAACCATCTGAAATACCTATAAAATATGACTCTAAACAAATTTCAGAGCTACAGAACCCATAAAATGACAGAGAAAAACAGGTCTCCCACTGAAGGAAGCCCAGCAGGCCAGTACAAAGGGTCCATCACAGCACACTGGGAGGCAAGCCCAGCCCAGAGTGAGCCCAAGGATTTAGCCCCAGGGCAGCCCCAACCAATAGCAGCTAGAGCGGACATGGGAGAGTGGATTACCAGCAGCTGTGGCAGTTTCCAGAAATATCAACCCATAAATGCCAAAGACAAAGTAAAAGATCGTTGTAGAACTCTGTTGGAACTGGAGGGGATAGAGTTAGAGTCTGGCCTCTGCCCCAGAGTGAGAAAAGGAAGAGGTGGTCTCCATGTGGCTGCTTCAGAGCTCCCGGCCTGCAGATCACAGGGGGAACAAGCAACCATTCAGAGAGTAATCGCTCTTGCTTTAACCTGCCTGGATCTGGATCACAGTCTTGGGTGATGGTCCTAAGGTGTGTGGACAGAGAGCCAGAGCCCATGGGGGCTGTAAAAATGGTGCCCTCCTAATAACTCTAGGCAGCTAGGAAAAACCCCAGTGATTTGGGACAAAGCTCTCCCCACTGGAAGCAGAGTTCTGTGGCAAAGAGCTGAAAAGTCAAGTAATTGAGTGGCAATATGAGCAAACAAAGGAATCAAAGCAAGCACAGCAATTCAATTTTAGATTCCTTTTTTGGGGGACAAAAACGGATCAAGGCATGGACCAGGAAGAAGACAACAAATTCAGAACTCTGGCACCAAAAGCTTCCAAGAAAAATATGAACTGCTTATAGGCCAGAGAGGAGCTCAAGAAGGATGTTGAAAATCAAGTAGAGAAGTGGAGGAAAAATTTGGAAGAGAAATGAGAATGATGTAAGAAAAGAGAGTCAACAACCCGACTGAAGAAAATATCACCTTAAGGGAGTCAAGATGGCGGAGTAGAAACAGCTCTTCTGTACAGCTCTAGCTTCCACAATTTCCAAATTCACGTAAAAGGGGTCTCTAAACAACCTCTGGAGCTCCAGAGCCCACAGAATGACACAGAGAAGCTGATCTCCCGCTGGGGACAGCCCAGCAGCCTGGCAGGGATCAGCCAGCACAGTGCTCTTGGTGCTGAGCCCAGGCCCACATGGGTTGGAGGTTCTAGCCCCAGGGCAGCCTGACCAGCAGCCAGCTGGAGAGACTCCAGAACACCAGCAGCTGTGGCATTTCCAGAATTACCAACACATAGATGCCATGGACAAAGTGAGAAGTTAGTGCACTGTGGACTTTAGGACTCATTAGTTGGGAGAGTGCATGGCCTCTTTCCCTGGGGGTGAGAAGCTGCTGAGAAGCTTCAGCACAGCCATGGACACATGTAACAGCTTCAGTTCCTGCCCTGCTAACTGTAGGGGGATCTGGTGATCAGTCTTGGGGGTAATCTCTCTTGCTTTAACCTTATTGGATCTGGATTGTGGTCTGGGGTGGAGGTCTTGAGTTGTGTGAACAACTTGCCGGCGCGTGTGAGGGCTTCGGAGAGGGCACCCAACTAATACCTCCAGCAGTTTGGAAAACCCCAACGTTTCGGATGGAAGCTCCCCTGGCTGGTGGCAGAGTCTTACTGTGGCAACAAGCCCAGGGATCAAGTAATTGAGTGGCAACATGCCTAGAAAAAGTAAACAAAATAAACAGAAAAATTCAACATTAGACTCCTATTTTGGGGGCAAGGAGGATTGAAGCATGGAACAGGAGGAGGACTGGGAGGTCAGAACTCTTGCACCAAAAGCCTCAAATGAAAATTCAAGCGGGTTACTGGCCTTAGAGGACTTTAAGAAGGATTTTGAAAATCAAATAAGGGAAGTGGAGTAAAAATTGGGAAGAGAAATGAAAAGGATGCAAGAAAATCATGAAAGGAGAGTCGATAGCCTTACTGAGGAAAATAATACCTTAAAAATTGACTAACTCAAATGGCAAAAGAGGCTGAAAAAGGCAAGAAGGAGAGGAATCCCTTAAAGGACTGAGTTTGCCAGATGGAAGAGGAATCTCAAGGGCTCACTGAGGAGAATCTTTCCTTCAGATTTAGAATGGACCAAAAGGAAGCTAGTGCTGTCAAACAGATCCAAACAAATGAAAGAATAAAAGGCAATGTGAAAAATCTCATGGGAAAAATCACCGACCTGGAAAATATATCCAGGAAAGATAATTTAAAAATTATTGGACTACCTGAAAACCATGATCAAAGAAAGAACCTATAAATCATCCTTCAACAAATTCTTCAGGAGGGGGCAGCTAGGTGGCGCAGTGAGTAGCGAGACGGCCCTGGAGTCAGAAGGACCTGAGTTCGCATCCGGCCTCAGACACTTAATGCACACACAAACAAAAACCTAGCCATGTGACCTTGGGTAAGTTACTTAACCCCAATTGCCCTCCAAAAAGAAAAAAAAAAGAAATTTTCCAGGATAATTGTTTTAGAACAAGAAGGCAAAATAGAGGTTGAAAGAATTCACTGATCACCTCCTGAAAGAGATCACAAAAAGAAAACTCCTAGGAATATTATAGCCAGGTTGCAAAATTCCCAGATCAAGGACAGAATATTAGAAGCAGCCAGGAAGAAACAATTTGAATACTGTGGAAATGCAATCAGGATAACACAGGATCTGGCAGCTTCTACGCTGAGGGATCAAAGGGCTTGGAGTATGATATTCCAGAGGGCAAAGGACCTGGGATTAAAACCAAGAATCACCTATCCAGCAAAATTGAGTATCTTGTTTCAGAGTAAAACTTTATCATTCAGTGGAATAGAGGACTTTCAGGCATTCTTGATGAAAAAACCAGAGTTGAATAGAAAATTTGACATTCAGATACAAGAAGCAAGAGATGCCTGAGAAGGTAACCTGGGAAAAGAAATCATAATGAACTTATCAAAGTTGAACTATATACATTCCTACATAGAAAACAATAATGAAACTTTTCTCAGTATGAAAATAGTTGATGAAGGGTATATGGGCATATGAATACATATGTGAATGTGTGTATATATGTTTACAGGTATGCATAGATAGAGGACACAGGTTGAATTCAATAGGAAGGGATGATACTTAATAGGTGAAATTAAGAGGTGAGACAGTAATATTATGAGAGGAGTTTGGGAGAGACAGAATGGGATAAACTCTCTCATAGAGAAGAGGCAAGGGAAAATGGTTACAAGGGAGGGGAAGAACAGGAAGGCAAAAAGACAAAACCTTATTCTCATTGCATTTGGAACAGGGAGAGAATGACATACATACTAATTAGGATATCTCACCCTACAGGAGAGTAGGGGGAAAGGGAATGAGAGGGAGGATGATGAAAGGGAGGGCAAGAGGGAAGGGGAGGAGGGAAATTGGAAGAACCCACTTTTAAAAAGGGACAGGATCAAAGTAGGGAATAGATCAAGTGGGAGGTGGCATAGGAGGGAGGGAAATATAGTCATTCTTTTACAATATATCTACTATGGTAATATTTTGCATAGCTACACATGCACAACACACACTGAATTGCTTATCTTCCCAGCAAGGGTGGGTGACAAGGGAAGAAAGGAATGAATCTGGAATTCAAAGTTTTAAAATCAAATGTGGAAAAATATATAAATACTATTATTAACACTATTTTGCCTATCATTGGGAAATAAGATGCACAGGCATTTGGGCACAGAGATTCACCTTGCCCTACTGGGAGAGTCGAGGGGAATATGCGAGAAGATATGGAAAAGAGCAGATTCGATGAGGGGATATCCTGTGGGACTGATATTCTGGGGTGAGGGGTAGAGAAAAAATGGGGGAAAAGTTGTAACTCAGAATCTGGCAGAAATGAGTGATGTAAACCACAATTTAATAAAGCATTTGGGGGAAAAAAGAAATAAAAAGGAAAAAAAAGAAAAGAACACCTTAAAAAACAGATTAACTCAAATGACAAAAGAGGCCCAAAAAGCCAATGAGAAGAAGAATTCCTTAAAAAGCCAAATTTGCCAGATGGAAAAAAGAATTTCAGAGGCTCACTGAAGAGAATAATTCCTTCAAAATTGTATTGGAGCAAATGGAAGCTAATGACTTCATGAGAAATCAAGATGCTATTAAACAGATCCAAACAAATGAAAAAATCGAAGGCAATGTGAAACATCTCATTGGAAAAACCACTGACCTGGAAAAGAGATCCAGGAGAAAGAATTTAAAAATTATTGGACTATCTGAAAGCCACAATCAAAAAAGAACCTAGAAACCATCCTTCAAGGAATTCTCAAGGAAAATTGCCCTGATATATTGGAACCAGAGGGCAAAATAGACATTGAAAGAATTCACCAACCACCTCTTGAAAAAGATCCCAAAAAGAAAAGTCCTAGGAATATTATAACCAGGTTCTGGAGTTCTCAGATCAAAGAGAAAATATTATAAGCAGCCAAGAAGAAATAATTTGAATATTGTGAAACACAATCAGGATAACAGAGGATACAGCAGCTTCTACATTGAGGAATCAAAGGGCTTGGAATATGATATTCCAGAAGTCAAAGGAGCTGGGATTAAAACCAAGAATCATCTACCCAGCAAAACTGAGTATCATGTTTCAGGGGAAAATATGGTCATTCAGTGGAATAGAGGACTTTCAAGCATTCTTGATGAAAAAACCAGAATTGAATAGAAAATTTGATATTCAAATACAAGAAGCAAGAGAAGCATGAGAAGGTAAACAGGGAAAAGACATCATAAGGAACTTATCAAAGTTGAATTATTTACATGCCTACATGGAAAAGCAATAATTGTAACTTATGAAACTTTTCTTAGTATGAGCATAGTTGAAGGGAATATAAATGTGTGTATGTATGTATATATACATATATATGTCTATATAGGAGGGTAAGTGTGTGTATGAATATATATGTGTGTATATATGTGTACATGTATACATAGACAGAGGGCACAGTATCAATTGAATAGGAAGGGGTGATATTTAAAAGGTGAAATTGAGAGGTGAGACAGGAATATAATGAGAGGAGATGGGGAGAGACAGAAAGGGGTAAATTATCTCATACAGAAGAGGCAAGGGATAACTCTTACAATGGAGGGGAAGAACAGGAAGGCAAAAGGGAATGTGTCAGTGGTGGCTAGGTGGAGCAGTGAATAGAGCACAGGCCCTGGAGTCTGGAGGACCTGAGTTCAAATCCGGCCTCAGACACTTAACACACACACACACACACACACACACACACACACGCACACACAAAACTAGCCATGTGACCTTGGGCAAGTCACTTAACACCAATAGCCCCTCCAAAAAAAAAGGCAAAAAGAAGAATATAAAGTTTTGGGGTGGCTAGATGACGCAGTGAATAGAGCACCAGCCCTGGAATCAGGAGGACCTGAATTCAAATCTGACCTCATACACTTGACACACTTACTAGCCGTGTGACTTTGGGCAAGTCACTTCACCCCAACTGCCCTCAAAAAAGCAAAAAAAAAAAAATGTAAAAAAAAAGCAAATGTGTCAATCTTACTCTCATTGAATTTGGCTTAGGGAGGGAATGACATACACAATAAATTGGGTATCTTGCCATACAGGAGAGAAGAGGGGAATGGGATGAGAGAGGGGATGATGTAAGGGAGGGCAGGTTGGGGGGGAAGGTAGTTAGAAGCACGCACTTTTGAAAACGGACAGGGTCAAAGTAGAAAATAGATCAAGTAGGGGGTGGGATACAATGGAGGGAAATATAGTCAGTCTTTCACAATATATCCACTATGGAAATGTTTTGTGTAACTACACATGTACAACCTATATTGAATTGCTCTCTTCCCAGTAAGGGTGGGTGACTAGGGAGGAAGAGAAAGAATGTGTAATTCAAAGTTTTAAAATAAAATGTTTAACATATATATATATATATATATATATATATACACACATATATATATGTGTGTGTGTATACATACATATATATATTTATACATACATATATATAATTTTTATATGCAACTGGTAAATAAGATATACAGGCACTGGGGTATGGAGATCCATCTTGCTCTCCTGGAAAGTCAGAGGCGGGATGGGGGACAATATAGGAGAGAGCAGATTGGGGTAGGGGGTATTCAGTGGGATCGCTGTTCTGGCATGGTGGGTAGGGGAAAGATGGGGGAAAAAATTCTAACTCAAAATCTTGTAGAAATGAATGATATAAACTAAAAATAAACATAAAATTTAATTAAAAAAAATTTAAGTTATAGGTCATTCAAAAGACAACCCAAAGTTTCATAGTTAGTATGAGCAGGCTGCAACATATTACCAATGAAGAATTACATAAAATAGGGGATATCAGAGACTTGTGACTAGAAAGGAAGTAGGCCAATCATGTCCCAAGAGCTACGAATGTCTGTGCGTGACACAAAATCAAGAGATGTAGAGAAAGATATCAAACTTGTTGGCTGAACTCACAATGCAGTATTTAGGGAAGTATTTTATATTAGAGTATAGACCAACTGTGCAGTATTAGAGTATTACTATATAGAACAGGGGTGGGGAACCTGCAGCCTCAAGGACCTAGGTGGCCTTCTAGATCCTTGGCTGGACAGCCTTTTGACCAAGTCCAAGTTTTACAGAACAAATCCTTTTATTAAGGGAATTAGTTCTGTGAAGTTTATAGCCTGGAAGCCACTGATTCCCCTCTTCGGTATAAAACATAGAAAAAATATTGCCACAGGTTGAAAAGGCATGGATGGTTTGGAATATAAATTGTTGAAAGGAGCAACCACATCTATGATCACAGATCCAACAAAGTTTCAAGTTATACTCCTAAAGGTCCAAATACAATATTTCCCCTAGAATTATTTTTCATTCCAATTTATTTCAACATACATTTGTTAAATTCCTACTGCATACAGAATACTCTCTTAAATTTTGGAGAAGATACAAAAATTAGATAAGACCAAAGTCTCTGCACTCATAAATCTTCTAATCTTATCGAAGGGTTAGGCACAAACAGATTTATTACATCACATAGAATGTGACATCCTAATTGTAACCACATTGCATTTTTTCAGCAATCCTGGAAAGAATTTCACACACTAAAAAAAGTTTTCATTGTGAGAAAAGAATTTCAAAGCTGTCCAGCATCATTAGTTAACCTTTCAAACACTGGAACAACCAAACATCAAGGACAGTAAGTAGGGCTATTACTTTCTTTTAAACACTATACACAAGTGGTCTTTGGACTAAAAATTTAGTATATTTTTGCATGACTTGCTGCTAGAGATCTATCCCTGAAGATGCCCCCTCCCTCCTTTCTTTAGGTGATGAACCTTTACAAATCTTTCTGAAGTACCTCTTTGTGTCTCTAGCCAGAGAGTGAGAAGTTGAATAAAGGTTCACAAATAAATCGAAGGCTATTTGCTCAGGTATTCCTTTTTTACCTGCTATCCCTTATGTAATCCACTTCTTTAAAGAAAATATTCTCAAAATGCAACAAAATTGAACTTATTTTTATCTACAGACAAAACCTCTAATAAAAGAGGCAATGGCAAATGTACAAGATTTACACAGTTAGGAAACTCCTGAGGGTATTGATTCTAGTTGGCCAGGCAGCAATGGTAGGGAAGAGAGAGAGAAACTGGAAAGTGAATAATTTCACCACGTCCCACAGCATGTCTAGTGGGTATATCCAGAAAAAGATCAAATTCCATGTAGGCATATCACTCCATAAATACCCTAGTAATCCAGACAAGGCTCTAACTGCTTATGACTACTTTCAGTGCAGGGCAGCAACAAAGCCTCCTTGCCACTGACACACCACTCAAGTCCACTTTGAGTCCTTTCCTCTCCCCAGAACTCCCAAGTTCCCACTATTTCTCCCTTTCACTACCTAGCTTCTATCTGCTATCTTCCTTCAGTCCATCCTTCCCAAAGTTATACTTTCCATAATCCATCCTTTGCAAATAAGGTGTTGCATTAAAATCCACTAAATGACAACAACATACATGCCATTCAAAGACAGAAAGAGAGAAGAACAAAGAAAGAAAGAAATACATTGTCTCTAGTCTTCTGCTTCTGAGTTTATATGAGCAGTCATTCTTACATTGCTGGAAATAATTCCAGAGAACAGATCTGCCCAATGACATCAGCTTTGTGCTGACTAAAACATGGAAGCCTGTTGAGAAGAACCTGATGTTAAAGCTGTTGCTAGCCAACCACTTACATAGCACTGCTGGAAGAGTGTCTGATTTATATGGCACTCATACATAACTATGAAGTCCAAGAGACTTATTCCATGATACCAGAGGAGCTGAAGAATGATATAGCTCAGTGTGTTATGTAAACAAGCAGGATAGAATGAATTCTTGGCAAATAACGTCTTTCACTAATGATCTGGTAATAAGCAGACCAGGGCATTGGATTGCCTAATGGACTTTCTGCTGAGATGATAAAAACACAGCTGTAAACACATCTTATAGAACAAAAGCACAGGAAACCAACACTGAACCACCCTGCATTCCCCCAAACAACAGTCACCATATAACCCGCACACCTGCAGCAGTAAGAACAAGAGCTTCTGGTCGCAAATCAGTAGCTTATTATCAGATAAAAAGCAAGAGGCCCATTTGCTTATTATTAGTGAAATAATAAACATTATGTTAGATCAAGATGTTTATAATGTAGTGCTCATATATCTCCTGCTAATTTAAATACAGAATACATAGAGATAATTAGATATTCATACACAGAAAAGACTGCCACTTTTAAAAACCAAATTAAAATTTTACATTTCCATTTGCAAACTTACCACACTATCTACAAATGATATAAAAACATAAATTTGTCATTATGTATACACTAATTTTCTATGAAAATCTTCTTTGGATTATATTAGGTGATGGTTACTTTATCTCTATGTACAAAAAGAACTCTAATTTCTGAAAAAGCCCTCAGTTCCCTTGAAGAAAACAAAGACAATTTCAAATATCATATTTATAGATGCAAACTTGAAAAATCCTCTCCTAGACATTTTAGTATTTAGTATTTTTTCCACAAAAAAATAAAGGTAATCCTATTTGAAATTACAATTGGTATTTATCAGTTATATGATGGGTGAGAAATCAAAGTAATTTTTTCGGTACTAAAAACCTATACCTACGTATCATGAGTACTTTCTTTAAAGAAGTACTTTCTTTCAAAGAAGAAAGTCAAGAGGTTATGGATATTGCAAATATCAAATGACATAACAAAAAAATTAAATTGATGATGTCTGAAAGGACATAAAATGACTGGGTCATTACTGGGTCCAATACGTTTTTTACATAGAGTAAAACCATTAATTAATAATATAAAAAACAACAAGAAACTAGAAGAGATAAAAACAACACTACATGGATCAGTGAGAGAAACTCCAATCAAGCCTATGAAACAAGTTGTTGATACATGCATGTGCGCGCACACAGACATATACATACACACAATCTCAAAATAGGAAAAAGGACAGACACTAAAAGACTCTGTTATCACTATTTCCTAAGGGAACTCAACTAATGTAAATTAACCCTTACATTCAGCAACCAAAAAACCACAGGAAAAAAAAGGAATTGTACACCAGATTCACAATGACTAATGCTGAATCCACAAGACTAGAAGAGAGGAATACTAGGAGGGTTAAAAAATTTCTAAATAGGAGAGAACTTAAATACCTAGCATTCCCACTCATCATCCTTATCCCTCAACATAGTGCCTGACTCAAGAAGCATAAGTAATCAATCTGGAAGACATGATTCAGGGTTCAACTGTGGGGATATATGCCCAGGACCTCATAGCAGTTATTCAAACTAGTAGCTATTTCCTTCACCCCACAAGAGTCAGCAGACACTGATTCTGCCCAGCCACATGAAGAAAAGGAACAATGACTAGAATGGGAGCCAAAGAGAAATAGAAAACTTTTCAATTGATGGTTATAGTGGAGAGCTGAAAGTGAAAGGGAAAAGTCCAAAAGAAAAGAACTGAAAAGCCAAAAAGAGGGGCAGTACTCTTACCCCATTGTTTATTCCAGACAAAGACATGTGCCAAGCCAAGCACTATCGCCTTCAACTCAAAGTTGCTAAGGATGTCTATCACATCCAGGCTTAGGGATTCTGTGAAACAAAGGAAAGGGGAGAGGCAAAAAATTCAGGAATGAACTTAAATTAAGTTGAAGTGAATAGGACTATAAGAGAAAAACTGAAAGACTAGCATTTCAAGGGGGAAAGCCTGAATAAAAACCCAGATCATGGATAAACCAACAGAAAAAATCATAATTTAAAAAGTATGATTACATACAACATGAAAGAGTTCAAAATATTATTCAAAAGTTTTATACTGTGAAGGAATTTTTTTTAATTTAGTAAATAGAAAATATTGTGAACTACTCTGAAGCCATAGAACAAGTATAAGAAAGGCCAGAATAGCTCAAAGGAGAAATAAACTTTTCAAAGAGAATAATTAAGAATGAAATTAAATCAAAGCTCAGGGATTTCAATACAGAACTAAAAAAAAAATGCCAACAGGAAAGAAGAAAAAATTGTCATGTACAATTGAGAATTTCTACAAAGAACTAGAAATTCTGAGAAGGGATATCAAATTGCTGATATAAAAACATTCTATTGGAAGAAAATTTAGAAGAAATATAAGAATCAATAAAAATAAAAGAACATACACATTCTTGTCAAGCCAAATCAATTGACCTGAAAGACAGAATGTGCAGAGATAATTTAGGGATTATAGGTCTCCCAGAATAACATGACAAATAGGAATATCTAAGTAGCATATAGCAGGAAAAATGTGAGAAAATTTTCCAGAAGTGCTGAATAGATGCAACAAAACACGGATCAACTGAACTCATAGATCACTGTCAAGGGATAAGGCAAATATATTTCAAATTCTAAGGCATGTAGTGATTAATTTAACAATTAATAACAAACATCAAATGCCACAAGCAGCCATGAGAAAGACATGGAAATATGAGGGAAAGACAATTCAAATCACTCAGGTTAATGCCACAGTGACAAGAAATCAATGAAGAGAATGGGATAGTATAATTCCAAAAAGCAAACAAGTTTAAGTGGTGGCTCAAAAATGGCACATATGGAAAAGTTAAACCTAATAATCAACAACAACAACAACATTGAGTGTTCAGTGGAAGAGAAGCATTTAAGACATTTCTGGGGGAAAATTCTAGCTGAGCAGATTTTTTTATTTGGAAATAACTCAAACAAGGGAAACATTGTAAAAGTAAATAAATAAAATTTTCAAGTAAAGATTAATTAGTGAAATCAATTCTCTTACATTTATAAGATAGACCTTTTAAAAAGATAACAATTGAAAGAGCAAAAGAAACAACAAACTATCAAGAGATAAAAAGGACTAAGGGTATAAAAAGAGTTCAGAGACTAGAAAAACTAAAGAGGAAGAGATAAATTAATACTCCATCAATAAAATCCCCTGATACCATATAAGCAAATCAGCTACTTTTGGGAGATGGAATAATGAAGTAAAACATTCAGCCAATGAGAAGAGGGAGAGTAAAACATGAATGAAAGCAAGTTAAACACATCTACCAAATACAGAAATGAACAAGAAAGGAATGATAATTCTTTTAGTCTCTAAATAAAAGTAAGGGCTGTGGAAAAAAAGGATTTAAACAATGGAAAGGGGCATAAAATGGGAGGAGTATAAATGGAGGTCTCAACCTAGAGGATGAAAGGAAAGGTTTCAGTTAAAGAATATTCCCTTAGGGTAGTTAGGTATGTATCTCTAGTAAAAGATTTCTCCTGAAGAAAATTTGCACATTAGGAGATTGTGTTTCCTGGACTAAAACCCACTCTGGAAAGGAGATTATGAGTTCCCAGGGAAAACCAGAATAGGATAGCAATATAACATGACTTTATCCTTGAGGCTCAACCTGTATGGTAAGGGCAAGAGATAGGTCTCATTACTCAGGGTCCAAAGCAACTCCAGCTACATGACATTGCTTCAAATCTATATTGCTTTCTTCATGAATTAGTATTTTTGAGAGCTAAGAATTACAGAAAATAGGGTAATATTTACAAAGGCATAACAATAAAATCTAATAGATCTAAAATGTGTTCCTCAGCAACTCTACCATCATGAGGGATGCAAGGATTTAAAAAAAGGAACAGGTAAGGCTATATCCTACGGCTCAGAGAATAAAATTGGAATATACAAGAAGGGAAATGAAATGAGAACACAGAAAACGTAAACTTCTCAGGAAATGGTGCAGACAAAAAAGTCATTTAAAATAAGAGACTGTAATTGACAAGAGATGGAAGGTTTTAAACTACATGCCTAATATCCATAAAAGGAGAATCATCAAAGGGATGGAAGAAATAAAGAAAAATATAGAGAAATTAGCAATTTAAGCAAATTCAGAATACTTGAGATAGAACAGTTAAATGAAAATAGACATTGGTCATAGACTAGTATCAAAGTAGTATAAGCCAAATGAACTCCAAGAGTAATAAAGTAAAGAGAAAAAAGGGACAAAAATCAATATAAAAAATAAATTGGAGAAAATATAAATATAATAATCATTACTATACTTTAAATGTAAAAGGTTTAAACCAGTACTATTAAAATCATATAAAATGTAGCCACTAAAACATACATAAAGATCACTGCAGGCTACATAATGACTTAGAATGCCACATTAACATTATTGATGTTCTACTGTTATTTTAATTTATTTTGTTAAATATTTCCCAATTACATTTTAATCTGGTTCTGGCCACACTTGGGAGTGTTATGGACCACATGTTTGACACCTCTGGTTTTAACAATCCAATAAAACAAAAGGAAGTGGAAAAGAAAATAAAACTCGATAATCTTTTCTATACAAAAAACTCATTTAAATAATAAAGGCCCACAAGGAAAATGAGAGCCAAGAACAAAATGTATTATATATTATGGGTGATTCCCAAAAACAAGGTAGGAATTACAATCATGCTATTAGGGGGAAAAAATGGGACAGGAGATTCACAATATTAAGGTAGACAAAGAAAGAAATGAGATTATGTTTATAAAGGAAGTAATGTACCATATGGAATGGTATTTAAATTCATAAAGGAAAAAATAACTGAATTATAAAAAGAAATAGATGCTAACCAAACTAAGAAGAAACTTTGTACCTGAACAAACTTGAAAATTTTAGATATGAAAGACTTATGGTATATTCTTTTGGGAAATATATGTTATGACTATATCTATATACATACATACACCTCATCACAGAGTACATCTGTAAAAATGGATAACATGTACATACAAAGTATACATAAAAAATGAATGTAGAAAGGAAGAAAAGCTAAACAAAATTCATAGAACATAGTATAATAAAAATAGAGACTTCTGGAGGTTTAATAATGATATATGGAGCAATGAGTGGGTTAAAGAACAAATCATAGAAACAATTAGCAGTTATGTGAAAGAAAATAACGATGAAAGCCAAAACTGACAAACATACGTAAAAGCCAAAATTTCTAAGCTACAGCATTTCTGAGAAGAAATATTATCTCTGAAAACATACTAACATCACATATTAGAAAACTGTTAACAAACTATATACATAATTTAAGAAAAACTAAATCAAATAAGAAACTCCAAAATAAACATACAGAGAATATGTTTTCAAAATAGAGCAGAAAAATATAAAATGAAAAATGAAAAAGTAGATGATAAAATTAAAAGCCTTTTTTAAAAAAATGATTAACAATGGGGGCGGCTAGGTGGCACAGTGAGTAGAGCATCAGCCCTGGAGTCAGAAGGACCCGAGTTTGGATCCGGCCTCAGACACCTAATGCAAACACATACAAAAACCTAGCCATGTGACCTTAGGCAAGTTACTTAACCCCAATTGCCCTCCAAAAAAAAAAAAAAGCAAAAAAAATGATTAACAAAATTGATAAACCTCTAGCTAATTTCATAAAAAGGGGGAAAAACACAAATATCCAAAATAAATGAACACAGGTAAACATAACACCAATGCAATATTCACAGCACCCACAGTGACTATAAATATGCTGGTGTAGTTGTGAATCACACAATGTAACACACTCTTCACATGGAAGACAGAACCAAAATATTTATTCAAACACTAGAAAGTCAATCCCAACACTAGAAAGCCAAATCCATCATAGCAACAAAGAAGTTGGTATGCATAACCAATGCAGTGAGCACCAACATTCCCAAGCTTTCCTTCCATCAGACCTTCAAAACAAAATGGGCTCCCTTATGCAAAAACACCCCTCTCTCACTCACACTAGCTGCTCTGCCTCCAAGCTGCTTGTTCCCAGCTCTGTTCTGGCTCTTTTCTGCTCCTTCTTGATCCACCCTTCCTTTTCTACTTTTTCAGCAAGTTCCTCCTCCCCTCCCTCGCCTTCCCCTCCCCCCCCCCACTCTGGAATCCCCAGCTGCAATGGCAATAGGAATTTGAAGATCTTCCCTGCCCCTTAATAGGCCAAATATTACCATTCCAGTAACTGACAACAGAAAAGAAACAAAAAAGAATGATTAAAACCTATTATACTTAAAATCAAGAATTTAAAAGAAATACAGGATTACCTATAAAATGGTAAAAGTACCCAAATTGACAGAAGAGGGAATAGAAAGATATTAAATATCATCTTAGCACAAGCCACAAAGGAACTGATATACCAGAAGAAAAAACAAAAAGAACCTGGCCCAGACAGATTTGCAGATGAATCATATCAAATGTTTAAAGAGTAATTAATATCTATGCTATACAAATGAATTTCAGAAATTGAGAAGGAAAACTCTATCAAATACTTTTGATCAATGAATAAATGAATTATTGAAAAGCATTTATTAAGCATTTACTGTGTGCTAAGCACTAGAGCACAGAGTCCTTATATATGTGTGTATATATGTGTGTATGTATATATATATACACTTTATGCATGTGATAGATTTATACAGTTTATAACTATATTCATAAATTTATATTATCATTCCTTTTTACACATGTAATTATAACAGCTAGCATTTATATAATGCATTGAGTATTACAAAACTTTTTATACATATCATCTTATTTTATTCTCCCTGAGAGATAGTTATTATTATTTCCCATTTTACAGATGAGGACACTGAAACAAAGGACTTCTCCAGGGTTACACAGGTACTAACTGAAATCTTCCTGATTTCAAGTTCAGTATACTATCTACTGTGCCACTAAGCTGCTTACTTATACCCTTCTTTTCCATTCAAATATAAACTCTTTTTGTGGAATATATTTCATTCTTTGTGGCTATGGCACAGTGTCTATCACAGTGCACATATTAGGCACTTAATAAATAATTCTTAGTTTAAAAAAAAAAGTCCCTGCCCTCAGGGAGCTTATCTTCTAATAATTAAGACAACACATATAGAGAACTAGAGACCAGAAAAGGTTGTTTTCATCAAGGAAATAGAAAAGGTGATAAATGGATCAATAGATGAGGTGATTGACATACTCTAGAAGCTATGATACATTGATTTGATTAAAGACCCAAGAGTAAGCAATGGAAAGGCAAGACGAGGAAGAATGTTCAAAGGCAAGTTGTATGTAAATAAGATGACCAGGGAGAATGGTTGAATGGAATTTGAAGCATGACATATTGTTTAAGGCGGGATAAATATACTGGACTGCATAAATATAAGCTTATTTACCAATTAGAAAGTTCAACCCCAGGACTGGGCTTTTTTCCAAACTTCCAGTCAATCTAAGATTCTTACTGTCATCCAGTGTTAGCTATCTCTCCCAACTTTGTGTCATCTGTAAATTCCAAGTCATTGATAAAAATATTAAAAAGCACTGAGCCAGATACAGATTGCCAAGGCATGCCATTGGAGAACTCATCAAATTGACACTGAACCCATTAATGGCGACCTTGAGTCTGCCCATTCAAACTGTTCTGAATCCACTGTCTAATGCATATCTGACTATCTGCTCCTCAAAAGAGCATGAAATACTTTATCAAAAGCTTTGCAAATATCTAGGTGACCTGTATCTACATCATTATCCTTATCTACCAATTTAGTAATAGGGGTTTAAAAAAAAAGAACGTAAGTATAGTCTAGTGAGGAACAACTAGGTGGCTCAGTGGATAGAACACTGTACCTGGAATCAGGAACACCTAAGTTTAAATTAGAATTCAGATGCTTACTAACTATGTGACCCTGGGTAAGTTGCTTAACCTCTGTTTGCCTTAATCCACTAGAGAAGGAATGGCAAATGAATCTAGTGTATTTATCAAGAAAACCCCGTGAACTATATGGTCCACTGGTTCATAAAGAGTTGAGCACAAGTAATAAAAAATAAAAAATAGTCTGTCATGACCTATTTTTGAAGAAGTAATGATGGCTCTTTGTAATTATCACCTTTCTTTCTCTAAATTGACTAACAATTTCTTTGGTAATTTGTTCTAGATTTTTACCATCAATAAAAACACTCACAAGAATAATGAATAAGAAGAACGACTAACATTTATAAAATGTTTCCTATGTATCACGCAGGGTAGCTAGGTGACACAGTGGATAAAGTGCTGGCATGGAGCAGAAAGACTCACCTTCATGAGTTCAAATCAGGCCTCAGACTCTCACTAGTTGTATGACTTTGGGGAAGTCAATGCTGTTTGCCTTAGTTTCCTCATCTGTAAAATGAGCTGGAGAAGGAAATGGCAAACCCCTCCAGTACCTTTGCCAAGAAAAATACAAAATGGAGTCATGAAGAGTTAGACACAACTTAAATGAATGAACAACAAAGCGCTAGACAATACACTTCACAATTATTATCTCTTTTGATGACCAGAGCAACCCTAAGAAGTTAGTACTTTATTATTTCCATTTTATAGATAAAGAAACTGAGACAAATAAAGGTAAAATAACTTGGCTCAGGGTCACACAGGAAGCAGTGTCTGAGGTTGGATTTAAACTCAGTTTTCCTGGCTCCAAATGCCATGCTCTAGCCATGGTGCCACCTAGCTGCCCCCAAGTCAAGCTTTCTGACCCATAATTTGCAGTCTCTAGTCTCTTCCTTAAAAAAAAAATCTAGATAACATTGCCCTTCTCCAATTTTAGGGTACCTTTCTCATTTCACACTCTTTCATATATTATTGACAGTGGCTCAGCAAATACATCTTCCAGTTCTTTAAGGACTGTGGGATGTAGTTCATCTAATTCAGGTAATTTGACTTCTTCAAGAGTGAATAGGTACTCTCTTACAATCTTCTTACTTATATTGGGTTATAATAACTTCCTGTGAGATATTTTTGTTCTGTCATTCTCCTTGGCAAAGGAAACAGAAGCAAAATAAGAATTAAGAAATTTTGCCATCCCCCTGTTGTCAGTTATCATCCTATCCATTCTAAATAGAACTCCTATTTCTTCCTTCATTCTCCTTTTTCTCCCAACATAGCTACAATAAACAAATGAATGAATGAACCCAAACCTTTTTCTTGCCATTAACTTCCTTGCAAGCCTCAATTCATTATGACTTTTTGTACTTCTGATACAGTTTCAGGACTCTACCAAGTTCTTATATTCTTCCTAAATTATCTGTCCTCCCTTCTATCTTCTATGTATTGTTTTGGGTTCTTTTTGTTTTTTGTTTTTTTTTTAGTGCAATTGGGGTTAAGTAACTTGCACAAGGTCACACAGCTAGGATTTTGTTTGTGTGTGCATTAAGTGTCTGAGGCCGGATCCAAACTTAGGTCCTTCTGACTCCAGGGCCGGCGCTCTACTCACTGCGCCACCTAGCCGCCCCTATGTATAGCTTTTTAATACCTAAATTGGCAGGGAAGTTCCCTAAGCATATATTTAGACCTCTTGAGAAAAATCCCATTATTCCTCCTCAATGGATTTGAGAGCCTTTGTGTATTCAGTTTAATTCCTGAATATCACCCATCCATAGGTTGCCTTACTTTGCAAAATGCTTATTCCTGAGATCCTACCCAGGTTTCCTCTAAACCCTTTGAAATTTACTTTGTTCAAATATGGGGGTAGAGGAAGTCAGGATTCTCTATCCTATTAAAAACTCTCTAAGGGAGTTGTCATTTCCCTTCAAGTTTCCCCTTATTTCCACCTCAGCAACTGGTTCATTATTCATGAGAATCAGAACCATAATAGAATTTCCTCTTCTTGGTCTCTGTTGATAGATGAAATTATCAGCAACATAAGTTTTAAAGTTAGTAACCTCCCTCCTTTTGACAGAGAAAGTTCTGGGAGATTTCTGAATAAGTGAGGTCCCTCAAATTACATCCTAATGCTATTCTAGTTTGCCAAACATGTATTTCTTTTTTCTGTCCATGGGATCTGTAGTATATTACAAAGATAAAATCATTTCTGGTTCCTCCTCTATTGATCTTTATCCAAATACTCTGTACCATGCTTTCCCTTTCAGGTTCCTAGATTTCTTCCTATGAGTATGCCTTCTCAGTATAAAAAGTCCCTCCCTTTCCTTTACCCAAAAACCCTTCAGCCAAACTTCTGATCAGATTTACCTGAAGTCTTCTTTATATGTGTTATGTATGAATATATATGCATTTGTGCATATTATCTCTCCCATTAGAATGTAAGCCTCTGGGAGACCATGACTATTTTGCTTTTGTCTTTGTATCTCTAGCAGTTAGTGCTATGCCTAGCAGTTGGGAGTTTGGGATTGTCTTTTCCCAAATAAGTTATACCCATCCAGAGCCATATTACAGTCATGAATTTTATCCACCGAAATCTTGGTGCCATCTATGACATTAAATCTGCCCATTGTCTTAAGACCTCCACCTATTCTTGTTGCCTAAATTTGGGGTATTTCTATATGGTCTATGGAGCCCAGGGGTTTTACTACTTGCTCCTTTCTTTGGTTTTACCAGCTATGGACATATGGGTGCCTCAACTCGTATTCTTCCTTCATTCTAGTTATGCTTTATAGTAGTATTTAGCTTTGTGGATATCATAGGGAGTTTTCTCCCTGCTCTATCCTTTTTACTTCAAAGCTTTGGATCTGATTTACCTTGTATCCACTTTATATGTGCTATGTGTGAATATGCATATGCATTTGTGCATATTTTCTTCTCCATTAGAATGTAAACTTCTGGGAGGCCAGGACTGCTTTGCTTTTGTCTTTGTATCCCCAGAAGTTAGTTCTATGCCTAGCAGTGGGGAGGTACTTGATAAACAATTGGCTGACAAAGTACCATTAAAAATGAGAAATAAAAAGTTCTAGGAAGTCCGGGAAATCCTGTATGAATTGATTCGGAGTACAGGAAGCACAGCCAGGAAGACAATATACAGATGAAAAAACGTAAAGAGAAACAAAGAGAGAAACTTGAAGCTGTGTAATTAAACTAACCAAGATTAGTACTTCTTTCATTGCACAAACAAGAGATTACAGATGTGGAATATATTTATTGTGAGTCAAAGCAGAAGCACTGGTTAATTCTTCTGGCATACTTGTGGCATTTTTAATCTGCATTGCAAGTGATGGTTCACTGAGCAGAAAATTGAAGAATTTAATTGTGAAGAATTAATTTAATAATTGAAGAAAATATTTGGACATCAACTTCCTATAAAAAAGTATTGATAAAAAGAAGATAAAATTTTACAACACAACAAATGACGTTTACCAGTACCACCATCATTCTTTAACAAGGTGGTTGAGATTTCTTCCGGTTTCAAAAGGTATAATACTGGGTTTCTGAACACATTTGTCCCCCCCCCCAAAAAAAAAAAAATCAAGCTATACTACATTAAAGTTATGCATAGATCTAAAAGAAATTTAATCCCTTCTGACTCTCCCTTTTAGGTTTTTTTTTCTCTTTTCTTTAATTTGCATGGCAATACCTGTTATAAGTAGATGCCGATGTGTTCACTTAAGCTGTTTATATAGAAAGCAATGGAATTGAGTCAGAATAAAAGGCATTAGACAGGTAGAACTATGGTGAGTGCAACTTTGTGTTTGTCTAAATAGAATTTCCTTTCAGACAGTGATTTTTGAACCTATTTACCCATCGAGTTCATGTAACTTAAAAGGTCTAAATTCCCCAGAAGCTTATTCCCAGATTCCAATTTAATAGTGAGAGAAGCTTCTGCAGCTATTATTGGATAATCATCATGCTGAGTAATTCTTCCTCTTCTACAACATTAATCATAGTGTACTTGTTTCTTTTATTATTTTTTCTCCTCTTTCTTTTTTCTTACTTGGTCTGCCTACCTTGCCTAGTCTGGAAGCACACTGACCACTCACAAACCCCATTCCACCACTGATAGTCATGGAGGTTTGGACTTGCTCCATTTCCCAGCTAGGTAAGTTATTGTCTCCTTAGGTAGCCTAGGAAGTCCTAGAGACATCCCATATTGGTGCTGGAATTGGTGTGGACACCAAATTGGTTTCGTTCCACTGCAGTTTACAACACCTGAACTCCAAAGATCCACCAACTACAGCTCCCCTGTTTGAACGTGTTCCTTTTCTCATAGCTAACCTTGTATTTGTTTTAAGTAATGACAATATCGTAGGGTCTTAGTGTCTAACATTTAGCCCTGCCATTCTCTCTGCTTTTCTCTTAAAAAAAAATTCTGCACCAACCAGCTTACAGTGATATGAAGATCAAAGTGTGAAGTAATTTTAACTGTAAGGAGAAACGACAGGAGGCAAACTTATGAATGATATACCTTTCCTTAGAAAACAAGATTGCCAGGCACAAGATACAGTCTCTCAACTATCAGCTAGGGTCATTAAAAATGGCAGGCTATGAATTAAAAGCTCTTGTCTCCAGAAAGTGTTTTATCAATAAAAAATAGAAGAATGAAAATTCCTTTCCTTCTATCTCTTATAGGCAGTCAACTGGCCTGAATCTATCCTAAGTCCCAAATCTTAATGGCTACTTTTCACATAACTAAAATTTGGAGCAATTCCTGGCATATTTTAAATGATTCCTTTGATTAAGCTAGTTAAAATCTTGCAGAAAGCCTTCCTTGATACTGAATTAGCTCTGAACTCCTTTCTCTCAAAAGGTTGATGTGATCCTAGTTCTTAAAAGAGCTATCACAAAGCTGCCTCCATTAGTATCTTTAGCATAGACATCTGGGGTCCTGAATTAACATTAATCAGGATTTATGAGCCCTAGCATTAAGCTTTAAGGTCTAACCAGATTGCAGATGTAAAATGCAATTAAATGGAAATCTTTCTATTATCTTTTCATCTGTAGAGCCACGGGGAAGATGAGTGCATATACCTTGGCACCTGGAATCTTTTATTGACCAAATTTGATTAATAAGGACAGGTTTTCCGATCTGTGCCTTACATTTGTTAAAATAAACAGTG
Organism: Gymnobelideus leadbeateri; assembly: GCA_011680675.1. Taxonomy (NCBI): domain Eukaryota; kingdom Metazoa; phylum Chordata; class Mammalia; order Diprotodontia; family Petauridae; genus Gymnobelideus; species Gymnobelideus leadbeateri. The sequence continues at coordinate 4,381 of WOXC01003937.1, read as the reverse complement.
AAGCAGATTTTCATAGCAAACACAAAATAGTGAGTTTCTTTAATGAGTTGTGATGCCTCCAGTAGCATAGATTGAAGCCAAATGGATGGATTAGAAAACAGCTACTAAATTATTTTATATACTTGGAATGTTGTTTTTACATGACTGTATTCAAGCCAATTTATTGTTTTGGAATGTACTAAATAAGGAGTAAATTTCAGAGTAAAGTTTGACTATTGGATCACAAAATGTCAAAAGCCAACCTGAATATTTGGATAAGATAATATTTAAAAAGCTAGCACTAACATCATGAAAAGTGAAGGAATTATATTAAGTTTACTTCTACACTTTTTGGCTCTAAAATGCATGTGGTATTCTTGACAGAGAGGTGTTGGACTTAAAGACTGAGACTTTTTTTTTTCTTGGCCTCTGTAATACCAATGCAATACCCATAGCAGCTGCTATGAATATGCGTGCGTATTCCCAGGGCTTGTTCACAAAATATAATAAACCCTCCTCCTCTAAGACAAAACCAAAATATTTATCTGGGACATTGCTATTAGGATACCAGAAATCAAGGTTTAGTAAGGGACTCATCACCAATCCAGGGAGCACCACAGACTTCACAAGTGTTCTCTGTCAAGTCTCCCCACAAGCAAGATCCCCTGGGTAAATTCTTCCCTACCCCTGCTTCTCTCTCATTTGGGTCTCTCTCCACCCACATACTTCTCCCTCTAAGCAATACTATATATATATATATATATATATATATATATATATATATATATATATATATATATATATATATACTGTTTCCAATCAAAGACTCAGAAAAATGCCAAGAAGCTTGGAAATCAGCACTTAATTGAAAAGGTGTGGGGATCCCTATGGCCCAGAGCCTAATTGGCTCTGCATCAGGGCTCCATGTGAAGTCTATTAATGTGCAGGGAAGATCTTATATCCCATTAACCTTAAAGCCTCTACATGAATTTTTTGTTTATCTATGCATTTGTTACAAGGTCTATGTTTTACTTTCTTTTTCAATTGGAGAAGGGGTAAATATGAGGGAGAGAAATAGATTTTTTAATCATTTAAAATTCAATTTAAAAAATAAAAATAAAGTATATATGATATAACAAGAAGTAGAAATATGGAAATATCAACAGAAAAGACTGGAACAATACAGTCTATCCCATCAAATGCCCAGGACAAAGGGTTCTCCACATAGGAATACTGATTTGTTTACCATTGAAGTACCTCAGGGTTCTGCCTGAGCCCACTTTTCTTCTCACCCCATACTATTTTATTTGGTCATCTCATCAGTTCCTATAGCCTAATTTATTATATCTGCTTGTGATTCTCAAGGCTACCTATCCTGTGTTAAACTCTCTGCTAACCTCCAATCTCACATCTCCAACAGCCTTTCAGACATCTCAAATGGAATATGCAACACACATCTTAGACCCAATATATCCAAAAGGAAATTCATTATCTTTCCTTCTAAACCTATCCCACCTCCTACTTTCCTTATTACTGTACGAGGCAATAACAACCTCCCTATCTTTAAGGCTCAAAATCAAGGAATCATCCTGAATTCCCCACTATCTCTCCCATCCTCCCATATCCAATCTGTTGCCAAGGCCTGTCAATTTCACCTTTGCAAAATCTCTCAAACATGCCCCTTTCTTTCCCCTGACACTGCCACCAATCTAGTGCAGGTCTTCATCCCCTCATGCCTAGACTATTGCAATAGTTGCATGCCTAGATTATTGCTGATGAGTCTGCTTGCCTCAATTCTCTCTCCATGTCAATCAAACCTCCATTTAGCTAAATCACTAAAGTAATTTTCCTAAAGTGCATGCCTGATCGTGTCACTCCATTAATTAAACTCTGTTGGTTTCCTATTGCCTCCAAAATTAAATATAAATTGCTCTGTTTGGCATTCAAAGCCCTTCATAATTTAATCCTCTTCTTCCTTTTCAGCCTTTTTATATCATAATCCCTAACATGTATTCTTCAATCCAGAGACACTGACTTTTTGGCAATTTCGTAAACAAGCCATTCCACTTATCTTTGATTAGTTATTTCTTTAAATATATAGATGCTATGCCATTTGGTGCATACATATTAAACAATGGTATTGTTTTATTATTTATGGTACCTTTAAGAATAATATAGTTTCCCTGTTTATCTTTTTTAAAACTGTGACTTTGTCTTGTTCAATATTATGATTGACACTCCTTTTTCAAAATTCATTTAAAGAATAATAAACTTTGTTCCAAGTTCTAGTTTTAGATATGTGTGAATATTTATATTTCAAATATATGCCTTATAAACAATATTTTATTGTATTCTGCCTTCTAATTCTCTTCCATTTTATAGGCAAATTCATTTCATTAACACTCACAGTTATGCTAGGTAATTATTTTTTCCCCTCACATTTTCTCATATTTTCCCTCCTCTTTACTACTACTACCACCACCACCACCCCAATCTTTATATACAACAAAGAAGAAGGTAGTGAAAGAAAAAGAATACAATAAACCTTCATCATCTATATTTGAAGAGGTCTAATCTTCTGCCCTTCCCTCCTGTTTTGTTCTTTTTTTAAGACTAGGTCTATTTCTCCCAGTCTGAAAGTACAATGACCATGCATGGACCTGATCACATTACTTCTTGATACAGAAGCTTTGATTTGCTCCATTTCTGACTAGAGCTAGTTTGCATCTCCTTAGGTAGCTTGGTGGCCTCCTGCTCTCAAGGGCTCACCACATTGGTGATAGACATACATAGTACAAACATTCCATTGGGTTTAGCTCTACTATAGTTCAGAACTCCTGAGATCAGCAATTCACCAACCTCAGCCTTCCCTGTAACAGGATTTATAGACATACACCACTATACCCAATTGCCCTCTTCTCCTAACCTAGTCCACATCCTCATTACTAGTTCTTACATTTCCTTTCTCCTTTTAATCTCCACCCTTTATGATCCATCCTCTGAATGTAAAGGGTATTTTTTTCTTTTGTCTATTCCTTCTCCAACTCTACCTTCCCTCTTAAACTACTTCTCTCCATTGCTACCTATTGCCCTGTTGAATTTAATGTACTTCTACACCAAATTATTTGCGTTCATAAGTTCAACCTTCCTTTGTTCAGTTCAGATGATAGTCAGCTTCCTGAGATCTCCCCTCCCCAAAGTCCTTCCTTCATATATAGTTTTCTTCTCATGCACCCCTAGTACAAAAAATAGCAAGTTCCTCCTGTATTCCTCATTTCATCAAATATGTATATGCATATGTATGTTTGTGTATATGTGTGCATGCATGCACCCTAGCATACCTGGATGGCTGCTAGCACATGTTCTTTGATCTGCTTTTCTAAAGGAAAGCAACTCAAAAGGGGGTTAATCATCTTACTTTAGTCAAACATATATCATTTACCTAGGTCAGGAGAAAAAGTCAGCACCATGAACTTCAGTAGAATACAAACAGAAGTTACAAGCAGACAAAAAAATACAGGCAGAGAAACAATGCAGCAGACAGGGCTTCCAGTAGTCTAAACATTACATTCATACCTAGTTAGTTACTAGAGAGAGAAGCACCAACATTTTGGTTTTCAAAGCTGGGGGGGCTCAATGGCTACCCAGAGTTTCATCTGGCCAAATCACACAACTCTTCCCATGAGTGAGCCCCAAAGCAAAACCTCATATCAGGATATCTATAGCCTTCTCCAGGGTCAGAGAACATCACAATATTCTTGACCCACTGCCCAATCACAAAGTATCAAGGTGTGAGCATTCCTGAAAAACAAGCCTCCCGCCTCAGGCTCCAGGTGACCACATTCAGCCTGTTAGGGGGAAGAGTTTATTTTCAAATCAGGGAAGGTCCTCAGATTCACTTAAGCCTATCAGCGGGCCTAGGGGCAGGGAAGATCTTCAAATTACCATTACAATTACAATAATATGTCTTCTCCTTTCCCTTCTCTTTCCTCTTTTAAAATCAACAAAATGGAACTAAGTCATCTCCAGGACACGTATTTGTCTTCCTTCCCTCCTCCAATGACCCTGAAAGACAGTGGGATTCTGAAGGGACATTTATCTCTTCATCCCCATCAGAATACAAGCACCTCATCATCATTTAGCCCTTTCTGATTACTCAAAATATATTACCTTTCAAGGTTTCTCTTTTTTCCTGTGCTTGCATTTCAAAGATTCTATCCATCTCTGATCTTTTCATATGGAGTGCTTGAAATACTCCAGTTTGTGAAAGGTCAGTTTTTTTCCCTATATGATTATATTCAGCTTCACAGGATAAATTATTCTTGGTTATAAACTGTTATCTTTTGCCTTTTGAAATATCACATTCTAGATTTTCTATTCTTTATGGCATCTGCATCATAGT
>WOXC01003936.1:600000-937736 GCA_011680675.1 Gymnobelideus leadbeateri | reverse complement strand
TCTTTCAACCTCTATTTTGCCCTCTGGATCTAAAAACATCAGGGCAGTTTTCCTTGAGAATTTCTTGAAGGGTGATTTCTAGGTTCTTTCCTTGATCATGGCTTTCAGGTAGTCCAATAATTTTTAAATTGTCTCTCCTGGATCTATTCTCCAGGTCAGTGGTTTTTCCCATCAGATATTTCACATTGCCTTCTAATCTTTTGTTTGTTTGGATCTGCTTAACAGCATGTTGATTTCTCATAAAGTCACTAGCTTCCATTTGCTCCAGTCTAACTCTGAAGGAATGAATCTCCTCAGTGAACTTTTGAGATTCTTTTTCCATCTGGCAAATTCGACTTTTTAAGGCATTCTTCTCCTCAATGCCCTTCTGGGCCTCCTTTGCCATTTGAGCTAGTCTATTTTTTAAGGTGTTGTTTTCCCCAGTCAGGCTGTTGACCCTCATTTCATACTTTTCCTGCATCCTTCTCATTTCTCTTTCCAATTTTTCCTCCACTTCTCTTATTTGATTTTTAAAGTCCTTCTTAAGGTCCTCTATGGCCTGCAACCCACTATGTTTTCCCCTGGGGCTTTTGGAGCAGGACTTCTGACCTCACAGTCCTTTTCCTGCTCTATGCCCCCAAAATAGGAGTCTAGGGTTGCATTTTTCTGTTTCCTTTGCCTTGGCATGTTGCCACTTAATTGCTTGACTTTGGGCTTGTTGCCACATTATGGCTTTAAGGCCAGATAGAGGAATTTTTGTCCCGAACGTGTGGGGGGCAACTTCCGTTTCTGGCAAGCTGTAAACCCACCCACAACTTCCACCCTGGATCACAATCCAGATCCAGGGAGGTTAAAGCAAGAGCGATTACTCCCCAAGACTGATCGCTGGATCTCCCCAGGATTTGTAGGCTGGGAGCCGGAAATGCCTATGAAAACTACACAGTGGCGTGTCTCCTCAGCAGCTTCTAGCCCACAGGGGAGGGAGCTGACGCATTCCCCAAATACAGGTCCCAAAGTCCATAGGACACTAACCACTTACTTTGTCCTAGGCAAGTCTATGTTGATAATTCTGGCGTCTCCACAGTTCCTGGTGTTCTGGGGTTCCTCCAGCTGGCTGCTGGCCCTGCCGCCCTGGGGCTAAAACCTTGGCTCATGTGGACCTGGGCTCGGCTCGGCTCCTGCGCTCTGCGCGCTGTCGGCTCCCAGACCACTGCGTTGGTCTTTCCTGCAGGGTGCTGGGCTGTCCTCAGCGGGAGGTTGGGCTTTCCCAATTTCCCACCTCCTTCTTGATCTTGGTTACATTGGCTTTGTTTGTGCAGAAGCTTTTCAATTTAATGTAATCAAAATTATCCATTTTGCATTTTATAATGCTCTCAAATTCTTGTTTGGTCCTAAAATCTTCCCCTCTCCACAGATCTGTCAGGTAAACTATTCCTTGCTTTCCCAAATTGCTTACAGTATCCTCCTTTACACCTAGATCATGCACCCATTTAGACTTGATTTTGGTATATGGTGTTAGATAGTGATCTATGCCCACTTTCTGCCATACTGTATTCCAGTTTTCCCAGCAGTTTTTGTCAATAGTGCATTCTTATCCCAAAAACTGGGGTCTTTGGGTTTATCGAACAATAGATTGCTATATTCATTAACTGCTGGGTCTCCTGCACCTAATCTACTCCATTGATCCACTACTCTACACCTCTGCCAGTACCAAGCAGTTTTGATGACTGCTGCTGTATAATACAGATTAAGATCTGGCATAGCTAGTCCACCTTCCCTAGCATTTCTTTTCATTAATTCCCTTGATATTCTAGACCATTTGTTTTTCCAAATAAATTTTGTTATTATTTTGTCTAACTCTACAAAGTAGTTTTTTGGTAAATTGATTGGAATGGAACTAAATATATAATTTAGTTTGGGTAAAATTTTCATTTTTATTATATTAGCTCGACCCAGCCATGAGCAATTGATATTTTTCCAACTATTTAGATCTGTTTTTATTTGTGTGAGAAGTGTTTTGTAGTTGTGATCATAAAGATTCTGGGTTTGTTTTGGCAAGTAGATTCCCAAATATTTTATAATGTCTACAGTGACTTTAAATGGGATTTCTCTTTCTATCTCTTGCTGTTGAGTTTTATTAGAGATGTACAGGAATGCTGAGGATTTATGTGGGTTTATTTTATATCCTGCAACTTTGCCAAATTTATTTATTGTCTCAAGTGATTTTTTACTTGATTCTCTAGGATTCTCTAAGTATATCATCATATCATCTGCAAAGAGTGACAGCTTGGTCACTTCTTTGCCTAATTTGAATCCTTTGATTTATTTTTCTTCTCTAATTGCTACTGCTAACATTTCTAATACCAGACTGAATAAAAGGGGTGATAGTGGACACCCTTGTTTCACTCCTGATCTTATTGGAAAGGCTTCTAGTTTATCCCCATTGCATATAATACTTGCTGATGGTTTTAAATAGATGCTAGCAACTATTTTAAGGAAGGCTCCATTTATTCCTATACTTTCTAGTGTTTTTAATAGGAAAGGATGTTGTACTTTGTCAAAAGCCTTTTCTGCATCTATTGAGATGATCATGTGGTTTTTGCTAGTTTTGTTGTTGATATGCTCAATTATATTGATGGTTTTCCTAATATTAAACTATCCTTGCATTCCTGGAATGAATCCTACCTGATCAGGGTGTATTATTTTTGTGAAAAGTTGTTGGAGTCTTTTGGCTAATATTTTATTTAGAATTTTTGCGTCTAAATTCATGAGGGAAATTGGTCTATAATTTTCTTTCTGTTTTATCTCTTCCTGATTTAGGAATCAGTACCATATTTGTGTCATAGAAAGAGTTTGGTAGGACTCCTTCTTCACTAATTTTCCCAAATAGTTTGTAGAGTATTGGAATCAATTGTTCTTTAAATGTTTGATAGACTTCACTAGTGAACCCATCTGGCCCTGGAGATTTTTTCCTAGGGAGTTCATTGATGGCTTGTTTGATTTCTTTTTCTGAGATGGGGTTATTTAGGTAATTCACTTCCTCTTCAGTTAATCTGGGCAGTTTGTGATTTTGTAAATATTCATCCATTTCACTAAGATTGTCATATTTATGTGCATACAATTGGGGAAAATAATTCCTCATTATTTTTTTGATTTCCTCTTCATTGGAGGTAGATTCACCCCTTTCATTCCTGATACTCATAATTTGGTTTTCCTCGTTCTTTTTTTTTATCATATTGACTAAGGGTCTATCAATTTTGTTGATTTTTTCATAAAACCAGCTCTTAGTTTTATTTATTAATTCAATGGTTTTCTTAATTTCAATTTTATTAATCTCACCTTTGGTTTTCATTATTTCTAATTTAGTACTAAATTGGGGATTTTCAATTTGTTCTTTTTCTAGCTTTTTCAATTGCATGTCCAATTCATTGACCTCCCTTCTCTCTGCTTTAATTAAGTATGCACTCAGGGATATAAAACTTCCCCTGAGAACTGCCTTTAGTGCATCCCACAAATTTTGATATGTTGTTCCATTATTATCATTCTCTTGAATGAAATTATTGATTGTTTCTATAATTTCTTCTTTGACCCACCAATTTTTTAGGATTAAATTGTTTAGTTTCCAATTAGTTTTTAGTCTATCTTTCCATGGCCCTTTATTGCATATAATTTTTATTGCATCATGATCTGAGAATGATGCGCTTACTATTTCTGCCTTTCTGCACTGGATTGTGAGGTTTTTATGCCCTAGTACATGGTCTATTTTTGAGTATGTACCATGCACTGCTGAAAAGAAAGTAAATTCCTTTTTATTCCCATTCAGTTTTCTCCAGAGATCCATCATATCTAGTCTCTCTAAGATTCTATTCACCTCCTTAACTTCTTTCTTGTTTATTTTGAGGTTAGATTTATCGAGTTCAGAGAGGGGAAGATTAAGGTCCCCCACTAGTATAGTTTTGCTATCTATTTCTTCCTCTAATTCCTTTAACTTCTCCTCTAGGAATTTAGATGCTATACCACTTGGTGCATATATATTAAGTAGTGATATTGCTTCATTCTCGATGGTGCCTTTTAGTAGGATATAGTTTCCTTCCTTATCTCTTTTAATTAGATCTATTTTTGCTTTTGCTTTATCTGAGATAAGTATTGCTACCCCTGCTTTTTTACTTTAGCTGAGGCATAATAAATTTTACTCCAACCTTTTACCTTTACCCTGTGGGTATCCCTTTGTTTCAAATGTGTTTCTTGAAGACAGCATATTGTAGGATTATGGTTTTTAATCCATTCTGCTATCCGCCTCTGTTTTATGGGAGAGTTCATCCCATTCACATTCACAGTAATGATGACTATCTGTCTCTTCCCTTCCATCCTATTCCCTCCCCTGTTTATATTTTTGTTTATTCCTTCTCCCTTCCCCTCCTTGAAGTTTTCCCTTTTGACCGCCCCCTCCCTCAGTGTTCCCACCCAGTGACCCCCCTTCTTAACCTACCCTCTCCCCTTACTACTATTTCCCTCCCTTATAATCCCTCCCTTTAGTCTCCTCCTTTTCACCCCCCCTTACCCTCCCACTATCTATAGGACACAATAAATTTTTATACCTATCAGAGTAAATTACTCCCCGTTTGATTCCAAACCAATGAGAGTAAATTTCAAACAGTGCTCCTCTCCCTCCCTCCAATTCCTTTATTTAATGAATTTATGTGTCTGTTCACGTTAGATTCTTAAACTTCACTGATTAATTTGATCCTTCTTTGAACCAGAACCAGTGAGAATAGTGTTTAAATGATGTTCTGCGATGACTGCGATTCGTCCTTGGTAAGTCTGCAGGCTGGAGCTTTTTCTCTCTCTGGTGTAGTCTGCTTGCCTGCTCTTAGGTCTGAGCTGTGCAGACCCCACACGCTGTGCGCTCGACCCCACACGCTCTGCGCTCGACCTGTGCAGACACTCTGGGCAACCTCCTGGGCTGGATTCTGCCACACTCTGTCTTCCACTGGGCTCCGTCACTCCGGAATCTGCTCAGATTTACCCTTTTGGACTTAGTGACAGAGGAGCTCAGCGAGGTTACTGCTTCCTTTCCGCCATCTTGGCTCCACCCCCAGGAATCGAGTTACTCTATTTTTAAGCTGTTATTTTCCTCAGTCAAGCTGTTGACACTCATTTCATATTTTACCTGAATCCTTCTTATTTCTCTTCCCAATTTTTCCTCCACTTGTCTTATTTGTTTTTTAAAAATTCTTCATAAGGTAATCTATGATCAGTAACCTGCTCATATTTTCATTTGGGACATTTGGTGCAGGATTTCTGACCTCACAAACCTCCTCCTGTTCCATGCTTCGATCCTCTTTGCCCCCAAAATAGGAGTCTAATGTTGAATTTTTCTTTTTATTTTGTTTCCTTTGCATAGGCATGTTGCCACTAAATTACTTGACTTTGGCTTGTTGCCACAGTAGGACTCTGCCAGCAGACAGGGGAGCTTCTGTCCCAAACATTGGGGTCTTCTGAACTGCCAGAGGTATAAGTTGGGTACCCTTCCTCAAGCCCCCACACACTCTGGCAAGCTGGACAAAAACCCCAAGACCTCCACCCCAGACCATAATACAGATCCAGGGAGGTTAAAGCAAGAGTGATTACCACCCCCACCCCCCGCCCAGACTGATCACTGGATCCCCCTACAGTTCACAGGCCAGGAACTGAAGCTGCAACTGAAGCTGCAAAATGGCTTCTGTGCTGAGTTTCTTCAGCATCTGCTCACCCACAGGGGAAGAAGCTGACACTTTCCCACATACTGGTCCCAAAGTCCATAGGACACTAACCTCTCACTTTTTCCTAGGCATATATATGTTGATAATTCTGGAATCACGACAGCTGCTGGTGTTCTGTGATCTCTCCAGCTGCCTGCTGGTCCAGCTGTCCTGGGGTTAAAACCTCTGACTCACGTAGTCCTGGGCTTGGCTCCCAGAGCACTGTGCTGGCCGCTCCCTGTCCGGCTTCTAGACTGTCCTCAGTGGGAGGTTATCTTTTCTGTGTCATTTTGTGGGTCCTGGAGCTCCAGAGATGGTTCAGAGTCCCCCTTTTACATAATTTTGAAGTGGTGTGGGCTGGAGCACCTTGGAAGTGCTGTTTCTACTCCGACATCTTGGCTCCGCCCCCTAAAGGTGTCATTTTTGACAGAAATACATGTATATTCTTTTGTATTCCCATTTAGTTATCAGCAGAGATCTGTCTTTTGACTTCTCTTAACTTCATTTAAGCCCTTAACTTCTTTCTTATTTATCTTCTGTTGCATCTAATTCTAATGGGGATATTATGGTCCTTAACTATTATAGATTTTTTTCTATTTATCCTTATACTTCAATAGATTTCCCTTTAAGTAATTATATAATATGGTTGTGTGTGTGTGTGTGTGTGTGTGTGTGTGTGTGTGTAGTGCTACTAATATTTTGAAAATCTACCTAAACTCTGAGCACAATGTAATTCCTCTGCTTGTATATTTTAACCACACCTATTTTTACATTCCTGTACCTTCTTTTTAGAATTCTAATGAATCATAATATATTCTACTCCAGCCTTTTATTTTAGCTCTGTGTGAATATCATTTTTGAGTGGGTAGTACTTAATTTAAACCCAATCATATTCATGAAAATGATTGTTGATTGTGTATTTTCTTTTGTCTTACACTTTCATACCACCCCCACCCCCATTTGCTCTCCTACTCTGCTCCTTTAACTAGAATCAATTAGGGAAAGAAAAGTAATATTGATTCAGTCTGCTTATTGGAATCCTGGATCTTCATATTGATCTTTGTATGTTCCATAAATTTTATTATTTGGAGATCATACTGTGTTTCAACCTGTAACATTTTATAGTAGAGTTTTTTTTCATCTTTGAGTTGGGCTGAATGGCCTCTGCATTTACTTCCAGCCTAGAGATATTGTATGTCTCTGAATTGAAAAATAGTTAAGAAAACAAGCTTCTTTTCTTTTGGTAGAGAAATGGGATATTACAGAGATAGAATTTTGTATAAATTATCTGACAAGATGACTATATTGATTGATCTTGTATAACTGATTTTGCTTAAAGAGAGGAGTTAATTAATCTACAGTGAGGAGATACACAAAAATTCTGATCTAAAAACAAAATGAATCAATACTTTTTTTTTATAAAATTGAAAAGTCATTCATGAAGGGGTTTCAAATAAGTAAATCCATCTTATATAATTATTTGTGGGAATAGTTTTTATTAATTTAGAATATTTTTTAATTATCACACAACAGTCTTTTAGCTGGAAGTTATGAGATGAATTTTAAGTGTATAGTTCTTCTGAATGTCATAACTAGCAGCTCAAGAATAGTACTTACAAAAGCAAAAATGTAACATAACCAGTAAGACTGACTTAACTGTCTTTAAAGCTGTGGATATTTGGCAAAGCCAATATGGCATAGTGAAAGCAAGAGCTTACCTGAACTCTTCCATGAATTCCATCAGTAACCTCTAAAAGTGAATCTGAACAGATTTTATAGTGACAGAATCCATTGTGAGACATAGTGTGGCAGAATTGCAATCCAGGAAAGTGTGCATGTAGGACTGGGCAGGTGAAGCTTGGAGCTTGAAGCATGTGGGTGCTCCTCCAGTAGGGACTGGATTCACCAACCACAAAGGAGATTAGCAGAACTCTTACCACAGGATGGAGGATCTGGCAGAGCTGGGTAAGAGAATGTGCAGGGCTTGTGGCAGCAACAGTTACTCCTAGGGTTATCAAATTAAAAATCACCTACCTGAACTTTTGGAGTCAACATGGTGGAGCAATACATAGATATTCTATTCCCCAACTCTGACCCTGAAAACCCAGTGATTATTGCTCCAGTGTAAAATCCTAAAATATTGAAACAAATGGCAGGCTTGGGAGTCTGAGAGGAAGGGTATGACTGAAGCTTTACTGAGCATGAAGTGAAGGGTGGGAGGTGTCCAAACAAGCAGCATCTCAGCTGACCAGGAGGAGATCCTGAAGTCCAGGGAAGTGGAGCCAGTAAGTGCTGACATCAGAAGCCCAGGTGTGCCTTAGCACAACCAGGGGTATCTGCAGATACCAGCATGACCCAACATCAGCTGCTGAGCCTGCCTGAGCTAAAGCCCACAGGTACAGAGCCAAAAACCTGATGGTGGGCCAGACCACCCCTGCCCCACATCTTACTTGGTGAGCATCAGGGTAACCCAGGGGAAACACTGAAAGTCCTGGCCTTGGCTTTAGTCTAGATACCCTGAAGTAAACAAACAGGCCCCTGGCTCCTGGCTTGAGAAGCCTGGGTGGCAGCCCTCTGTGCCCCAGAAGAAGAAATCTACTTTAAAGTTCAGGAAATAGGCAATCAGAATAGGCAAGAAGGAAGCTGAGGAAAAAATAAAAATGATTCAATCCTAGTATAGTGAGCAAGAACAATCAAATTCAGTGGACCACATTGACTCTATACTTGCAATTGAGACCATGGAAGGGAATATGAACTGGTCTCAAGGCCAGAAAGCATTCTTGGAAGAGAATAAATAGGATATCAAAAGTCAAAGTAGAGAGGCAGAAGATAAATAGACAAATTCTTTTAAAATTACAGTTGCCAAAATGAAAAATAAAATCTCACTGAAAAAAATAAATCCTTGAAAAGTAAAATTTTTAAATTGGGAAGGGAGGTTAAAAACCTAAGTGAAGAAAATAAATCCCTAAAAATGAAATCTAAACATATGCAAAAAGAGCTTCAAAAATTAACCAAGGAAATAATTAACTAAAAATTAGAATTAGTTAAATCAAAGGTAATGACTCTATGTGACATCGAGAATCAGTCAAACAAAACCTCAAGAATGAAAAATTGGAAGAAAATGTAAAATATCTCATTGGAAAAACAATTGACCTGGAGAACAGAAACAGGAAAGATAATCTAAGAAATAATGTTCTATAGGAAAGCCATGATACAAAAAGCCTGGAAAACATCCTCCATGAAATTATCAAAGAAAACTGCCTTGAGGTCCTAGAACCAGAGAATAAAATAGTTATTGAAAGAATATGCTGAATACCGCTTAAAAGAGATCCCAAGTTGAAAACTTCAAGAAATATTGTAGCAAAATTCCAGAATTATCAGGTCAAGGAGGAAATACTGCAAGCAGCCAGAAAGAAACAAGTCCAATATCACAGAACCACAGTCAAGATTAAACAGGACCTAGCAGCTTTTTCATTAAAAGTTGGGAGGGATTGGGATATGATCTTTTGTTAAGGCAAAAGAGCTTGGACTGCAAGCAAGGATCAACTATCCAGCAAAACTGAGCATTACATTTCAGACAATGAGACAGCCATTCAATGAAATAAGGGTCTTTCAGACATTTCTGATGAAAAAACCAGAGCTCACTGGAAAATTTGATCTTCAAAAACCAGACTCAAGAGAGACATAAAAAGGTAAACAAGGAAAACACACACACACATAAACACACACTCACATGACTTCTTTCTCAATAAGAGCAAATTGTTTACATCTCTATATGGGAGAACAATACCTATCAATATTGAGAATTGTATAATTATCATGATATTTTAAAGGGATACAGATAGAGGGTGTGGATATAAATTAATTAATCTGATGTTTAAAATACTTATTAAGAGGTGCAAGGGGATTATAATTGGAGAAAAGGAGGAGGCAAAGAAGGGTAAATTATGCTATAAGAAGAGGCATAAAAACACACCATAGTAAGAGAAAGAAGGGAAGGAGATGAACATTATATGAACTTTACTTTCATTGGTTTTGATTCAAGGAGGGAATGACATAATCAGTTAAATAAAGGATTCTAACATGAAGAGACACACAAAAACTCAATAATTTAAAGGGAAAGAAGGGAGGGAGAGGAGCATTGTATGAGATTTATTCTCATCAGCTTGGGTTCAAGGAGGGAATAACATACTTTCTAAATATAAAAATCTATTATACCCTGCAGGAAGTAGGAGGGGAAAGGAGGGGGAAAGGGAGGGGTGGTTAGAAGGGAGAGTAGAAGTAGTAAGGGGCAAGGGTAGGTAAAGGGAGGTGGGGTTGATAGGGAGGGAATACTGAGGGAGTTGGTGGTCAAAAGGAAAACTCTTAAGGATCTGAAGGGAGAAATAAAAGCATAAACAGGAGAGAGAATGGGATGGAGGGAAAGACAAAAGATAGTAATCATAACTCTGAATGCTAATGGGATGAACTCCCCCATAAAACAGAAGTGGATAGCAGAATGGATAAAAAAACATAATCCTACAGTATGCTATGACACAAATATGGTACTGATACCTCAATTGGTAATAGACAAAATGGAGAAAGAAAATTACGTGTCTCTAATGAATACAGATGCAAAAAAAATTAAATGAAATATTAGCAAAAAAGACTACAGCAACTGATCATGAGAATAATACACTTTGATCAGGTAGGGTTTATTCCAGGAATGCCAGGATGGTTCAATGAAACCATCAATATAATTGATCATATCAACAACAAAACTAGTAGAAACCATATGATTATCTCAACAGATGCAGAAAAGATTTTTACAAAATATAACACCCATTCATATTAAAACACTAGAAAGTATAAGAATAAATGGAATTTTCCTCAAAATAATAAATAGCATCTATCTAAAACCATCAGCAAGTATTATATATAATGAGGATAAGCTAGAAGCATTTCCAATAAGATAGGGGCTTAAACAAGTATGTTCATTATCACCCCTCTTATTCAACTTGGTACTAGAAATGTCATCAGTAACAATAAGAGAAGAAAAAAAAATTGAAAGAATTAAATTAGGCAAAGAAGAGAATAAGCTATCACTCTTTGCAGATGGTATGATGATATACTTAGAGAATCAAGTAAAAAAAAAAACTACTTGACATAATAAATAAATTTAGCAAAGTTGCAGGATATAAAATAAACCCACATAAATCCTTGGCATTTCTATATATTTCTAATGAAACCCAACAGCAAGAAATAGAGAAATTCCACTTAAATTTACTATAGACATTATAAAACATTTGATAATCTACAAGCCAAAACAAACTCAGGACCTATATGAACACATTTATGAAACACTTGTCACACAAATAAAGTCAGATCCAAATAATTTGAAAAAAAATTCAGTTGTTTGTGGCTAGGATGGGCTGATATAACAAAAATGACAATTTTACCCTAATTAATTTATATATTTAGTGCCATACATATCAATCTACCAAAAATGATTTTATAAAGCTAGAAAAAATTGTAACAAAATTCATTTGGAAGAACAAAATGTCCAGAATGTCAAGGGAGTTAATGGAAAGAAATACTAGGGAAGGTGGCCTAACCATACAGATTTTAATCTATATTTTAAAGCAGCAGTCATTAAAACTGCTTGGTACTGGGCTGAGGAATAGAGTAGTGGATAGGTAGAATAGATTGGGTACATGAGACACAGAAGTCAATGACTATACTAATCAACTGTTTGATATACCCAAAGACCTAGCTTCTGGGATTAGAACTCATTATTTGACAAAAACTGCTGGGAAAACTGGAAAATAATATGGCAGAGATTGGGCATAGAGCAATATCTTACAAGATACCCCAAAATAAAATGTAAAGGAATGCACGATCTAGGTATAAAGGCTGATATTGTAAGCAATCTGGGAGAGTGAGGAATACTTTACCTGTAAGATTTATGGAGAAGGGAAGATTTTATTACCAAACAAGAATTAGAGAGCATTATGAAATGCAAAATGCATAATTTTCATTACATTAAATTGAAAAGTTTCTACACAAATAAAGCCAATGTAACCAAGATTAAGAGGGAAGTGGAAAATTGGGAAATAATTTTTACACCCAATGTCCCTGATAAAGGCCTCATTTCTAAAGTATACAGAGAATTGAGTCAAATCTATAAGAATACAAGGCATTCCCCAATTGTTAAATGGTCAAAGGATATGAATATGCAGTTTTCAGAGGAAGAAATTAAAAATATCTATAGGCATTTGAAAAAAATGCTCTAAATCACTATTGATTAGAGAAATACAAATCAAAACAACTCTTAGGTACCACATCTCACCTGTCAGAATGGCTATAATGACAAAACAGGAAAATGATAAATGCTGGAGAGGATGTGGAAAAATTGGAAAACTAGTAAATTTTTGATGGGATTGTGAACGTGATTCAACCATTCTGGAGAGCAATCTGGAACTATGCCCAAAGGGCTATAAATAAGTACATACCCTGTGACTCAGCAATACCACTTCTAGGGCTTTATCCCAAAGAAATCATAAAAGTTGGAACAAGACTCATATTTACAAAAATATTTATAGCAATGCTTTTTGTGTTGGCAAAAAACTAGAAATCAAGGGGATGTCCATCAATTGGGGAATGACTAAACAAGTTGTGGTATATGAATGTAATGGAATACTATTGTGCTATAAGAAATGAGGAGCAGACACACTTCATAATAACCTGGAGAGACTTACATAAACTGATGATGAGTGAGGAGAGCAGAACCAGAACTTTGTACACAATCATATGTGTGATGACTAACTTGGATAGACTTGTGCAAGTCTATCCTCTTGCATCTGGAACTGTCACCAGGGACAGCAGTGCAAGGTTATAAGACAACTCCAAAAGACTCATGATGGAAATGGATATCCACATCCAGAGAAAGAACTACACAGTCTGAATAAAAAATGAAGCAAACCATTCTCTCTCTCTCTCTCTCTCTCTCTCTCTCTCTCTCTCTCTCTCTCTCTCTCTCTCTCTCGGCTTTGTTTTATTTCTTCTTTCTCACTGTTCACTCCATTGGTTATAATCCCTCTTTAAACTTGACAAATGTTTAATGTGAATTTGTAGATCTTATGTTTGATTGCATGCCACCATGGAGGTAGGGGGGAAAGGAGGAGGAGAGGGAGTGGGGGAAAATTTGAAACTCAAGGTATTGAAGAACTGAATGTTGTAAACCAAAACTAAATAAGTTATTTTTATAAAAAACTATGGGAGTGTGTATGGATATAGAGAATGCTTAGCATTCTTGAGCCACAGAGTCTAAACAGCAGACTTTTTTATAATGTTATAGGTGAGCAAACCTAGGGTTAAAAGACTTGTTAATTACCTCAATAATTACCTCAAATTTTAAAGACAGTATTTCATTCATCATGCTAAATGCTGAGAAAGAATGAACATATGTAACCAATAAGTAATCCCTGAGCATCTACAACATACATCAAAATAAACATCAAAACACAGGGTCTGCATGTGTCTCCAATTCCAAACTTTTGATTGATGTGTGGAACCAAGGCTAACACACAATAATTTTGAGTATTAATAAAGTGCTTAATGACTTGATAAGTACAATAGTAGTTCAGACAAGTTAAGAAATAGTATAGACTGAAATAGTTGTTAAACTACCCTGTGGTACTACTGATCATTGATTCACCTACATATCAGTAAGAGGAAAGTGCTGTCATCGGTTTACCAGTAACACACATCTTTAACAACTTTTTTTGTATTTATCAAG
The DNA here is from genome assembly GCA_011680675.1 of Gymnobelideus leadbeateri. Lineage (NCBI taxonomy): Eukaryota > Metazoa > Chordata > Mammalia > Diprotodontia > Petauridae > Gymnobelideus > Gymnobelideus leadbeateri. The sequence goes on along the minus strand of WOXC01003936.1, from coordinate 924,239 downwards.
TCACCCTGGGACACTCTGGTGAAACCACTAACCTCTATGTATCCCAAAGACTTGGTTGCTTGCCTCTCTTCCCTTATTTCTATCCTTTTCTTTTGATTGTCTGTAGGTGTTTCCTTAATCCAAAGGTTTAGTGTGGATTTATCCAATCAAACTTTTGGTTTAGAGCCTATTTGCATAGGAGAACTCTGTCTGATGCCACATACCTGATGCATGTCCATGGAAGTTAAGTCTGAAAAACATAGGTATATACAGTTCTACAATCAAATTGTTAGAAAGGAATAAAAATCCATTTGCCTTAAAGAAACCAGCAAATGTACTTCCTTTCATTCCAGGGATCCTTTTTGACCAGATAAAACATTTTTTCACCAAGCAAGAAAAAATATAAAAATTCCCAAACATTAGCATAGAGATCCAGCAAATATCTACCCCTTCCCCTTTTCTATACATAGCCAAATTTCCTAAAGAATTGGTGACTATCCAGTGGCACTGACTCAGAACTCAAGGCTCTTTAATCTTTTTCTGTCTTTTGAGACAAATTCACCTTGGCACTAATAGCAGTTTATACTACGGCTTGATACCTTCCTCCTGGAGATACCATCTTTATCTCTGCTCTCAGTTCTGTCTCATATGCATTCATCATTTCCTCCTGAACCTGGCTTCTTCCCAAAGAATTCACAGTCTCCCTATTAAACTGGAAGGATCTTGTGCATTCATAGACACAAAATTTGCTTGGTACTTCCAGGCTTTGTTTATCCCAGTACTTAAACACTTATAAAAAGAAAATTACTCCAGGGTGTGCAACATGCTGGCTTTGTGTAAATCATTATTTTGCTTCTCTCTCTATCTCAACTTCATTCAAGTATACATGACCTTACCCAGACTGAAGATATCTGCCTATGTAGTTCCCAGATGCCCCCTTTCTAAGTGTATGTCCTTCAGTTCTACTTGTCTGTCTTTCTCTTAGCTCAGCTTTTGTTGTTCCTCCTTGTAAGACCATGGCCTCAGTCCAGTTCTTGGTCAAACACCTTTTTCCTAGCACCTGTACAACAGGGTGAAGAGGAGAAGGGAAAAATAGCATAGAGTGTTAGAGGTTTAGAAGGTCTTATAGAAAAAGTGACCATAAGTTAGACCTAATAAAATTGGTGGGATTTAGTGGGGAAGAGTAAAAAACATTTAAAAAGATGGTGGAATGCAGGCAATAAATCTTGGTGAACTTTCCCAATATTCCCTTCCAAAGAACTTTAAAGTAATTCCTCAAATTAAGTTTTCAAGTAGCAGAGACAACAAAAGGCCAGAGTGAAAGATTTTTTCATCCTAAGACAACTTAGGAGGTCAGCAAAAAAATGTCTGTGACAGTGAGGAGTGAATTGGCCTAGAGTGTGGCAAAAGTGATCCTTGAAGGAGGCTGTGACAGTAGTAGTAATAGCAGTTTCAGAATCTGTCAGCTCAGAGATATTAAGGGGTTCAGTTAGCTGATCAGAAAGTGATTAGAGCGGAGTATTTGCTAACACTGGGAGGAACTGTTGTGAACTGGAAATTGTATTGCCCACATGCAGTTCTAGGTTATAGTTCCAGGGAAGAGATGAGCACTTGTGGTCCATGATAAGGGAGTAATGTCCCTGGCGACAGTTCCAGGGGCAAGAGGAGCACTAATGCTTATAACTGAAGGGGAACAGCATTCTTTCCTGAGCAAAGACCAAACCACAGACTAAGAAAACTATGACCAGAACTCTCCCTGGATCACACAAACTTTAAAGCACTGAAAACTCATAGATCCCCAGAATTATCTCTGAAAACAGCTGCAGGAAAAAAGCTTGGAGCTTATAGCAATACATTCTCACCAAACGGTGAGCAATTTTAACGTGAAGTTCAAAGTGAAAAAATAGATTGGAAAAACAGTGGAAAAACAAACAAACAAAAACAAGATAATAACTTGCTATGGTGGCAGGGAAGACCAAGATAAAACCTCAGAACAAAAAAATCTTAAAACATGTGCAATCCATAATTTTAAAAATTCTAATTGGATACCAGCCCAACTAAAATTCCTATGACGCATACTAGAGAAAACTTAAAAAAAAAAAGAAATGAGAGTGATGCAAAAAAAATTATAAGAATATTATGACAGCTTGGTAAAAAGGCACAAAAGTACTGAAAAAAATAACACCTTAAAGAAAACCAGCAACGACTTAATGATAAAAGAGGCACATAGATTTACTGAAGAAAATAACTATTAAAAAAGCAAAATAGGTCAAATGGAAAAAAAGATTAACAAAAGCTCATTAAAGCAAATAATTCCTTAAAAATCAAAATTTGGCAAGTAGAAACTTGATGTCATGAGACATCAAGAAACAATCAAAGTCAAAAGAATGCAAAAAATTGGAAGAAAATGTTTAATGTTTTATTTGAAAATATTAGCCTGAGAAATATTTTAAGAATTACTGGACTACCTGAAATCATAATTTAAAAAAAAGATACTGGATATGGTATTCAAGAAATTATCAAGAAAACCTACCCTGAGATCTTAAAACCTGAAGGCAAAATATTTTTTTTTAAAAATTCATCTATCACTTCCTGAAAAATATCCCAAAATTAAAAGTCCCAGAAATATTGCAGCCAAATTACAGACTCATCTGGTCAAAAAGAAAATATTGGGAATAGCCAAAAAGGAACAATTCAAATATTCTGGACCCATAGTCAAGATCTCATAAGACTTGCCAGCTTCCACATTAAAAGAGCAGAGGGCTTGGAATATGATAATCTGGAAAGCTAAGATTAAAACCCAAAATCACACATACAGCAAAACTGAGTATAATCCTTTAGGGGAAAAAAAGACTAGAACTAAATAGAAAAATGTAGTTTTAAACACTAGACTCAAGAGATGTATTAAAAAAAAAACATGACTAAGTAATCAAAAGGTACTAAATTAAGTTGTTTATATATTTAAATGTGAAGATAAAACATGTAGCTCCTAATAACTTCATCATTGTTAAGGCAGTTATAAGGAGTCTATGGAGACAAGGGGCATGAGTGTGTTTATTCTGAGATGATATCAGAGAATAAAATTAAAGGGGGAGAAAGTGGGGTGCCCTGGTAGAAGAAAGAAGAAAAAGACAAAATGAGGGACAATTTCTCAAATAAAGGAGGCATACAATTTGTAATGGAGGGGGAAATGTGGGGTGGCAGTCAATAATTGAACCCCACTGTCATTAGAATTCATTGAAAGAAGAAGTGTGTGTGTGTGTGTGTACACATACATATACGCATTTTCAGTTTAGTATTAAAATCTATCTTTCTAAAAAGGGAAACAGGAAGCTAAGTGTATAAAATGTGGATGTGGGTGACAAAAGGTAGAATGGATTAAAGGAAGCAGTGATATATAAAACAGAGAGAGACAAGAGGCAGAGACACACAGAGAAAGACACACACTTCTAGATAGCTAGAAGAAAATAGGATGGAAGGAAATGCACTGTTAGCAATCATAATTGTGAATGTAAATAGTATGAACTCACCCATAAAATGGATTTGGGTAACAGAATGGATTAGAAACCAAAATCCAACAATATGTAGAAGACAGGCTTGAAAAAGATGTGCACATACATACACAATTAAGAGAAAGGAGGCTTGAGCAATATCTAAAATGTTTCAGCTTAAGTAAAAAGGCAGGGGTAGCAACCATGATTTCAGATAAAGTAAAAACATACCCATTAAAAAGATAATCAGAGAAACTACATTTTGCTAAGATGTGTCATAGACAATGAAGAAATATAATAGGAATGTTTCTGCAAGAAGTTTCTCTGATAAAGGACCTAGTGAACTTTCTACCATTCAAATTCTACTCCAGAGAGTACAGCTTTAATGAATTAACTACATAGTTGGAATGACAAACATACACTTACCTAAAAGACCATTTTATGGAGAACTGACACAAGGTTAGCCCTCACATAACAGTCAGAAAAAGAAGGACAATCAAAACAGATGGAAATGTTCAAGTAAACATAGAGAGCAGAAAAGGGTAAGCTGGTTACATGGAATGCTAATGTCAAGAGAAGTAAAGATAGAATTCAAAAATCCACATAGACAAAACAAACACAGATAGCCAACAAAATTATCTGGGCTAAGAAATAGCCTGCAGAGGGAGACAAAATGACAGGATAAAGGCATCACCTGAGTTCTTCAATCCCTTCCAAATACCTCAAAATGATAACTCTATACAAATTCCAGAGTGTTAGAACCCAGAAAAAGACAAATTGTAATAATTTCCCAGACCAAGATAACTTAGGAAGTAGGCAGGAAAATTCTGTTGCACCAGAGAGAGAGAGGAACTCTGTATAGTATAGGCTTTGTTAGTGCAGACTGGGCCCCCAAAACCAGAAGCACTTCTCAGGGCAACTGAATTAGTGCCATCAAGGGAGTTTCAAGACCTCTTGGATCACAGATGGTAAGGGGTGGGAGGTCAAACAATTGGTCAGAAATCAATTACAGGGGTAATTTTGCTAGCACTGAGGCAGGACTCTATTGCTTTGTCCATGTTTGGAACCAGATTACAGTCCTGGGTGGCAGTACAAGGACAAGGGGGTGCTAGCATAGCAGATATTGTGTCCACAGTGGAGGGGGTCCCTCCTCACAGTTCCAGGACAGAAAAGAGTGTTTGTCGTCACTTTCAAATCACAGCACAAGTTAGAAGAGGAGAAAACTCCTCTCCTTAGATTATACCACTCTAGACGAACTGAAAATATACAGATCCCTAGAAGTATCTCTTAAAACAGCTGCACAAAACCCCTGAAGCTTTGGACAGGGCACCCTCCACCCTGAAAGCAAAGCTCTACTTTGACAAAGAATTTAAAATTAAGTAATAGCTTGTGAATATCAGCAAACAATGGAAAAAAAAACTCTAACTATAGAAAGTTACTCTAGCAACAAGGAAAATCAAAATACACATTCAGAAGACAACGAAGTCAGATGTCCTACATCTAAAGCTCACAAGAAAAATAAGAATTGGTCTCAGGCCATGAAAGAATTCAAGAAGGAGTGGTGAAATATGAACCCATCATGTTCATGAACATGGTTTTGTGTATAGCACTATATAGATAAAATATGAGGGTTATATAGTACTATCAGATGCAGAAAGAGCATGCCAAGATAGAAAAAAATTTTTCTCACATAAAGAAGAGAATACAAATGAGCTTTTTCTATTATTCTACATTTTCTCCTGAATGCTCTATGATATATTCATTGTCATTAAGTAAAAATATTTGGGTATTGTTATTAAGTCATAATGAATTTATCTGGTTCCATTCTCCCTTTGTTTGGGTATGTTTGATGGTTAATTAAAACAAAATTGACTCATGAAAAATAGAAATTCCTTTCAAATAATCAAAAACAGCCTTCAAAATACAAAGCCTCCAAGAAAAGTATGGATTGTTCTCAGGCGAGGGAAGAGCTTAAAAGAGTTTGAAAAACAAGTAAGAGAGATAGAAGAAAAATTGGGAAGACCAATGAGAGTGATACAACAACCTCATGAAAAAAATGAGTCAACAGCTTGGTGAAGGAGACACACACACAAAAAAAAAAAACACTAAAGAAAATAACAACATAAAATAAGTACTAGGTCAAACATAAAGGAAGTACAAAAAAGTCACTGAGAAAAACAATCAACACCCTAAAAAGCAGAATTAGCAAAATGGAAAGTGAGACACAAAAAATAGCTGGGAAAAAAACTCCTTTAAAAGTAGAATTGGCCATGATCAAAGAAAGAACCTAGAAATCACGCTCCAAGAAATTCTCAAGGAAAATTGCCCTGATGTTCTAGATCCAGAGGGCAAAATAGAAGTTGAAAGAATCCACAGATCACCTCCTGAAAAAGACCCCAAAAAGAAAACTCCCAGGAATATTACAGCCAGGTTCCAGAATCCCCAGATCAAGGAGAAAATACTCCAAGCAGCCAGGAAGAAACAATTTCAATATTGTGGAAACACAATCAGAATAGCCCAGGACCTGGCAGCTTCTACACTGAGGGATTGAAGGGCATGGAATATGATATTCCAGAGGGCAAAAGAACTGGGAATGAACCCAAGGGTCACCTACCCAGCAAAACTGAGTATTTTGTTTCAGGGGAAAATATGGTCATTCAGTGGAATAGAGGACTTTCAAGCATTCTTGAGGAAAAAACCAGAATTGAATACAAAATCTGACATCCAGACACAAGAAGGAAGAGATGCCTGAGAAGGTAATCAGGGAAAAGAAATCAAAAGGAACTTAACAAAGTTGAACTATTTACATTCCTATATGGAAAAGCAATAACTGTGACTGATGATCTCTTTCTCACTATGAAAATAATGGAAGAAGGGTGTGTGGTCATATGAATACATATGTGAATGTGTGTGTATATGGTTACAGTTATATATGGATAGAGGGCATAGGTTGAATTTGTTGGGAAGGGAGAATACTCAAGGGATGAAATTATGAGGTGAGAGAGGAAAGTGGCAAGAGGAGATGGGGAGAGACAGGGTAGGGTAAACTATATCATGTAGAAGAAGCAAGGGGAAGTGGTTGCAAGGGAGGGGGAGAATAGGAAGGCAAAAAGGCAAAACCACATTCTCATTGAATTTGGTTCAGGGAGAGAATGACATACATACTAAATGGGATATCTCAACCTGTAGCAGAATAGGGAGAAGGGGGAGGAGAGGAGGGATGATGGATGGGAGGGCATCCTTGAGGGGAGGGGAGGTTGGAAGTACCCACTATAGAAGAGGGACAGGATCATGTAGGGAATGGACCAGGTGGGGAGTGGGATGAGTGGGAGGAAATTATAAGCAGCCTTGTACAATATATCTACTATGATAATGTTTTGCATAGCTAGACATGTACAACATATACTGAATTACTTATCTCCCCAGAGAGAATGGGTGACAAGGGAGGAAGGAAATGGATCTGAAATTCGAGGTATTAACATTAAATGTTTCAAATATATATAAATACTATTATTAATACTCTTTTGATTGTAATTTGGAGATAAGATGTGCAGGCATTGGGACACAAAGATTCACCTTCCTCTAATGGAAAAGTCGATGGGGGTATGGGAGAAGATATTGGAGAGAGTAGATTGGAGGAAGCGATATCTTGTGGGACTGATATTCTGAGAGGCTGGGTAGGGGAATAACAGGGGGAAAATGATTGTAACTCAAAATCTGGTGGAAATGAATGATGTAAAACAGAAGTTAATAAAGCATTTGTTTAAAATAAAAAAAAAAAGTTGAATTGGCCAAATGGAAAAGGGAGTCCAAAACTCTCTGAAGAAAATAATTCCTTAAAAATCAGAATGGATCAAATGGAAACTAATGACTTCATGAGAAACAAAGAAGCAATAAAACAAAACCAAAAGAATGAAAAATGGAAGACAATGGGAAACATTTCACTGGAAAAAGAACTGACCTAGAAAATAGATTAAGGAGAAATAAATTTAAAAACTATTGGACCACCTAAAATCCATGATAAAAAAAATAGCCTGGACAGCGTCTTTCAAGAAATTATCAAGGAAAACTGCCCTGATATTCTAGGAGCAGAGGTCAAATTAAGAACTGAAAGAATACACTGATGACCTCTTGAAAGAGATCCCAAAAGGAAAACTACCAGGAATATTAGGGCCAAATTCCAGAGTTCCCAAGTCAAGGAGAAAATATTGCAAGCAGCCAGAAACAGTTCAAGTATGGTGGAGCCACAATCAAGATAACACAAGTTTTAGCAGCTTCTACATTAAAAGGTCCAAGAATTTGGGATGTAATGTTCCAGAGGGTAAAGTAGTTAGGATTACAACCAAGAATCCCCTAGACAGCAAAACTGATTATGAACCTTCTGAGGAAAAAATGGATATTCAACAAGATAGTGTGCTTTCAAGCATTCTTGATGAAAAGACCAGAGCTGCACAGAAAATTTTAATTTCAAATACAAGACTCAAGAGAAGCTTAAAAAGGTAAACAGGAAAGGGGAATCATAAGAGACTTAATAATGTTAAACTGTTTACATTCCTACATGGGAAGATGATACTTGTAATTCGTACGAACTTTCTCATTATTGGAGTAAATAGAAGGATTATATACAGACAGAGAACACAAGTGTGAGTTTAATAAGAAAGAATGATGCCTAAAAATTGAACTTAAGGGGTGAGAGTGTAATAGACTTGGAAAAAAGGAAAAGGTGAGAGAGGTTAGGGGTAAATTATCTTATAAAAGACACAAGGTAAAGCTTTTACAGTGGAGGGGAAGAGGGGGTAGGTGAGAGGGTTTGGCTCAAAGAAGGAATAGCATACATATTCAATTGGGTATAATTCTATCTTCCCCTATAAAAAAGTAAGAAGGTAAGGTGACACAGAAAGGAAGGGTAGTATTGAAAGAAGAGAGGGCAGATTGGGGGAAGGAGTAGTCAGAAGCAAAACACTTTTGAAGAGGAACAGAGTAAAGGGAGGGAGACAATAGAATAAATGTGGGTTAGTTAGGATGGGTTGAAATTAATTTAGCAATAGTAACTGTGAATAAATGGAGCAACTTTCTCTGATAAAGGCCTTGTTTCTCAAACATATAGAGAACTGAATCAAATTTTAAAAGCATTTTTATTCCACAATTTATAAGTGATCAAAATATATGAAGTTTTCAGATTAAGTAACCAAAATTACCTATAGCCATATGAAAAATGCTATAACTAACTCTTTTTTTTCTTTTTTTTTCATTTATTGTGTAGTTTATTATCTAGAAAGTAATGGAGAAAATGATGATGCAATTTAAACTTTAAAGTGTGTCCTTTGTATATCCTCTTCCCCAACCCCCTGAAAGTCAGTTGTTAAATATTTACCATCAAAACCCTGCAGTTTTTTTCTTCTGTTTTAGAAAATTTGCACACTTCCCTTTCTGAAGTCCTTGGGCACTTCTCCCATTAAGCTAAGTAATAAAACCAGGTTGCATAGAATATAGTTAGAAATGAAAAAAAAAAAAAACCTACAACCAAAAAACTGAAAATAAAAAAATAAAAAACTAGCTTGTAAACTCTATTCTAAATTTACTTTCATGTGACCACACACCCTTCTTCCATTATTTTCATTGTGAGAAAGATATCATAAGTCACACTTATTGCTTTTCCATATAGGAATGTAAATAGTTCAACTTTGATAAGTTCCTTTTGATTTCTTTTCCCTGATTACCTTCTCAGGCATCTCTTCCTTCTTGTGTCTGGATGTCAAATTTTCTATTCAATTCTGATTTTTTCCTCAAGAATGCTTGAAAGTCCTCTATTCCACTGAATGACCATATATTCCCCTGAAACAAAATACTCAGTTTTGCTGGGTAGGTGACCCTTGGGTTCATTCCCAGCTCTTTTGCCCTCTGGAATATCATATTCCATGCCCTTCGATCCCTCAGTGTAGAAGCTGCCAGGTCCTGGGCTATTCTGATTGTGTTTCCACAATATTGAAATTGTTTCTTCCTGGCTGCTTGGAGTATTTTCTCCTTGATCTGGGGATTCTGGAACCTGGCTATAATATTCCTGGGAGTTTTTTTTGGGGGGGATCTTTTTCAGGAGGTGATCTGTGGATTCTTTCAACCTCTATTTTGCCCTCTGGATCTAAAACATCAGGGCAGTTTTCCTTGAGAATTTCTTGAAGGGTGATTTCTAGGTTCTTTCTTTGATTATGGCTTTCAGGTAGTCCAATAATTTTTAAATTGTCTCTCCTGGATCTATTTTCCAGGTCAGTGGTTTTTCCCATGAGATATTTCACATTGCCTTCTAATCTTTCATTTGTTTGGATCTGCTTAACAGCATCTTGATTTCTCATAAAGTCATTAGCTTCCATTTGCTCCAGTCTAACTCTGAAGGAATGAATCTCCTCAGTGAACTTTTGAGATTCTTTTTCCATCTGGCAAATTTGACTTTTTAAGGCATTCTTCTCCTCATTGCCCTTTTGGGCCTCCTTTGCCATTTGAGTTAGTCTATTTTTTAAGGTGTTGTATTCCTCAGTCAGGCTGTTGACCCTCATTTCATACTTTTCCTGCATCCTTCTCATTTCTCTTTCCAATTTTTCCTCCACTTCTCTTATTCGATTTTTAAAGTCCTTCTTAAGTTCCTCTATGGCCTGCAACCCGCTCATGTTTTCCCCTGGGGCTTTTGGAGCAGGACTTCTGACCTCACAGCCTTTTTCCCGCTCTATGCCCCCAAAATAGGAGTCTAGGTTTGCATTTTTCTCTTTCCTTTGCCTTGGCATGTTGCCACTTGATTACTTGACTTTTGGGCTTGTTGCCACCCTATGGCTTTAAGGCCAGATAGAGGAATTTTCGTCCCAAACGTGTGGGGGGCAACTTCTGTTTCTGGCAAGCTGTAAACCCACCCATGACTTCCACCCTAGAGCACAATCCAGACCCAGGGAGGTTAAAGCAAGAGCAATTACCCCCCAATACTGATTGCTGGATCTCCCTACAATTCGCAGGCTGGGAGCTGGAGCTGCCTCTGAAAACTCCAAAATGGCATGTCTCCTCTGCGTCTTCTAGCCCCCAGGGGAGGGAGCTGACACATTCCCCAAAAACAGGTCCCAAAGTCCATAGGACACTAACCTCTTACTTTGTCCTAGGCATGTCTATGTTGATAATTCTGGAGTTGCCATAGTTCCTGGTGTTCTGGGGTTCCTCCAGCTGGCTGCTGGCCCTGCCACCCTGGGGCTAAAACCTTGGCTCACGAGGACCTGGGCTCGGCTCAGCTCCCTGTGCTCTGCGCACTGCACACTGCTGGCTCCCAGAGTGCTGCGCTGGTCCTTCCTGTAGGGCTGCTGGGCTGTCCTCAGCAGGAGGTTACCTTCTCTGTGTCGTTCTGTGGGTGCTGGGGCTCCAGAAGTTGTTCAAAGTCCCCTTTTACATAGTTTGGGGGGAATCTGGGGGCAGAGTGGCTTGGATGAGCTGTTTCTACTCCGCCATCTTGGCTCCGCCCCTATAACTAACTCTTGATTGGAGAAATGCAAATCGCAACCATTCTGAAGTACTACCTCATACCTATTAGATTGACTAATAGGACAGAAAAGGAAAATAGCAAATGGTACAGGGGATGTGGGAAAATTTGGGCAGTAATGCACTATTAGTGGAGTTGTGAACTGTTTCAACCATTCTATAGAGCAATTTGGAACTATGCCCAAAGGTTTATTAAACCATGCATACCCTTGCAAAACTTTGACCCAAGGTTTTGCAAAAGATACCTACTATCCCAAAAGAGATAAAAATTAAAAAAGAAAATGACCTATATGTTCAAAAATATTTATAGCAGCTCTTATGGTGGAAAAGACTTGGTAACTGAGGGGTTGCCAATCAGCTGGAGAATGATTCAACAAGTTGTGGAATGTGATTGCAATGGAATACTATTGTGCTATGGAAAATGAGTGGGGTGCTCTTTGAAAAGCCTGTAGAGCTTGCATGAGCTTATGCAAAGTGAAATGTATTGTGTATAGTAACAGCAATATTGTGGGATGAGCAATTCTGAATACTTAGCTATTCTCAGCAATGCAATGAGCCAAGACAACTCTGAACGACTTAAGACTTAAAAATTGTGATCCATTCTCAGAGAAAGATCTGATGGTGTCTGAATACATATTGAAGTTTACTTTTTTTTACCTTCTTTTCATTTTCTTTAGGTTCCCTCTCTCTTTGGTCTATGTTTTCCTTCACAACATAACAATTATTGAAGTATTTTACATGAGTACACATGTATAACCTTTTTTGAATTGCTTTCCTTTATAATGACATGGGCATGGGGAGGGAGGCAGGGAGAGAATTTGGAAATCAAAGATTTTAAAATAAGTGTTGACTGTTGTTTTTGCATGTAACTGGGAATAAACAAAAACATAAAAGAGATAAAAATATTTATATCAGCTCTTTCAGTGGTGGCAATGAATTTGAAATTGTGGGTGGGTTTGTACATCAATTGGGTAGTAACTGAACAAGTTGCGACACATGATGGTGATGGAATGATATTTTGCTATAAGAAATGGTGATCAGGATGCTCTCAGAAAAAACTTGGAAATACTTACATGAACTGATACAAAGCTAAGTTAGAAGTTGGAAGTTGGAAGAACCAAGAGAATATTGTATACATTATATTATATAGCAATATTATATGATGGTCTACTATGAATAACTATCCTCAACAGAACAATGATCCAAGGCATTTTTGTAGGACTTATTATGAAAGGTGCTGTTCATCTCCAAAGAAAGAACTGGTAGAGCCTAAATGTAGATCAAAGATACTTTTTCTTTACATTCTTTATATTTCTTGTTTTTGATTTTGTTTTTTTTCCTGTTTTCTTTCACAAAATGACTTATGTGGTATTGTGTTCTGTATGACTGCATGTGTATATCCAATATAATGTTCTCTCAAGTGGGGTGAGGGGGGAAATAATTTGAAACTGAAAATTTCAAAAATAAAATAATGTTAAAATTGTTTTTATATGTTATTGTGGAAAAGAAAATATTAAATAAGAAAAAAAAAACAAGCCACATTTATAGATTCAAACCTCTCCCCCACAAGTAAAGTATAAGATTTTATTCAATACTTCTTTCCCATGCAAACTGGTTACCAGTTTGAGAACAAGTAAAAGAAGATATTTTTTTAATTTGTCATTGATAATAGCAATGCCACCAGTTCCATTGCACTCAAGCAGGCAGAAAGGAGTACTCAATTGTGTGTCCAGCAGAAACAAAGGCATTTTTGCTTTAATTCCATGTTTCAGGGGAAACTTTAGATCTATAATGTTAATAATTTCTGTGCTTCCTCTCCATTTGTGTGTATTACTGGACTCCCAGCTATTAAAGATGATCCCAATGACAGTTGGTGATTATGCCTATGGACAAAGGTCCTTTGATGTTAATCTGTGAGGAAAGGGAAAAAAAGGGGAAAGAAGCAAGGCAAGATGAAACTTGAATGGGTTTATTGGGAAGGTCTAACTTCATTAGCAAGTTTGGTAATAAGCATGCACTTGATGTGACTTTTCTGGGACTGACTTTCTAAGGTAATATTTAAAAAGCTAATGGTACAGGAGAGACAGCTGGTGGTTCAGTGGAGTCTAACTTGTTCTATATGCAGGAAGATCTAGGTTCAAATTCAGTCTCAAACACTAGCTGTGTGATCTTAATCAAAGAGACTTAAATAAGTCACTTAATCCCTGTTTGCCTTGGTTTCCTTAACTATAAAATTAGGGTATTAATAGTACCTACCTACTAGAGTTGTTATAAAGATAAATGGAGTAATATTTGTAAAGTACTTAACACAGTGCAAATAGATACTATATAAATGCTTATTTTTTTATTTATTTTTGTATAGTCCACATGGGAAGGGAATAACCTACTTATAACCATGGTCAGATAGTCTCATTTGGTATGACTAGCAGTCTAGTGGAAGATAAAAACTGGTGCTCGGTAGATTTCAGAGTGCCTTGAATAAGATGGGATAAAATAAATGAACATCATTCCATAAATTTCATTCAACAAAATAAACACATATTGAGTACAAACTTTTCTGTCTATATGTAATAAAAACTCCATCTTGTATTTCCATGCCTTTGCAGTAGCTGTACCTTCCTGCCCCATGCCTGTAATACACACCCTATTTATCATTGTTTATTGTCTTTCTCTTTCTTTAAGATGTAACTAAAGCCCCCACTTTTCCAAAAAAAGCTTCTCTGATCCTACAAAGTAGTAGTGCTCTACTTCCCAAATGACCTTGTATTTTATTTTTGTATATATATACATATATATATATATACATATATATGTATACATATGTATGTAAATGGATGTATGCTTATTTGGAGGTACATAGATATATTTACATACTTGTTGACACCCCAATTAGGTTGTAAGCTCCACAAAATAAGGTTTGTTTCACACTTTTTCTTTTACCACCATGAACTAGTATACTTCTAGGCATAGTAGTCACCGAATGCTGATTTATTGAAGGACCTATGAGCTTGGGGTTAGGCATACAAAAACAAACAAAACACATGATAGATCTATGTTAAATTAAGAAGGTGAGGTATCAAATTACAGAGATAAGTAAATACAGGCAACTTAATGAAACAGAGTTCTTAAAATTGAGGCAGTGAGGGCTTCAAATAGGAAGTTACCTTTGCCTTCAATTTTGAAGGAAGTTAGGGATTCTAAGAGACAGAGATCAGTAGGACCTAGACACAAGGCAGAAAAAAATAGTCCATGTAAAAGTACTATAGGGAATAAAAACAGAACGTTATATTTAGGGAACAGCTGGGAGAGCAATTTGGTTGCCACTAAAGATTCTTGAGCTGGGGAATGATGTTATTAAAGTGAAATTGGTGTGATTGCAGAAAGGTTTAAAGTAAATTGAGGCTAGAGTCAGGAGGACCAGGAACTGCTTGTAACATCCCATACATTAATTAGGTTTTCAGAGCCCTCTCTGAGTGACTATAGGAAGAGTAAAGAAAAAAAAATAACACACACCTAAGAGAGATGTTGAAGAAGACAAGACTTGGTCACAGATTGGATATAAAGAGGTTGAAGGAAAAGGAAGAGTTAAGAGTGATAATTATAACTCCAAACTTTCTAACCTGAAGGAAATGGTAGAACCACTGACTGATATGGAATATTATAGGGAAGAAAATGTTAGAGCTAAAAGTGATTTTAAAATATAATGTAGTCCAATCCCTTTGATTTATAGGTGAGGGAACCAAGATCTAGAGAGCTGATGAGACTAGATAAAGTGTACATTGCTTCAAGTATAGTATCCCTTATGTTATGCCATACTTCTCTCTGATAAACTGTAAAAGTATAGAAGCAATAGGTCCAAAAAAAAAAAAACCCCATAGTTTGTAAGCCTCACTGGCAAACAGTAAAATAAGTGCTTTCCAATTGATGAATTTTCTTTAGTATTATCATTTCTTATTTCTAAGTACTGAGGTGTCCCTCTAAAATCCCCTAGGGGTCAGTCCACTATCTCCAACAAAGCATGTAAAATGGCACATTCCATCCAGGGGATGCTCCTTGGAGTGAATAATTGATAGTACTCAAGGGACTCTTGCTTTCTCTAAAACTGCCTTTTCATCTTAAAGACAGTACAGAATTCTCAATTGTACAAGGACACACTTTCTAACTACAGACATGAGAATATAGGTGAAATGTGTGATTTCTCATCTTTGTTATTGAACATTGTTTAACACTGTGTTTGAAAAAGCTCAAAATTCTTTTCACTAAACCTCCTCAGCCACAGCTACACCTTTGTGCTTTGCTTATAGCAGAGATCTCTTTGGGGATGAGTGTTTGAAAACTGAAAAGGTAAGTCCAACCAAATTTATGTGCTTTAAAAAAACTAAGCCTGGAAATATAGCCAGCATATTTTGTTCTTTTTTAAGACAAAGAGTTTTTCATTGCAGAATTACATTTAATTGTGAAAAACAAGATAGAATCTGTGTCCAACAATAGAAAAATGGTTAAATAAATAGCTGAGAATTTATGGAAAGTAATACTAAAATGTGATTTAAGACCTACAGGTTATAAGAATTGCAAAAATAAATATGATATTTTTAACACAAAGTAAAAAAGGGGGAAGGCAGAGTGAAGATGGCAGAGTAAAGGCATAAATTCACCTGAGCTATCTTCCAATCTCCTCCAAAATCCTTTAATAATGATTGTAAACAAATACTAGAGCAGCAGAACCCACAAAAAGACAGAAGGAAACAATTTTCCAGCCCAAGATAGTTCAGAAGGTCAGCAGGAAAGGTCTGTGCCACCAAGGTGAAAAAGCAGTACAGTACTGTGCATGGTGCTCCTGCTCAGAATAGGCCCAAGCAAACAAAGATCAGGCATCTGGGTGACAGAATCAGTGCCAGGACTGGTACTTTCCAGACTGTTCAACCCATAGATACCAAAAGCAATTTAGAAGGTCTGCAGGAAAAGTCTGTCCCACCTGGCTGAAAGTAGAGCATATTCCAGTCAAGCCATGCAAGCAAAGCCAGGAGTAGGTGTTAGGATTCACTGAATCAGCAGTAGTAGTGGCTGCTCCTACAGATCTTAACTCACTGATGATAAGAGATTGGAACAACTGGTAAGATGGAGATAGCACTGAGGCAGGACTCTTTTGCTTTACCCATACTGAGATCTGAGTAACAATCCTGGGTGGCAGTGCCTGGGAAAGGGGGAGCACTAACACAACAGAGTTTGTAGCTACAGTGGAGCAGGAATCATACTTACAGTAATAGGTAA
Source organism: Gymnobelideus leadbeateri (assembly GCA_011680675.1). Taxonomy (NCBI): domain Eukaryota; kingdom Metazoa; phylum Chordata; class Mammalia; order Diprotodontia; family Petauridae; genus Gymnobelideus; species Gymnobelideus leadbeateri. The sequence continues at coordinate 907,989 of WOXC01003936.1, read as the reverse complement.
GAAAAGAGTACCTATAGTCACTCACAGACAAGAGTACAAGACAGGAGAGCAGTAAACACCTATCCTTAATTCCCTATGTTGCAGGTCCCTAGAAGTATCTATTAAAACATCTGCACAAAATCCCTAAAGTTTGAGAGAGGGTGCCCTCCTACCTGAAAGTAGAGTCTAACTTTAACAAAGAGTTAAAAGTCAAGTAATAGACTGGGAAAATAACTGAACAACAACAAAAACAAATTCTGACTATAGTGACAAGGAAGATTAAAACACATACTCAGAAGATAAAAATAAAACTCCTACTTCTAAAGCCTCTAAGAAAAAGTACTTTAGTGTAGCCCAGGGAAAACAGGCATCATCCTCCAGGGACCAGACCTCCACATGCTTCAGTGTAGCCCAGGGAAATGAATAAAAATCCTGCCTGCCCTCTGGTGTACACCACTAGTAGAACACCAGGCTAGAAAAAGTTAAATTATCAGACCCCTATAAGCCTCTTACTGTTAGTACCTGAATCTCCAGCCCAGAAAGTCAATGATGAGGCCCTCAGCCCCCAGCACAAGAAGCTTAAGAGAGTGCCCTCTGTGCTCCAGCAGGAGAGCTCAATTTTGAAGAAAAAAAAAAAAAACAGGAAATAGGCAAACAAGGTAAGTAAGGAGCAAAAACAAACATTGACTATAGAAAGTTACTTTGATTATAGGGAGGATCAAAACATTAACTCAGAAAAGAACAACATTATCAATATACTTACATTTGAAACCTCAAAGAGAAATGTGAATTGGTCTCAAGTCCAAAAAGCCTTCTTGAAAGGGCTCAAGAATGATTTTAAAAGTCAAATAAGAGAGGTAGAAGAAAAATTGGGAAAAGAAATGAGATATATAAAAGAAAGTATTGGCCAAATGGAAAAAGAGGTACAAAAGTTTACTAAAGCAAATAATTCCTTAAAAATTATAATTGGGCAAGTGGAAGGTGATAACTCTATGATACATCAAGGATCAGTCAAAGAAAAGCAAAAGAAGAAAAAAAAACAGAAGAAAATGTAAATACCTCATTGGTATTTACCTGGAAAAATGATCCAGGAGACATAATTTAAGAATTACTGGATGACCTAAAAGCCATAAAAACAAAATTGTTAAAAAAGCAAAAAAAGAGATTAGACAACATATTACTAGAAATGATCAAGTGACACTGTCCTAATATCCTAGAACCAGTGGCCAAAATAGTCATTGAAAGAACCCACCAATTTACCCCTGAAAGAGATCCCCAAAAGAAAATTCTAAGGAATACTCTAGTCAAATTCCAGAACTATCAGGTTAAGGAGAAAATGCTGCAAGAAGCCAGAAAGAAACAATTTAAATATCATGGTGCTGCAGTTAGAATCACACAGGACTTGGCAGCTTCTACTTTAAAGAGTTGGAGAGCTTGGATTATGATATTTTAGAAGGTAAAGGAGCTTGGATTACAACCAAGGATCAACTATCCATCAAAATTGAGTATAATCTTTCAGGGGAAAAATGCACATTCAGTAAAATAGGGGACTTTCAATCAGTCCAGATGAAAAGACCAGAACTAAAAAGAAAATTTCATCATCAAATATAAGGATCAAGAGAAGCATATAGAGAAAAAAAGGAAAGAAAAAAAAAGCATTATTATTCAATAAGGTTAAACTGTTTACATCTCTATACAGGAAGATAATACTTTTAACTCTTAAGAACTGTATCATTTCTATGACATTTAGAAGGGTTATACATGGACCAATTTTGTGGTTATAAGTTAACTTTGATGAAATGATAAAAAATATTAATTTAAGGGGTAAAATAAAGGATTGTCCTGGGAGTGGAAAGGAGGAGGCAGAAAAAGGTAAATTATATTACATGAAGAGACAAAAAGGCCTATTACAGAAGAGGGAAGGAAGATGGAGGGGAAGCAGGGGGAGCATTGTTTGAACCTTACTCTCATTGGATTTGGCTCAAAGAGGGAATAACATACACATTCAGTTGGTTATAGAAATCTATCTCAGTCTATAGGAAAGTAAGAGATCGGAGAAAGAAAAGAGAGGGACTGATAGAAGGGAGGACAGATTGAGGGAGATTATGCTTCTAAAGTAAAACACTGGTGAGAATGGAAAAGGTGAAAGGAGAGAGAAAAGTACAAATGGCGGGGGGTGGATAGAATGGAGAGAAATACACAGTTAGTAATCATAACTGTGAATGTGAATAGGATGAACTCTCCCATAAAATGGAATGGAATGGCAGAATGCATTAAAAATCATAGTCCTACAATATATTGTTTACAGGAAAACATTTGAAGCAGAGATATAGAGAGTAAATATTAAAGACTGGAGCAGAATATATTGTCCTTTGGCTGAAGTTAAAAACAAAGGAGGGGTAGCAATCCTTATCTCATCAAAGCAAAAGCAAAAACTGATCTAATTAAAAGAGATAAGGCAGGAAACTACATCTTGCTAAAACATGCTATAGACAATGAAGTTACCTCAAGACTAAACAGATATGCACTAAATGGTATCGTTTCCAAAATTTTAGTGAAAAGTGAGTTACAGGAAGAAACAGACAGCACAAGTATACTAGTGGGGGACCTCAGGCTCCCCCTCTTAGAACAAGATAAATCTAACACCAAAATTAACAAGAAAGAAGTTAAGGAGGTGAATATAATTTTAGAAAAGTTAGATATGGTATACTTCTGGAGAAAACTGAATGGGAAAAAGGAATGTATTTTTTTTTTCTCAACAGTATATGACACACAAAAATTGACCATGTGCTAGATCACGAAAACCTCAGAATCCAATGCAGAAATATTAAATGCTTTCTTTTCAGATCATGATGCAAGAAAATAACATGAATTACATGGCCATGGAAAGATATTTTAAATATTAATTGGAAACAAAATAATCAAATATTAAATAATGAGTGGATCAACAACAAATCATAGAAACAACAGATAGCTTCATCAAAGAGAATGACCATACTAAGACAACATACCAAACATATGGGATGCAGCCAGATTTTATATCTCTAAATGCTTACATGAATAAAATAGGGAAAGAGGAGATTAATGAATTTGGCATTCAACTAAAAGAAACTAGAAAAAGAACAAATTAAAACTCCCCAATTCAATAAAAAATTAAAAATTCTGAAAATCAAAAGAGCTTAATAACATTTAAAGTAAGAAATCTATTGAACTAATAAATAAAACTAAGCTGATTTTATGAAAAAAACACAAAATAGATAAATCTTTGGTTAACCTGATTTAAAAAAAAAGAAAGAAGAAAACTAAATTAGTAGCATCAAAATTAATAAGGTGAATTCACACCAATGAAGAGGAAATTAAAATTGTATGCATTAACAGAAGAGGAAATAAACCCCACATCAGAAAAAGAAATTGAACAAGCCATCCAAACTCCCTAAGAAAAAATAGCCAAGGCCAGATGGATTTACAAATGAATTCAGCCAAATATTTAAAGAATGGTTAATTCAAATACTGTAGAAACTTTTGGAAAATTATGCAAAGAAGAAGTCCTACCAAATTCTTTTTATGATACAAATATAATGCTGTTACCTAGACCAGGAAGAGCCAATGCAGAGAAAGAAAACTATAGACCAATTTCTCTAATGAATATATATGTAAAATATTTAGATAAGATATTATCAAAGAGATTACAGTAACTTTTCAGAAAGATAATACAGTATGATCAATTGGAATTTATACCAGGAATGCCAGACTGATTCAATATTAGGAAAATTATCAGCATAATCGACTATAACAACAACAATATTAATAGGAATCATTTGATTATCTTAATAGATTCAGAAAAAGCATTTGACAAAATATAACACTCATTTCTATTAAAAACACTAGAGAGCATAGGAATAGAATTTTACTTAAAATGATGAGTAGTATCTATCTAAAACCATCAGGAAGCATTACATATATAATAAGGATAACCTACAAGCATATCCAAAAAAATCAGAGGTAAAACAAGAATGTTCAATATTACCACTATTATTGAATATTGTACTAGAAATGTTAGCTTTAACAATAAGAGAAGGAAAAAAAAGAAAAAAATTAGAATAGACAATGAAGAAACAAAGCTATCACACTTTGCAGATGATATGATGGTCTACTTAGACAATCAACTAAAAAGCTACTTGAAATAACTAACAACTTTAGCGGAGTTGCAGTATATGAAATAAATCTACATAAATCACCAGCATTTCTATTCATTGCTAAAGAAGCCGAGCAGCAAGAGATAGAAAGAGAAATTCTATTTAAAGTTACTGTAGATGATATACAATATTTGGGAATCTACCTGCCAAGACAAACCCAAGAATTATATGAAAAAATTACTAAACACTTTTCAGAGAAATAAATTAGATATAAGTAAATGGAAAATACTAGTTGTTTATGGGTTGTCTGAGTTAATGCAATAAAAATGACAATTCTGCCTAAATTAACTTGCTTATTCAGTGCCATACCAATCAAACTACCAAAACTATTTTACAGAAGTAGAAAAAAGTAATAAATATGTTCACCTGAAAGAACAAAATATCTTGAATATCAGGAGAATTAAGGAAAAGACATGCAAAGGAAGGTTGTTTAACTCTACCAGACCTAAAACTGTATTAATACATTAACAGCAACATTGTGAGATCAACAACTTCCATAGCCTTAGTGTTTCTCAGCACTACAACAATCTAAAACATTTCCAAAAGACTCATGATGGAAAATGTTAACCATATCCAGAGAAAGAACTATGGAATCTGAATGCAGATAAAAGCATACCATTTTCTTTTTTTTTCTCATATTTATACCCATCTGTTCTGATTCTTCTTTCACAGCATGATTAATGTGAAAATATGTTTAATATGATTGTACATGTGTATGCTATATCACATTCCATGCTGTCATGGTGAGGGGGGGGAAGAGGAAGGAGGGGAAAGAATTAGATCTCATCATATAAAAGTAAATATTGAAAAATAAATTTAATTAATTTAAAAATAGATATTAGCATGTTTTATCTGAGGTAACCAAAACCATAAAAAAGTGTTCTAACTCACCATTGATTGGGGAAATGCAAATTATGGTAATTCTGAGGTACTGCCTCAAACCTATTACATTGGCTTATAGAAATGAAAAGGAAAATGACAAATGTTGAAGGAGAAGTAGGCAAAGTGGGACATTAATGCACTATTGGTAGATTTTTAAACTGATTCAACCATTCTGTTGAGCAACTATGCCCAAAGGTCTATAAAACCACTCACACCCTTTGACATAGCCATACTTTTCAAGGTCTAAAGCCCAGAAGAAACCAAAAAAGGAAAAGGACCTATGTAAAACATATACACCCATATACATATAGACATATACATACATATATATGTATACATGTGTATATATACATGTATATATATTTATATTTATAACAGTTCTTTTCTGGGGGCAAAGAATATGAAATTGAGGGGATGTCCTTCAATTGGAGAAGGTCTGAACAAATTGAGGTATATAGTTATGATAGGACACTATTGTGCTATATGAAATGATGAATAGAATGGTCTCAGAAAAACCTGGAAAGACTTACATTAACTTATGCAAAGAAAAGGTAGTATGGATAGAGTAACAGCAGTATCATAAGATGATTAGCTGTGAAGGACTTAGGTATTTTCAGCAACACAATGATCCAGGACAACTCTGAGGGACTTATGATGAAAAATGATGTCAATCCTCAGAGAAAGAACTGATGGTATCTGAATACAAATTAAGGATACTTTTATTACTTTCTTTTTTTCTTGAGTTTTTTTTTTGTCTACATTTTCTTTCACAACATTACTATAATGGAAATATTTTAACCTATATTGAATTGCTTACCTTCTCAGTGAGTATGGGGTGGTAGGAAGGGAGAAAACTTGGAACTCAGAGTTTTAAAAGAGAATGTTAAAAACTGTTTTTACATGTAGCTGGGGGAAATGAGATACTAAATAAAAGAAAATAATAAAATTAAAAGGTCACAAATAAATATAAAAAACTTCAAAATGCAGGAAAGGAATGTAGTACAGACTAACTACAGCAGCTTAAGAAGAAAAGGAAATGAGGTCTCATCATCTGAATAAAATGTGACTTTCCCTCCTAGCAAGGCACTTGAATTTCAATATGCTGACACCATATGTTTCTCTAACCCCTTTAGAACCCTTTTTTTAACTCCTTGTTCTCTGCTTGCACGTGGAACTGGTCATTTCCTAGCCATACCTGAAAGCTAATTACCTCTTTCTCAAACTCTGATGTTCTTTCTTTTTATGAAAAATAGCTCAGTCTACTAAATGAAATATGTATCTATGTATGCATGCATACATATGTGTATACATATGCACATTCACATATATACACATATGGATGTATACATATATGGGTATATATACATACACATATCTATATTTTTATTTATTTTCCTTACATTGAAATATGTTGCATCTGGCATCCCTAATGTAGTCTTGTTAGCTATTCTCAGGTTTTTGATATTCAAGTAGGGTGATTATCTATATTAAGTTCTGAATTAATTTTTTCAAATGTATTTTAAAATAAATTGGACATTTCCAGAAATACCTTTTATTCCTAAGACATTAAACTTTCTTTTGTATTAATTAACAACAAGCAAAAACTCCTGGTGTACTGATCATATTAAGTAATTGTGGGGTCCCTTTTGGGGAAAAAGTAAGAAGAGCTATAACTTAAACTCTGTGAAAGGTGGAAGCTTGGATATAGTGATCTGTTAAAATAATAATACAAATACTGAGTCATGACTCAGATATTAAAAATAACAACCATAACAGGGATATAATGTCCAGCACATGTGACCAGTACACAAACCTGTGTTTGGGCATTTACTCACTAGCATTTGCTTAATGCCTAAGTTTGGAAATAAGCTCATTACTAAGTAGAAACCCAAAAATATGCACCAGTCAGTAGCAATGTGCTTTATAGCTGCACCTCCCTTTGATTTCTGTAAGTACCTCTGGACTTTCCTGGGGGTCTTTCTAGGGATCCAATCAGCAATCTGGTCCCTGCCCCAAACTGATGATTTTTTAAACTATTGGCAGGGATCCATCATTCTTCCCCAATATAATTGAACTCAATCGATTAAACTACTATCTATAATCAATAGGAAGCAGCTGGTCTCTTCCTTCAGTATTGTTCTTGACCTTGAATATCATTGTGCAGTGGAATTGTGGACCGTACACTAATATATATTATGGCCCGGTAATTAATTGCCTTAACCTCTTAAGTGGAAAGCTATATTTCCTTATCTATTATCTGGAAGCATTTTTTTAAAAATAGTCAATTAGTCAATTAGCCTTTATTTTAGTAAGGTTTTCATTTATATGTATCCTATCTCCCTTTCAATCTGGATGGGGGTAGGTGAAACCCTGTGTTTCATGTTGCACATACAACATGACTGAATTGATGGAGAGAATGCTAACAGGAGATTGATTTGAGGGACAGGGTTAATACAAAGACACATTGTTGTTTCAGATGCCCTTTTTGGGACAAATAGATATAATCCTAGTTCTATATCCTCTCCTGCAGCTAGGCAGGTAAAGAGTAAACATAATCCAAGGTCTTTACCATCTTCCCTCAAGGTAAAAATAATGAGATAAGTAAGCCAGATTCTAGAGATATCTATACATGTAACTAGAAAGTTGCATTTAGATAGCTCCTGGGGATATATGTATCTTATATGGAGCAAACACATATCTTACATGCATATTATTGTTGCAAATATAGTTTCACTTCTGCTTATTTAATTCTGAATCAGTTAATATCATTTTCCATATTTTCAGAATTTCTCATATTTGACAGTTCTTATTGCACAATAATAAATGTTTATGATCATATCTCCCTGTAGCTGCAAGCACCCCAACATCCCCAGGGTGGCTGCCAATACAGGTTCTTAGATCTGTTTTTCTAAAGGAAAGCATCTCAAAGTAGGTTAACAAGCTTACTTTAATCAATCAAACATATACCATTTACCTAGTTCAGAGGAAAAAGGTCAGCACCCTGAACTTCAAAGGATACAGACAGAACTTACAAGACAGAGAAACAAACAGATCAAGCAGATAGGCTGCCAAACTGTCCAACCATTACATCAATAGCAAATCACAGTTACCAGAGAGGGAAGCATCAACATCTGGTTTTTCAAAGCCGGGGGTGGGGCTCTCAATGGCTGCCCAGAGTCTCATTTGGTCAAATGACACAACACTTCTCAAAATGAGCCCCAAAGCAAAGCCTCACAGCAGGGATTTTATAGCCTTCTCCTGGGTCAGAGAATGTCACAGCCCTCTTGACCCACTGCCCAATCACAAAGCAATAAGTTGTGGGCATTCCTGAAAACCAGGCCTCTTGCCACAGGCTCCATGTGACCACATTCAGCCTATTAGGGGGCAAAGTATATTTTCAAATCAAGGAAGCTTCTCAGAGTCTCTTAAGCCTATCAAAGGGCCTAGGGACAGGAAAGATCTTTAAAATTGCATTTCCATTACATTCCCAGGAGACAAACCAAGGAGACTGATACCAGGTGGATAAAGTTAACAGGTTAGGGTCAGACTATAGTTCAATCTTGTACTAAAGTGCTGCAGTTGAGTTCCAAACTAGCAATGGAGAAAAGGCTTAGGAATAAAAGGAATAACTGCTTCTTCTTCATTCTGCTATCCATTTTCAGGAGGGATACATTCACCATCCTCTACTGAGATTTCCCTCTGTTTGTTTTTTGTTTTTTGGGTTGTTTTTGTTTTTGTTTTTGTTTTTCCCCTAGGCCCAGAGCTTCAGAAACATAGAAGACTGGATCTATTTGTGTGGAGAGAAGGAGAGGGGAATCTAGGAACAATTCTATCACCAAGTGAGTCTCTTCCCCTTTTAGGTTGTATTAAATGTCCAAAGCTTTGCTTTCAGTTTGTGACTCTTGCATCATGTGTAAACACCTTGTATTTGCAAGGGTCTAGTCTATGATTTATTGTACAAAATAGCCCACAATGGACATTCAAAAAGTTAAAAGTGTCTCACAGCCAAATTTCCCAGGCAGATTTCAGTGAAAATTTTGTTTGCTATATAAATAGCTAGTGTCATTATTTCCTCTTTGTTGTTATATTGCAAGGATTTTTATGCTTTTTATTATTCCCAATTTTTTTTCCTGGCTTGTCCCCAAATCTTAGTTAAAGGTTGGTCTCCTACCCTTAGAAAAAGATAAATTTCCCCCATTTCTTCTCTTCCCATCATTCCCATCTCATGTTCCACATATCAAATTTTGGTGAAAAAAATCAACTCTGATATATTTTATCCAATATGGGTATAAGATTTCTCATTCCTGCACTACACAACATTAGATGGCTGATCTGACAATATAATTTTTATAGATCCATACATCACATGTTTGTACTTCCTAGGAAATATCATATTTCTTCTTCCTATGGTGTCTCTTCGACTACTTCTAGATCTGATTTTTCTACACATTCAAAGACATTTGTCCTTGTTTCTAGTCTTAAGCAATTTCCTTAAAGTGAATCTTTCTGTTTACTCAATATTCCACATAATTCAGGATTTTTTTTTTGTTTGTTTGAGGGCAATTGGGGTTAAGTAACTTGCCGAAGGTCACACAGCTAGGTTTTGGTTTGTGTGCGTTAAGTGTCTGAGGTCGGATCCGAACTCAGGTCCTTCTGACTCCAGGGCCGACGCTCTACTCACTGCGCCACCCAGCCACCCCCCAGGATTTTTTTTTCTTAATAGTATTTTTTACAATTACATATAAAGATAGTTGTCATTATTCATTTTTGTAAAATTTTGAATTACAAATTTTTCTCTTTCCCTCCTTCCCTCACCCCCACCCAACACAGAAAGGAATGAATTTAGGTTATACTTATATAATCATATAAAACATGTTTCCCCATTAGGCATCTTGTCAAAGAAGAATCAGAACAAAAGGGAAAAAAACACAATAAAGAAACAAAATGACAAAAAGCAAGTGAAAACAATTTGCTTCAATCTGCATTCAAACTCCATAGCTCTTTCTCTGGATGTGGTTTGCATTTTCCATCATGAGTCTTTTAGAATTGCCTTGGCACATTTTATTGCTGAGAAGAGCTAATTCTATAATAGTTGTTCTGCACAATGTTTCTGTTACTATGTACCGTGTTCTCATGGTTCTGATCATCTCACTCACCATCAGTTCATATAAGTCTTGCCCAGATTTTTCTGAAGTCTGGCTGCTTATGTTTTCTCATAGAACAAAAGTATTCCATTGCATTCATATATCACAAGATATGCAGTCATTCCCCAACTGATAGGCATCCCTTCAATTTCCAATTTTTTGCCACCACAAAAAGACCAGGTATAAATATATATTTTTGTTTTTTTTGGTTTGTTTGTTTATTTTTTAGCTTTTTGGAGGGCAATTGAGGTTAAGCAACTTGCCCAAGGTCACACAGCTAGTAAGTGTTAAGTTTCTGAGGAAGGATTTGAACTCAGATACTCCTGATTCCAGGGCCAGTGCTCTGTTCACTGTGCTACCTAGACACTCCTAACTATAAATGTATTTCTACATGTGAGTTTTTCTCACCCTTTTTAATATCTCTTTGGAATACAAACCTAGTAATGGTATTGTTGTATCAAATAGTATACACTGTTTATAGCCTTTTGGTCATAGTTCAAAATTGCTTTCCAGAAGGGGTAGATTAGTTCACAACTACATCAACAATGCATTAGTGTTCCAATTTACCCACATCTTCTCCAAAAGTTATAATTTTCCTTCTCTATCATATTAGCTAGTCTAATATATGTGAAGTGGTACATCAATGTTGTTTTCATGTGCATTTCTCTAATCAATAGTGATTTAGAGCATTTTTTTTCAGATGACTATGTACAACTTTAATTTCTTTACCTGAAAAATGCCTGTTCAAATCCTTGGACCATTTAGCAACTGGGGAATGATTTGTATTCTTGTAAATTTTACCCAGTTCTCCATATATTTGAGAAATGGGGTTTTTATCTGTAGCACTGTCATTAAAACTTGTTTCTCAGCTTTTTGCTTTTCTTCTAATGTTGGATGCATTTTTGTCTTTTTTTCCAAATGCTTTATTAACTTCTGATTTACATCATTCATTTCTGTCAGATTTTGAGTTACAATTTTTCCCCATTTTTCCCCTACCCACCACCCCAGAATAGCAGTCCCACAAGATATCGCCTCATCCAATCTGTTCTCTCCCATATCTTCTCCCATACCTGCTTTGACTTTACCATTAGGGCAGGGTGAATCTCTGTGCCCCAATGCCTGAACATCTTATCTCCCAATTACATGCAAAATAGTATTAATAATAGTATTTATATATATTTGAAACATTTAATTTTAAAACTTTGAATTTCAAATCCATTCCCTTCCTCCCTTGTCACCCACTCCTGCTGGGAAGATAAGCAACTCAGTATGTGTTGTACATGTATAGCTATGGAAAATATTACCATAGTAGATATATTGTAAAAGACTGCTTATATTTCCCTCCCACCCATCCCACCCCCCACCTGGTCCATTCCTTATTTTGATCTTGTCCCTCGTTGAAAGTGGGTACTACCAACCTCCCCTCCCCCCAGAATGCCCTCCCCTCCATCATCCCCCTTCTCATTCCCCTTCCCCCTACTCTCCAGCAGGGTGAGATACCCCATTTAGTATGTATGTGATTCTCTCCCTGAGCCAAAATCAATGAGAATATGGTTTTGCCTTTTTGCCTTCCTGTTCTTCCTCTCCTCTGCAACTACTTCCCCTTGCTTCTTCTACATGAGATAGTTTACCCTACCCTGTCTCTCCCCATCTCCTCTTGCCACTTTCCTCTCTCACCTCATAACTTCACCCCTTGAGTATCCTCCCTTCCCAACAAATTCAACCTATGCCCTCTATCCATATATAACTGTAACCATATACACACACATTCACATATGTATTCATATGACCACACACCCTTCTTCCATTATTCTCATACTGAGAAAGGTTTCCTTAGTCAAAGTTATTGTTTTTCCATATAGGAATGTAAATAGTTCAACTTTGATAAGTTCTTTTTTATTTCTTTTCCCTGCTTACCTTCTCAGGCATCTCTTGCTTCTTGTGTCTGGATGTCAAATTTTCTATTCAATTCTGTTTTTTTCCTCAAGAATGCTTGAAAGTCCTCTATTCCACTGAATGACCATATTTTCCCCTGAAACAAAATACTCAGTTTTGCTGGGTAGGTGACCCTTGGGTTCATTCCCAGTTCTTTTGCCCTCTGGAATATCATATTCCATGCCCTTCGATCCCTCAGTGTAGAAGCTGCCAGGTCCTGTGCTATTCTGATTGTGTTTCCACAATATTGAAATTGTTTCTTCCTGGCTGCTTGTAGTATTTTCTCCTTGATCTGGGGATTCTGGAAGCTGGCTATAATATTCCTGGGAGTTTTCTTTTTGGGATCTTTTTCAGGAGGTGATTGGTGGATTCTTTCAACCTCTATTTTGCCCTCTGGATCTAAAACATCAGGGCAGTTTTCCTTGAGAATTTCTTGAAGGGTGATTTCTAGGTTCTTTCTTTGATCATGGCTGTCAGGTAGTCCAATAATTTTTAAATTGTCTCTCCTGGATCTATTTTCTAGGTCAGTGGTTTTTCCCATGAGATATTTCACATTGCCTTCTACTCTTTCATTTGTTTGGATCTGCTTAACAGCACCTTGATTTCTCATAAAGTCATTAGCTTCCATTTGCTCCAGTCTAACTGTTTCTACTCTGCCATCTTGGCTCTGCCCCTCAGTCTAATAATTTTTAAATTATTTCTCCTGGATCTATTTTCCAGGTCACTGGTTTTTCCCATGAGATATTTCACATTATCTTCTATTCTTTCATTCGTTTGGGTCTCTTTAACAGCATCTTGATTTCTCATAAAGTCATTAGCTTCCATTTGCTCCAGTCTAAATCTGAAGGAATGAATCTCCTCAGTGAGCTTTTGAGATTCTTTTTCCATCTGGCAAATGTGACTTTTTAAGGCAGTCTTCTACTCATTGCCCTTTTGGGCCTCCTTTGCCATTTGAGTTAGTCTATTTTTTGAGGTTTTGTTTTCCTCAGTCAGGCTGTTGACCTTCATTTCATACTTTTCCTGCATCCTTCTCATTTCTCTTCCCAATTTTTCCTCCACTTCTCTTATTTGATTTCTAAAATCCTTCTTAAGGTCTTCTATGGCCTGTAACCCGCTCATATTTTCATTTGGGGCCTTTGGAGCAGGTTTTCTGACCTCACATTCCTCCTCCTGTTCCATGCTTTGATCCTCTCTGCCCCCAAAATAGGAGTCTAATGTTTCATTTTTCTGTTTGTTTTGTTTCCTTTGCCTAGGCATGTTGCCACTTAATTACTTGACTTTGGGGGCTTGTTGCCACAGTGGGACTCTGCCACCAGTCAGGGGAGCTTCAATCCCAAACATTGGGGTCTTCACAACTTCCAGAGTTTGATGGCCTCTGTAAAAAAGTTGGATACCCACCCCAGACCTCCCCCCCAGATCACAATCCAGATCCAAGCAGATTAAAACAAGAGCGATCAACCCCCAAGACTGATCACTGGATCTCCCTACAGTTTGCATGCCAGGAACAACAGCTACAACTGAAGATGCAAAATGTCGAGCGTGCTGTTTCTCCTCAGTCGCTTCTAGCCCCCAGAGGAATAAGCTGAAGTGTTCCCCAAATACTGGTCCCAAAGTCCATAAGGCACTAACCTCTTGCTTTGTCCTAGGCATGTCTGTGTTGATAATTCTGGAATCACCACAGCTGCTGGTGTTCTGGGGTCCCTCCAGCCAGATGCTGACCTGGCTGTCCTGGGGCTAAAACTGCAGCTCATGAGGACCTGGACTCGGCTCCCCATGTGCTGTGCTATCGGCTCCCAGACTGCTGCACTGGCCACTCCCTGCAGGCCTGCTGGGCTGTCCTCAGCGGGAGGTTAGCTTCTCTGTGTTGTTCTGTGGGTCCCGGGGCTCCAAAAGTTGTTCAGAGTCCCCTTTTACATGGTTTGGAAGTGGTGTGGGAGGAGAGCACCTTGGAAGTGCTGTTTCTACTCCCCCATCTTGGCTCTGCCCCTCTACAAAACCTTTTTTTTTAATTTAAATCAAAATTTTCCATTTTGTATTTTATAATATTCTCTTATCTCTTTTTTGACCATAAATTCTTCCTTTCTCTTTAGATCTGAGGGGTAAATTGTTCCTTGCCCTCCTTATTTATTTATGATATCACACTTTATGTCTAAATCATATAAGCTTGACCTTACCTTGGTATCCGGTGTGAGATGTTGCTCTATGCCTAGTTTCTGCCATAGTATTATCTAGTTTTTCCGCAATTTTTCTCAAGTAGTGAGTTCTTATTCCAGTATCTGGAGTCTTTGGGTTTGTCAACAGTACATTATTATAGTCATTTATTACTGTGTTTTGTGTACCTAACCTAGTCCACTAATATACCTCTCTATTTCTTAGTCACTACCAAATAGCTTTGATGATTGCTGCTTTATAGTAGAGTTTTAAATTTGACACAGCTACGAGATATCTCGTAATAAGATCTATGTTAAATGCTTCACAAACCACAAAGTGCTCTTATTGTCATTATTACTATGTAGAGATGGAAGAAACTCAGGATCTATCTTCCAATGTGCTCAATTTATAATTGATGAAACTTATCCACATGTACATTCATTGACTAGCCTACAGTCACAGAAATAGTATGTTGTCAAAGACAAGATTTTTACTGAGGTGTTCTGGTTCTAGAACTAGTGTTCTTTCCATAGTACCATATGTTTGGCATCAGTACGAAGGATGAATTAGAAGGAAGACAGAATAGTAATAAGAATATAGCTTTCAAGATGAGTTGTAATCTGTTTCTCTGATTGTAGGGTGTTTGTTGAATGTGCTAGAGAGCAAGGGACACTTAGGAGAGATATTCCAGAATTTTAATTGACAGAAATTGGTAACTGATTGGATATAAGCAGTGAAGGAATAATTTTGAAAATGTAATGCTGATTGATCATTGGTCAAATAAACCACAAAATAAACAAAAGAAAGTTAAGGAGCAATATTTTGGAATTCAGAATAATTTTTAAGACAAAAGATAATTGGAGCAGTGGATATCCAAGAAAAGAGTAAACTGTGACTGAATTATCAGGTTGGAGAGGAGCAAGAGAAAAGACATGGCTATTGGATTTTTCCATACCTCACAGAAAATAGCTGAGGGCTCATACTATTTGCTTTGGGGAGTTGATAGGAATTTGTTATTTGTAGTTCAAATTCACATGGATAAGTTATGTCAAATATCACAATAAAAGGTTAAGAAGGCCCAAGGAAAATGTATAAATAAATCCTTGCTCAGGGACTAGCATTAATGGAAGCACCAGAGTAAAGAAAAGACAAAATACAAGAATTTACCATCTAATATCTTATAAGAAACTCTATTTACAGTGAGTAATCAGGAGGGGACATAGTATTTACATATAACTTTCCTTTCCCTTATTCTAGACTTAAAAATGCAAGGGCCTCCAGCATTAATCTCAGTACAGACTAGGCACTTTCCCCACATAGCCCTCCTGAATTCCTCCTGCCTTAGTAGTAGTTCTTCTGTTTTCTGTTAATTCATTTAATAGAATTTTGCATTTTTTAAAAAATACATATTTGATTTCATAGGTGCCGAGTATTACCAATGAAGAAATTCCATCCATTAATACAGATAAGCAATTCCTCTGCAATTTACCATCTTAAAGATCTTCTTGAAACATAGAGAGATTGAGGTTATTTGTCCAGGGCCATTTAAGCAGTATGAATTAATGTAGGACTTGAAGCCAACTTGACTATGAAGCCAGCTTTCTATCTATTATCTGAACAAGTCCACTATCATTACCCATGGTCAAAGTAGATGGATCCTACTCATATAGAGAAGTCACTAGGGGCTAATATCAATGATGTAAATGCCATTGTGTTTGCATTTATCATAGCTGTGATTCCTTGAGAGGATTCTGCTGAAGAGGGACAAGAGAATGAAACAGCCATGTACTTCCTAGTTGTAGAGGCCCCCTTCGCCATTAACCTTTTGAGAAAGATTATCATCAAGTGTCCTGGTCTTGACAACCAACAGTGTAAGAGGAATAGAGAAAATTCAATTCTGTTATATTTTAAAATATTTATTAGGCACCTTCTATGTAAATCACTTCTAAGTCTTTTGACTAAGATCATGTTTAAAATCTGATATGTCTTTTATCCTTTTCTAAATTTAAGGGAGGTTGCAGGTGCAGTTTATAGAGGGCCAGATCTTGATTGAAGAAGACACGTTTCCCTGTGTTCAAATCTGGCCTCAGACACTTCCTAGCTATGTGATCTTGGGCAAGTCATGTTACCCTGTTTGCCTTAGTTTACTCATCTGTAAAATGATCTGAAGCAAATGGCAAACCACACCAGAATCTTTGCCAAGAAAATCCCAAATGGCATCGCAAAGAGTGAGACACAACTGAAACAACTGACCAATAACAACAATGTGGTCAAAGTTCTTTTCTAAATTCTAATAAATCAAAGGCAAAAATAAAATGGCTCTTGTTCTTAAGGACCTTACCTTCTAAGTGATGGAGAAAACAAATATTCAGATAATTATGTGATTCGAGGGGAATTAAATGGAGACACCAGGAAGAGCTTCAAAAAAGGAAGGAAACATTTAAGCTGAGCTTTTAAGTAAGATGAGTATTTTGAGAGGCAGAACGAACCAGCAGTTCATTCTAAACATGGGACACAGCTTGGACAAATGCAGAGATGGGAGATGGGGTGTCAAATCCAGAGAACGGTTATCAGTTCAACTATGCTTGGAGAGAAACAAGAAGGGTAGTGATATAAAAGAAGTCTGGAGAAGTAAGTGGGCTGAGCCAGATTGCAAAAGCATTTAGTTGAACTTTTGGAAATTTTTGCTTATTCCTTGAAGCTGTATAGAATCACTGAAAGAAGGCTTTGCAATTGATGAATGATATTATCAAAACTGTGCCTTAGGAAGATTATTTTGGTAACTTGTGGAGGACAGATCAGGGAGGGGAGAGACTGAAAGTAGAGCAGTCAGCAAAGGCTAGATCAGAAAGAAGAAAGGTAACCATGATAGTGGAGGGATGGAATACAATATACTAGAGACACTGGAGATGCTGAATTTGCTGTTGATTTAGAACTTGAATGGATGTCATAGACAATAAAGTAGAACACTTTCATTTTACAAATGAAGAAACTAAGGATGTGAGAGCATAAAAGACTTGCCCAAGGTCATATAGAGAGTAAGAAGCAAAGGTGGATTTTGAACTTCAGGTTTCTGACACTGCATAGATTGATATTTCCACTATTCATTACTGCCCCTCAATACATGGCAGTGGATTGGTTGCTAATGAATAGCAAGGAAGCAATAATAATATGTGGCTACCATTTCTGTAACACATTCATTTTCTTTTTATTTATCATTGCAATAATCCCTTACAGCAAATTATCATGCAAGTATTATTATCATATTTATAAGTAAGGAAAAAGAAACTCATGGAGGTGAAGTGATTTCTCCAAGGTAATTCAGACAATAAGTAGTAGAAGTTAGATTTGATCTCAGCTCTCATGTCTCCAAAGTCAGTTTTCATTTTACTATATGCCTAATAACATAAGTTAACTAATCTCTTAAAGACCAAGGTCACCTGGTATTGTCAAAAGTTTCCTTAAAATGCCAGCCAACCTATTGAGCACTCGATGCATACTTGTTGAATTATTTTGAATAGAACAGCATAGAAGCTTTTCTCTGTTGTTACTTATTAGTAGAGGACTTTTACAGATAAGCTTTAAGTGCCTCTGCTCAGAAATAACAAACTCATTTAGGAAACATAAAGCAGGAAATTTTTAACTTAATACACCCTGAAAAATAAACAGTTGCACTATTTGAAGCACATTTAGAGTCTGTCAAAGAACTTGAAAACATTTGTAACATGCTGACACCATTCCAAAAATAGTTTCCCTTGTATTATCAGTTCTATCTCTTTTATCAAAATATTTTTTTATGTATGAGCGATTCAAATATTGGTTCATAAGCATTAATGAGTTAAAAAAAAGAGTATGAGATATTTTTGAAACTCTTCTTGCCCCATCATTAATAAGAAATCAGGTTTCAAAAAACATGTATAACCTTAACTATCCATAAAATAGAATCAAAACACAACTACACTTTCAATTTTATAAATACAACTTTTTTTCTCTGTGTAGGACAATTTGCCTTTATAAAATTTATAATATCCCAAGTTTACCCTTCATTTTAAGGATATCTAGAATCACTTCTGCAGCATAAAGATTTTAACATGGTATCCCATTTTGACAAAAAAAAGTTAGGTGTTATTGTTGTTCATGTTGTTTTGGTTAATGAATATATATGACACGACTTTAGCTCTGTCAAATAATTCATGATTTAAGATATCTGAGTTAAAAGAGTGTAATATGCATAGTTTCTAGTATAATTCATTATGCTTATGAGGCAGTCTGCCATTCAAGGTAGCACATGCTAATCCTGGGCATAGGAAGGCCTGGATTCAAATGTGACTAAAGATAGCTACTTATGTGTGACACTGGGCAAGTCACTTGTCCTCTCTTAGCCTATTTCCTAATTTATGAGACAAGGATAAAAATAACTATATCACTTACTTCACATGAGGGTCAAATGAGATAATGTGTTTAAAGAATTCTGCAAATCATAAAACCTTAACTAGGTTATTATTAGTCTATCCATAGCTTAGGATCCATGGCAACACGACTGCTAGTTAGAGTCAGCTCATTGGCAGCTTAAAAGAATGTTGTCTCAAGTGCAGAAGTTTCAACATAAATTCTCATTTCATTGAAATCTTTAGAATGTCATATTTTTCTCTTGTATGTGGCTAAGAATGCCTTTCCTTCCCACCTGCCTAGTCCCCCCAAATTTGGGGCAAGGGTGAATTCTCATCAATCCTCACATGATTTCCTGTTTACTTTCTTGTAACATCACTTGCAACCCATCTTTTTTCTTCAAGAAAGATATTTGTCTTGGAATTAAGATTACTAGCTATAACTGTATCCATGTTTTTAAGTGGTACTGGGTTTTCTCTTGGGGGCTGGCTCACAAAAAGAATAATTCACTATTTGGATTGCTGTCCCTATCCAGAATTTGTGCTGGGAAAAACTCACAATAAAGATCATGCTTAGGTTTCCACAAATATGGATAATAAGGTCCTTACCCTCCATAAAAGCTCCCAAGGTAATCAATAGATATTACATAGAAGACAGCCTTTATTTCAATATATAGAAAATTAAAAGATTCAAAGGACTATAAAGTCAAGCATGCACAGCTTTCCAGAGGACTGCTGCTCTAAACAGCTTTAAGCTTCTGATCACATAGTATAGTGAACTCTCTATTTATTCAGTAGTAAACTAAAACAAAATATTCACAGAAACCAAAGTACAGAAATCACAATGTTATAACATAAAAACTTATCACTAAAGTGGCCACATAGCTTTAAACAAAAGATATGATTTAGTAAGTATTTAACTCAATTATCTTTAAGGAGCAAGCCTCCTTAAGGGACACAATGTACAAAGGTCAAAGTTCTCCACCCCTAGGTAACATTGTCTTAATCTCAGTCAAAAAGACTCCTTTCTTCTTGATTAGAGATTAGTTTCCAATCATGCTTAACTCAGTCATCCTTAAGAAGTACAAAGTTCTCCCACCCTTAGGCCATAGTAAATCAAGATCTTTTCAATCAGCATTAATTACCCAAGGAGAAGTCTTCTCATCTTGACTTGAGGGTGGCTACCAAATTCCATAGTTCCTCTTTCATGGATCTACTCCTGCTTCAATCTACCTAATCATCACCTGGATTCACAGGTATGCAGCTCTCAGCTCCTTGTCCAGTTCTTCAGTGTCCAGTTGTTACAGGAATGTAAATTTTTAAGATCCTCCCTGCCCCTAGGTTAAGTGCACCTGGAATCTGTGGTGGGAGGCTTGTTGTTTTCAGGAACACCCACACCTTGGTGCTTTGTGATTGGGCAGTGGGTCAAGAGGGTTGTTACATTCTCTGACCCAGGAGAAGGCTATATAAACCCTATTGTGAAATTTTGTTTTGGGGCTCACTTTGAGAAGTGATGTGGGATTTGACCAGATGAAACTCTGGGCAGCTGTTGAAAGCCTGCAGCTTTGAAAACCCAGATGTCGATGCTTCCCTCTCTGGTAACTGTGATTAAGTGTGGATGTATGTAGTAGTCAGACAGTTTGGAAACCTGTCTACTTTATCTGTTTCTCTATTTTGTAACTTCTATCTGTATCCTCTGAAGTTCAGAGTGCTGACCTTTTTCCCCTGTACTAGGTGAATGATACATGTTTGATTGATTAAAGTAAGCTTGTTAACCCATTTTGAGTTGCTTTCCTTTAGCAAAGCAGATCTAAGAACCTGTGTTGGCAGCCACCCTGGGGACACTAGGGGGCTCACTGCTATATCAGTCTACCTCAAGTCCTTTGCAGTTTCAGTTTCTGGGAAGACAAAGCTTAACAAACCAAAACAACATTCATGCACATTGCTGGCACCATCATCAATACACTTTCTGCCTGTGAAATCAACACAGACCCACAAAGTCTGAGAAGTCAACACAAATTGTCAATGTATTCCCAGGACTTCTCCTCTTGCAGGCCTTCCAGTAAAGTCCAGGGCTTCTGTATGAGGTATCACAACCATAAGAGAACAAACAGAATGCCTGGCCTCCACAACCTTCCTCTTCTCAGGCTCTCTCCCAGCTTGGGCTTCTTCTTGTATATGGTCATTAACTCCTCCATGTTCCACCCATTCCTGTTGCATCAGCAAGTTCCTTACACTGTGGGTTTCACAAGTTCTGTTTCTTGACAAAGACTTGATGTAATCATGGGCAAGGCTCAAAAGAAACTTGAACTGAAACAAGGTGTTAAATAATTAAATAGCTGAAACAAGGCCCTAAGTACTTCTTTAGTGGCCATTATAAGGACTCACAAGAGGCTATAAAGATATGTATAACACATACACTAGCATACATGGTATTAAAGAAATCAACTAAAAGGTAGTCATCTGGGATGGTGTGCTAACATTCTTCTAATTTACTGTCTTTCTCACAGGACATTAAAATAATTCATACTATTCCCTGTGATTTTGGCTCTGCTATATAATTTGGACCTCTTATATATACAACCCATTTTCTATTACCAATACTCCCTAATTAACTCCCTGTAATAGCAGGAAATCTCCAAGTCTTGATTTCTTGCCTTTCCTGTTCCATGACAAGACTTTGCTCATGAAGCAATTCCTAAGACCTTCTTTGCACAAGAAATCTCCTTTACAGAAAGAAAGGAACATGTTGCCAAGGAAATAAAAATGTTCTCTCTTCTACATCAGTGATGTCAAATTCAAAAAGAATCAAACCCCTGTGGGCTGCATATTGACTTAGAAAACTAAAAATTAACATGATGTATGTTATTTTATATTTTAATTTCTTTTCTTTAGAATTTTCCATTTACATTTTAATCTGGTTTAGCAGCATTTTTGCAGGTCTTATGTGGCAGATGGACAGTGACTTTGACTTCTCTACTGATGTTTAGATTCAGGAACATGATGAAAACTACAAGATTTGTAGTCTGGTTCATTATTCTTCCCACCACACTACTAGTAAGATATATAAAATTTTCAAACTAGAGACAATGTTATGTAACCCAGAAGGTGTATTCTTAAAGTGGGTATTCAGGCCTTGAAAGGGAAGGGAGCTCTCATGTAAAATGGAAGGCATTTAGGCCTTTGGTAAAGAGATTAAGCCTAACTGTGGGGTTTATTGTCAAGTAGCTCTAGGCAGGGTTTTGAAGAAGTTGCCATGTGAAAATGAAAGGACATGGTTTAGGGATGGATTTTAAATGAGGAAATGCATTTTGTTTATGTTTCTGAAATGCCACCCTATTACTTAGAGAGCAAAATTTTAAAAGATTAAAAAAAATCCATAAAAAGCAGTGCTTCTCTCATAGAGGATTTATGGCATTTGTTTTCAGTTCTAAGAGATAAACTATTGGAATACAAATCCTAAAATATCCAGGATTGTGGAGGCAAGAATGGAAGAAGGAAGATTACTCAAACATTGAGTTTAAAGCTGATTTAAAGGGAAAAATAGGATGTAAAAGCAATTAACTCTAAAGCTCATTGTTCAAAGGCAAAAGAGTAGATACCTCATTTCAAGTCAAATGTTAAGTAGAGTTTTACAGAGATATGGAAATTGTAAGAGGCCAGTCCCAAAATGTAGTAATTTTGTTAGTCAACATCTAGGTTGTATTCTAATTTTTCAGTTTTTCATAGGAATGTGTGTTGGCAACATGAGGGTGGGGCACAGAACAATCACAAAGAACTTTGAAACAGTCATTAAAAAGAAAGGTAGCTGGAAGCCTACAATAAACAAATAGACCTAGATCCAAAACTCATTTTTATGAATTTATTAGCTATGTGACTATGGGCAAATCATAACCTCCAGGGGCCTTGGTTTCTTCTCTGTGAAATTAAGAAGCTGGGCTTAATTTCCTCTAAACTAAATCTCTTCCAGCTCTAAATGTATGATTATATAGTTATTTGCAGCAGCAGGAGTACTACTACCACCATACCTATTCACACTTATATAGTGGTTTAAGGTTTGGGATTGTTGTTCAGTCTTTTTTTTTTTTGCTTTTTGGAGGGCAATTGGGGTTAAGTAACTTGCCCAAGGTCACACGGCTAGGTTTTTGTTTGTGTGTACGTTAAGTGTCTGAGGCCAGATCTGAACTCAGGTCCTTCTGACTCCAGGACCGACGCTCTACTCACTGCGCCACCTACCCTCCCCTGTTCAGTCTTTTTCAGTTGTGTCTGACCCTTTGTGATCCCATTTGGAGATTTCTTAGCAAAGATACTACGTTGTTTTGTCATTTCCTTCTGCAGTTCATTTTATACATGAGGAAACAGAGGCAAACAGGATTAAGTAGTTGATTTGCCTAAGGCCAGGTTTTTACTCAGTCATGGTGAGTCTTCCTGACTTTAGGCCCAGCACTCTTCCAGGGGTGGGGAACCTATGGGCCTGGAGGCCACATGTGGCTCTCTAGTTTCTTGGTTGCAGCCCTTTGACTGAATCCAAATCCCTAAGGATTTGTTTTGTGAAGTTTGGATTCAGCCAAAGGGCCCCACCCAAAGACCTATAGGGCCACACATGTATTTGAGGCCCATAGGTTTCCCACCCCTGGACTAGAACTTCACCGTCCAAATAGCTAGTACAAATTTTGTATTTAGGGCAAGATATGGACCTTAGCTTGTCAAACAAAAAGATATAATAAATGAAAAGCGATCTGTTTTTGCAGGGAAGGACACCAAACCCCTACTATGAAATTAATAAATAAATATAACAATTTCAATGATGTATTTGAAATTGGTGGAGAAAGGATAAATCTTTATATGTGAAAAAACATTTTATAATCAGAAAAGGAGGTGGTACTGTCACGTAGTACTAACAAGAAATAATACATGGACAAGCCCATGTTGGATGGGGTTACCCATGGAATGTCAATAGATCTAGAGGATGATTTCCAGTGTATTGGATAGGTCCTCTATGGGCAGGTTGCAGGAAGATAGAGGCAAGAATCATTTAGAATGAGAACATGTAAATGGATGGCAACCCTAAGCTGATGATGGGTGAACAGTTATACTTTATTGAGAAGATAGACCAGAAAAAAAGCATGCAGATGTCCCCTTCCATTTTTAAGTACTATGATCCTATAGTCTATCCAGAGCTCTACTTCTTCATTACCATCCATATATTGGAAATTGAAAATTTTAATTCCCACAGGGATCTCAAACTCAGCATGTCCTAAACAGAATTTAGTATCTTTCCCCACAACCTACCCATCTTCCAAACTTTCATATTGCTGTTGGGGGTCATAACATTCTTTCATTCGATCAGTTTTACAAACTTAGAGTCATCATTGATAATTCTTTCTTGTTTACCCATTATAAGCTTGGTTTTCTAGTGATATGCTAGCTTGGCCTGTGCTGGACTGTGCTCCACTTTCACCCAGATGTAACAGACCTTTCCTGCTTACCTTCTAAATTGTCTTTGGCCTCTGTGGGCTGAGAGATCTAGAAGTTGTCCCTGTTGCCAGTGATTCAGTCAACCTGAGGCCTACTCTAGGTTTCCTGGGACCCAATCTGTGCAGGGGCATCATGAGCTGGTGGTTTGTGATACTCTCTCACCCTGCTGCAACAGACCTTTCCTGCAGACCTTCCAAATTGTCTTGGGCTGGGCATTTTATTTCACTCCATCTTTATGTGGGTTCTGTTGCTATAGAATGTGTATAGAATCATTTTTAAAGGTATTTGGAAGGGTTTCTGGGAGAGCTCAGGTGAATCTCTGCCTTTAAACTTGTTTCTGCCTCTTGTTTCTGCCTTCAAGAGGCATTTGTTAATCATTACAATTGCTAATGGCTTCTCTTCTAAGGGTATTTTTAATCTACTTTGTATTTATATTGTAAATGGCACTTTTTGTATATGTTATCAATGAATAAACATTTATCAGATACCTATTATGTGCTAAACACTGTGCTGAGCACTGCACCAAGCACTAGGGATACAAAGTGAGGCAAAATAAAGTCAATGGCTTCAAGGAGCTCACAATCTGATGCTATTTTCCTCATTAGAAAACAGAAACAACTCTAGTTGTTCCATTCTCTAACTCTAGGACTTACACATCAGGAACTGAATGCATCATGAGCCAACTGCTATAAAAATTACAAAACAGAGACAATAACATTTCTGAGTTTCTCAAATTGAGGGTGAAATAAGAATAAAACTAAAAGTTTCTTGAAGGCAGGGACTGTTTTTGTTTTATTGTTGTATGCCCAGTCTAACAAAGTACCTAGAACATAGTAAGTATTTAAGAAATGTTTTTTGATTGACTCTCTAGGTTCAGTACCTTTCCCCAGCTGTTTAGATAGGTAATGCAGCATAGCTCAAGACAGGTTTATGTGTTTTAATACTCTGTATGACCACTCCAGGTTTTGCCTACTCACATCACTACTCAGGCAATGGCTAGAATTTAGTGCCTGATGTTGTATATGATGAGATTTAATCTATCCCATTTCACTTAAAGGGTATTTGAAACTTCTTCAATGCCTTTTTTTCAGAGTTAATAAATTTATTGGCAAAGAATTGATCAAGTGTTGTTTTATATGCAATTCAATTTGGCCTTTAAAATAACCTAATAATGTAATGCTTTGTCTTTCAACTGTGTTGACACATCAGCCAGGTAATTGCCTATTTATTATTATCTGTACTCGGCAAAAAAAACAACCCCAAGGCAGTATACCATTTGGGGCACTGATTCAGTCTTTAAGCTTCAATAGAAAGAGCCTAAGCAAACTACCACATGTTAACATCAGTAACAATCCAACAAGTTTGTCCTAATCTGCCATCTTTCTAAATCGAACTTCACAATGAAGCTTGTAAAATGATGTTAGGTGAGTAGAAAAAGGAAACAAAGTAGATAGAATTAAATTCTAAATTCTACTTTCAGTATTGTGCCACTGATTTCTTATGAAAATACACATTTCCAATGAGGTATTTCACATTGCCTTTTATTTTTTTCATTTGTTTGGATCTGTTTAATAAAATCTAGATTCCTCATAAAGTCATTAGCTTCCATTTTCTCCAATCTAATTCTGAAGGAATTATTCTCTTCAGTGAGCTTTTGAAATTCTTTTTCCATCTGGCAAATTAGGCTTTTTAAGGCATTCTTCTTTCTCCTCATTGGCTTTTTAAGCGTCTTTTGCCATTTAGGTTATTCTATTTTTAAGGTTTTATTTCCTTCAGTCAGATTGTTGACTGTCTTTTCATGATTTTCTTGTATCATTCTCATTTCTCTTCCCTTTTCCTCCACTTCTCTTATTTGGTTTTCAAAGTCCTTCTTAAGCTCTTCTATGGCCTGTAACCAATTCATTTTTTCTTGGAAGCTTCCTCCTGTTCCATGACTTGATCCTTTTTTTCCCCCAAAAAAAGAATTTAAGGTTTGACTACTATGCTTGCTTTGCTTCCTTTGCTTGCTCATGTTGCCACTCAATTACTTGACATTTGAGTTTTTGCCACAGTAGAACTCTGCTACCAGAGAGGGCAGATTTATCCAAATAGCTGGGGTTTTCACAGCTGCTATTAGTTGGGTGCCCTCTCTGAAGCCTCCACATGCTCTGGCAACTAATCACACACCCCACGACCTCTACCCAATACAGTGATCCAAGCAGGTTAAAGCAAGAGTGATTACCCCTCAGAATGGTCGCTTATTCCCTCTATGACCTGCAGGCCAGGAGCTCTGAAGCAGCCATGGGGCGGGGCCTGCACAGCTACTGCACCTTAGCCACTTCTCCCTCCAGGGAGCAGAGGCCAGACCCCATTCTTGATCCCCTTGTTCCCAAAGTCCACACTGACCTTTTAATTTGCCTTTGGCATTTATGGGTTGATAATTCTGGAAACCACCACTGCTGCTGGTGATCCACTGTCCCAAAGTCCCTCCATCCATGGCTGGTCAGGGCCATCCTGAGGCTAAAATCACAGGCTCACACAGGGCTGAGATCTGCTCCCAGCATGCTGCAATAGACACTTCCTGTCCACCTGCCAGACTGCCTTCAGTGGAAGGTTTGTTTCTCTCTGTCACTTTGTGGGTTCTGTAGCTCTGAAATTTGTTTAGAGTTAAATTTTATAGGTATTTGAAGTGGTTACAGAGGGAGTGCACAGAGATCTCCTGCTTCTATGCCACCATCTTGGCTCCTCCCCCAAAAAATATACATTTGAGGGAAAATAGCATCCTGCTGATGGAATCCTAATAAAGGGCCCAAACCCCATAATCTAACTATATTATGGACCCCACTGAACAGTAGATGTGACCTGATTTAACCACACAATCTGACTTTAATCACACCACAGGCTCCCAGACTCAATATAATCACTGTCCCTACCTACCTGCTGTCTTCCCACCCTCTACTCAATACCCCAACTCCCTCATATATGCCTCATTGCCTCACCAGAATAAGAGGTGTGTCCATGAACACATTTTTCTGAGAGAGCAGCAAGCGTTTCCATGTTATGAGATCCCAGCCACTGCTTCTAGCTAGTCATTGCCCCCACACCCATTTTTTATATTTCCCATAGAAACAGTAGGTGTGTCCATGCACTCAACCACAACCACATTCATCTAATCTCAGACGGAACAACAATATTCAGTTAGTCAGAAAGCAATAGCACCAAGATGCTAGAGCAAGATGTGGACCCCAAAACAATAGATGGGACCTTCCCTAAGAAAACACCTGTACAGTAATAGCAAAAGCTGTCCTTTGGTCCAGTTGTTTCAACCATTTTGAACTTATGTCATAGAGAGGCTTGTTATAATATTATTATCATACATACTCTACCCCAAATGGGTTTTTCTGTATGCATTGTGGGTAATTGCATGCATATTACCACTGAGACTGGGACCCCTTATGTATTACATAATCCTTTAACAAACCCCTCTTGCCTTTTTAATATTTATAATTTCTGTTGTATATTTGCATCTTTACCCTACAAAATCCATCTTGCTTTCACTGAAGTTGCTGGTTCCTCTTGGAATTTAGCCTGCTTCATAAGAGGCATGAATCTCAATAAATGCCTATATTTGGATTAATGGTATGACTCTAAATTCTTTGAGATGGTGCCACCACAACACATCATGAAAGCACAACAGTTTTTGGTGTCCATGAGTGAGCCAAGTCTCTGACCCTGACCCCAACTACATGTGGAGTAGAGTCTTTGATTTGGACCCCCTCTAATCCAAAACTCAACAAATGCCTATACTTGGATTAGAGGTAGTCTGATTCTGAATTCTTTGAGATAGTTCCACCATAACATACCATGAAACCACAACAATGGTAATTAGCTCCTTCTGAGCTAGGAGCTCCACCTCCCCTGAGTCTGTGGGCTCAGTCTAGAGTCCTCTTGGCCACCCCTTTTTCAGCATGTCTGAGCCCTGGAGTCAGAGGCCAAGATGGAGCCCTCTCCCCTCCACTGACTTTTGGTGAAAAGATGATTACCCAACCTCCTCAAAGAGCCAGTGTTTAAATACTGTAGAGAATTCTTGGTAGCTTTAGCACTTAAAATGGCTGCTTTGAAGTCTCATAGCAGCTCCTGAAGGAGGCTAAGACTTTCCATTGTAATCAGTTAATGTAATTTAATTCACAAAGCCTGGCAGATTTACAGGTGGCAGGAATGTAAGATTAATTATACTACTCCATCTATGACTTCAAATGTGGCTGAGGCCTAAGTAATTCAATTCCCATCAATAATTTGTTTCCTTTCATCATTTCCCAACACCTGCCTTTCTACTAATTCATCCTTCTACTTTGTAAATTTTGAGCTCTTGAAATTTTGCAAAAAGGAAAACTACCATCTTTTTATTTATTTGTGGAAGACTGGTAAGTTGAGGAACATTCATAATAACCTTTCCATTTCCTTCAATCCAAAAACAACAGATCTGTGGGAAGATGGGTATAATATGGTCATGGGATTTCAATCTTCTTTCCAGTTTCCCCAGCATTTTGTTCTTTGTTGTGTTATTACCCTAAAAGCTTGGTTTTGGGGTTTCTTGGATCTTAGACATTCTTAGGAAAAGACGAAAGTGCAGAGCAGAAGGGCAATGACCATTCAGAGTGAAATAACCAAATCTGCCTATAGCCTTATGAAAAAAATGCTCTAACTCACTATTGATTTGGAGAAATACAAATTAAAACAATTCTAAGGTACTACCGCATACATATTAGATTGACTAATAGGAGAGAGGAGGTCAATGACAAATGTTGGAGCGAATGTAGGAAAAATGAGAAATTAATGCATTGTTATTACAGTTATGACCTGATTCAATCATTCTGCAGAGTAATTCGAACTAAAAAGCCATGCAAACCCTTTGACCTAGCAAAACCACTGCTGGGTCTGTATGCTAAGGAAAAGGACATATATGAACAAAAAATATGTTTAACAACTTTCTGGGGGCAGAGAACATGGAATTGAGGGATTGGGGGATAACTGAACAAATTGTGATATTTTATTAGAATGGAATACTATTGTGCTGTAAGAAATGATGAACGAGAATCTCTTAGAAAAACCTGGAATGACTTACATAAGCTGATACAAAGTAAAATGTACTGTGTACTAAGTAACAACAATACTGTAAGATGGTCAGCTGTGAATGACTTAGCTAGTCTTAGCAATACAACTCTAAAGGACTTATGGTGAAAAATACTCCCCATCCCCAGAGACAGAACTGATGGTGTCTCAATGCAGATTGAAAAATTATTTTTTCAATTTTTTTTCTTCTGGATTGTGTGTGTGTGTGTGTGTGTGTGTGCGTGCACGCATGAGAGTGTGTGTGTCTGTTTTCTTTCACTACATGACCATTATGATATCAAATTGCTTGCCTTCTCAATGTGGAGAGGGGGTGCAGAGAAGGAAGAAGGAAGAGAATATGGAACTCAAAGGTTTAAAAGCAAATGTTAAAAATTATTTTTATATTTTATTTGGAGAAAAGAAAATAATGAATTTTTAAAAAGGATTCCAAAATGAAAACTCCCAAAAGTATAGCTAAAGTCTAGAGCTGCCAGTTTAATATTACAAGCAGGCAGAAAGACACTTCAAATATGATGGAAATCCAATGGATGGAAATATTCAGTTCATATTCATAACTATAAATTTAAATGGTGTGAACTCACCTATAAAACAGAAGCACGTAACAAACAGTATTATACATTAGAATCCAATAATATACTGTTTTTCAAGAAACACAATTGAAACTGAGAGACACACATGGAGTTAAAGTAAGTAGAATCTATTAACTTTAGATCTCGGACAAAGCAAAAGCAATAATAGCAAAAGTAAAAGTAGCAACTTTCCTAAGAGGCATCATAGGAAATGAAATAATATCAATGCTAAACATTGGTGCACTAATGGCAAAGCATCTAAAATCTTAAAGAAAGAGCTTAATGATTTACAAGAGGAAATAGTAAAACAATACTAGTGGGCAACCTCAGTCGTCCCATAAAATAAAGATGCAAGGAATTAAGGAGAATAATAGATTTTTTAAAGATAGAATAGACTTCCAGAAAATAATTAAGGATGGAAATTATAGTGTCTAGGTTTACATGGCAACTTAACAAAAATTGACCATACAGCATAAAAAGCACACAAAGAATGAATGAAAGATGAAATCAAAAGTATAATACCATAAACAAAGCAGAACATGCAATAGTTTACCTGCCAGACTTATGGAGAACAGAGGATTTTATGACCAAACAAGAGATAGAGAACATTATGAAATGGAAAATAGATCATTTAGATTAAATTAATTTTAAAAAAATTTTGCACAAAAAAAGCCAATGAAACCAAGATTAGAAGGGAAGCAGAAAGAATGCACTATTTGAGAAAAACTGCTGGGAAAAATGGAATATAGTATGGCAGAAACTGGGCATAGACCATTATCTAACACCATATACCCAAATCAAGTCTAAATGGGTGCATGATCTAGGTATAAAGGATGAAATTGTAAGCAATCTGGAAAAGCAAGGAATAGTTTACCCGTGAGATTTGTGGAGAGGGAAAGACTTTAGGACCAAACAAGAATTAGAGAGCATTATAAAACGCAAAATGGATAATTTTGATTACATTAAATTGAAAAGCTTCCATACAAACAAAGCCAATGTAACCAAGATCAAGAGGGAGGTGGGAAATTGGGAATGAATTTTTACAACCTATGTCCCTGATAAAAGACTCATTTCTAAAATATACAGAGAATTGAGCCAAATCTATAAGAATATAAGTCATTCTCCAAATGATAAATGGTCAAAGGATATGAACAGGCAGTTTTCATAGAAATTAAAGATATGTATAAGCATATGAAGAAATGCTCTAAATCACTATCGATTAGAGAAAACTCTGAGGTACCACATCTCTCCAGTCAGATTGGCTAAGATGACAAATCAGGAAAATGACAAATGCTGGAGAGGATGTGGGCAAATTGGAACACTAATGCATTGCTGGTGGAGTTGTGAACTTATCCAACTATTCTGGAGAGCAATCTGGAATTATGCCCCAAGGATATAAATAATTTCATACCCTTTGACCCAGCAATACCACTTCTAGGGTTATATCCCAAAGAGATCATAGAAGTGGGAGGAAGACCCATATGTACAAAAATATTTATAGCAGCTCTTTTCGTAGTTGTAAAGAATTGGAAATTAAAGGGGTGCCCATCATTTGGGGAATGGATAAACAAGTTGTGGTATATGCATGTAATGGAATACTATTGTGCTATAAGAAACGAGGAGCAGATGGACTTCATATTTACCTGGAAAGGCTTGTACAAACTGATGCTGAGTGAGAAGAGTAGAACCAGGAGGAATTTGTATACAATCACAGACACAACATATGTGTGATGACAACTATGACAGAGTGGACTCTTCTCAGCAATGCAATGATATAAGTCAATCCCAAAAGACTCATGAAGGAGAGAGATGCCTACATCCAGAGAAATAACTAAAAAGAACTGAGTTTGAATCCTGATGGAAGCAAACTACTTGATCTTTTTCTTTTCATTGTTTGCTTTTATTTCCTCTTTACCAATTTTCATTCCATCTAGTACAATTCTCTTTTGTAATTGGACTAATGTCTAATATGAAAGTATTTACAGATCCTATACTGGACTATATGCCGTCGTGGGGTGTGGGGGGAAGGAGGGAAGGGAAATTTGAAACTCAGGGAACTATGGAATTGAATCCTATAAACTAAAAATAAACAAACAAATTAATTAAAATAAAAAAGAAGGGAAGCAGAAAGCTGAGAACCAATTTTTACAGCCAGTGTCTCTGATAAAAGCCTCATATTTAAAGCACAGGAGAACTGAATGACATTTATAAGAATACAAATCATTTCACAACTGATAAATGGTCAAAGGACATGAATAGGCAGATTTCAGATGAAGAAATTAAATCTAGTCATATAAAAATGCCCTAAATCACTACTGATTATAGAAATGCAAATCAAAAGAACTCTTAGGTACCACATCACACCTCTCAAATTGGCCAACATGACAAAACAGGAGAATGATAAATGTTGGAGATGCAGAACACTGTTACAACTACATTGTTGATGGTGTTGTAAATTGATCCAACCATTTTGGAGAGCAATTTGAAACAATGACCCAAAACATAAAACTATGCATGCCTTTTAACTGAGCCACACCACTTCTAGCTTTGTATCCCAAAGAAATCATAAAAATGCAAAAGGTCCCACATATAGAAAAAATATTTATAGCAGCCCTTTTTGTGATGGCAGAGATTTGAAAATTGAGGAGATGCCCAAAGATGACTGAACTATTTGTGATATATGAATGTAATGGAGTACTATTATTCCATAAGAAATGATGAGCAAGCAGACTTCAGAAAGACTTGGAAAGGCTTGTATTAACTGATGCTGAGTGAAGTGAGTAGAACCAGAAGAACAGTCACATTGTATAATGACTAACTGATAGCCTTAGCTCTTCTCAGCAATTCAAGGATCTAGGACAACTCCAAAAGACTGATCATGCAAAATCCATATCTAGAGAAAGAATTATGAAGTCTAAATGTCAATTGAACATACTATTTGCTCTCTCTCTCTGTTTTTTGTTTGTTTCTTCTTTCTCATGGTTCCTCCCATTGCTTCTACTTCTTTACAATATGCCATGTGAAAATATGTTTAAAATGAATGTTAATGTAGAGTGTATATCAGACTGCAAGCTTCTCTGGGAGGGGGAAGTTAAGAGAGGAGGAGAAAATTTGAATTTCAAAATCTTATAGAAATGAATGCTGAAAACAAAAAATTAATTTATTAAAAAATTAAAAGTTTTGAAAAAAATGATTCTGCATTTCAAGTTGATTCACTTTCATTTTATAATGTTCTTGATTTTCTTGCATTGCTCTTAATTTTTTTCTAATTTTTCCTCAATCACTCTGATTTTTAAAGTCCTTTTTTACTTTCTTCTAAGAATTCTTTTTGTGTTTGGGAACATTTGATGTTTCTCACTTTTAAAGGAAGTGGTCTTTTTTTGGCTCCACTATCTTCCTCTGAATATGAACCCAGATCTTCTCTATCCCCATAGTACCTGTCTGTGGGTTGGATTCTTTCTCCTTTGTTTACTCATTTATTTATTTATCTGTTTGTTCATTTGTTTGTTTATTCATTCATTCATTTATTCATTCATTCATTTGTGGTCTTGTGTTTGTTTGTTATTAGCAACTATTAGTGTAATTGAGTTCTAGTCCCAAAATTTGAGAAATGACACCCCAGGCCTCAGGTCCGTCTTACTTTTATTTGCTGTGTTCTGTCCTGGGGTTCAGTCTTAGGCTCTTCTCTCCAGTCCTAAACCACACCTAGGGCCCCCAGCCACACTGTGCTGTAATTGATCTTGTTCCCACCAGTCCCTCTGGTGGCTCCATACTGCAGTTATCCTCTCTGCCCTGGAACTGAAACCAGAAACCCTGATCTCCCACAGGTGCCCATAGCCAGCATGGTCCCTGTTCCTCTGCTGCTGCACCCAGCAGATGTGTGTTAGCTCCTTCTTCCTCACAATACCATGCCCCAGCAGCAGCCCAGGACAACTCTGGTTAGCACAACTATCCTTGGCATCCCTTGACAGTGGAAAGGTCCTTCTATCTTCTCAACACTGCTGTCAGATCCCCACATGTCTATGACATGAAAATTTGTAAGACTAAGGCTGCCTCCCGACCCCAGCTCTCCCCAGGGCTTGTTGATTCTGCACATCTGGCCTGGAAGTATTTGTACTTCACCACAGATGAACCTCCACCCCTGGAAGGAGAATCTCCTTAAGTTTTTCCTAGTAGAACATCTGCTTGACCCTCACTTTTGTTTATTTCTGCTGCTCTACCTTTCCTCTGAGTTGATATTCTGTCTTTTTTTGGTGAAGGAAATTGGGAGACTCAAAAGTTTTCTGACCTATTCTGTCATCCTCCCAGAATCCTCTCTGAAGTGTATTATTCTTAATGGAATGCCATTGTGCTACAAGAAATGAAGAGCAAGATGGTATCAGAAAAAGCTGGATCATCATACATAGTAGCAGCAATAATGCAATAATGATCAATTGTGAAATACATGGCTAATGTGAGTAAAACAATGATCCAAAATGAACTCAAGCTACAGAAAAGAACAGTTAGAGATAGATGGACACAAAGATGGAAAGAGATAAAGGGAGATAGAGACAAAGAGTTAGAAAGATAGAGAAATAGAGACAGAAGAGTTCATTTGTAGAAGATTAAAAAAGCAAAATTTATCACTAGAACAAACTGGAGAACAGACTGATGGGTTGGAAAATTGCAAAACTTAGTGACTTGCCTAGGACAGAGCGAACCCAGTTTAGTTTCAAAACCCTCTACGTTGTTGATTTCTATCCCTTCTTGGAATAGCAGAAGAGGGAGGTTTTAATCTGATCACAGAACTGAGTTTCTTTGATGGCCTTGGTTTGGGTTAGGTACAAAACAAGTAGTGCCTGGAGCTCACTGCTCTTGAGAAGGAAACTCAGTTTCCCAGTATGCATTGAAACCTTTAATGTCTTTGGTTATATTCCTTTTAGCAGTGACTTAAAAGTGCATATGTTTATTGTGTGATTAAATTTCATTGAAAGGAATCAAGGAAGACAGGATTTTCATATAGTAGGAATGGGGCCTAAACCAAAAACCCTAAGTATTTAACACTTTGTGTAGTAAATCCTCATGGTGAAAAAAGCACTGCAAAAGAGAGGAACAAAGAAAAAGACATAGCTAGCAGCCAAATCAACATCTTGATGCAACCTTCACATTACTCTGGGTTTGGACAATAACCACTGGGATTGAGATTTTGATTGGTAGCTCTGGGTTCTTATTATATACATGATCAGACCTTAGACCTTAGCCAAGTCAACTGATACTTGTGATACTGCTTTCTCATCTGTTAAGTGGGTCTAAGAAACTCTACCTTCAGTGGGGATCAACTAAAATTACATTTAAAAGAGCCTTGCAAACTGTATATATTTATTTGATTATTATTATATAATGGTGTACTTCTTACAAAAAAAAAGGAAGATGATGCATCTTCTATAATGAGTTGAAAAATCAAGACATAAAATATGGAAGTATAATTCACTTGTAATTCTTTTTCTTATTAAATCAGCATATAGTTTTAGTGCCTGAATGTATGATAGCAAAATCAGAGGACTGAGTGACAGGAAAAATTGCTAAATTGCTGATACAGTTTCATGCGATGACATAATTAATATAGACTCAACTTCAGTCTGATAACATGCCTCTGTTATGAATATAGCTTCACAAAAGTCTTTCATTTTTCAAAAAAGCTCTCCTGTTAAAGAACCTCTGACAATACATGATGCTGTAGATAACATTATATTCCATAAAAATAAATCACTTACAAATATATATGAACACTCTCTATTATGCATATAGCAAGTACATAATAATTGTTTGTTGGAGTGAATTTCTTTCTATTTCATGGATTTATGTTTTATCAATCCAGGTCATTTTTGACAC
This sequence comes from Gymnobelideus leadbeateri, assembly GCA_011680675.1. NCBI lineage: Eukaryota > Metazoa > Chordata > Mammalia > Diprotodontia > Petauridae > Gymnobelideus > Gymnobelideus leadbeateri. The sequence continues at coordinate 872,284 of WOXC01003936.1, read as the reverse complement.
TAAGCTTAAGCCCCAACTCTCTTTGCTCGAGTAATAGATGGTCATTGAATCAAATAACCAATAAATAATAAAAGAAAAAATCCATTACCATCAGAACATTAGCAGTGTTCTGATGATAAGCCTGACTTTCAAAATCAGGCAATCTTCTACTTGAATCTATATCTGCTTCTAGACCCATGCTGAAAGTCTGTTCTGATAGTTAGCCAAATCAATAAGAATTTATTAATCACCTACTATGAGATAATCTTTGCACTGGGGATACAAAGAAAGACAAATACAATCCCTGCTTTCAAGGAGATCAAAATCTAATGGAGGGGAAACAAAAGGAATTATGCACTAAGAAAATATGTATGCATGTGTGTAATATATATTCACATATAATATGTAATATACATTATATATACATAATTTCAAGAAGAATACAGTACAATTGTCTAGATAGAGTAGGATTAATAAAGACTGCTTGGAGAATGTGTGATTTTACCTGAAGCTTTAAGGATGCCATGGAAGCAAGGAGGTGGCAATGCTAACATAATTGTAAGGAAATTAGAACATCAGGGAAATGGAGAATCAAAAAACAGAGTCTTGTGAGAATAGCAATGTGGAGGGGGTTAAAGGGACTGAAAAGGTAACAGGAAATTCTGTTTAGAAGGACTTTAAAAACCAAATATAAAATTTTATACTTGATTCTTGAAAGAATAGTGAGTTCATTGAAAATAAGAGAAAATGGTCAGAGATGCCCTTTATGCACTACAGTTCCACTGAGTGGAAGATGCATTGAAATAAAAAGAGAGATTTGCGGTAAGAAGACATAGCAGCAAACTGTGGCAGTAGTCCAGGACTGAGGGTTATGAGAACCTACACTGGGGTGATGGTAGCATCAGAAAAGGGAAAGTCACTTATATAAGAGATATCATGTAAATAAAATAGATTAGATTTAGCAACTGAATGGATATTGGTGAGAGAAAAGGTAAGAAAGAATGAGAACTCAAGAATGAAAACTAGATTGGGAGCCTGGGTGACTGGGAGGATGGTGGTGCCTTTAGGTGGTGCATTTAGAAGAGGGGAGGGATATCGGGGGGAGGTTATTGTGAGTTCAGTTTTGGATACATTGAGTTTAAGATGTCTACAGGACATGCAATTCAATGAGACCAATATACAGTTGGAGATATAAGACTGCAGGCTAGAACAAAGGGTTACTACTGTGAATTCTCTTCACAGAGATGAGAGCTAATGAAGGAGAAGAAACAGGAGGGAACAATGTTACAAAAACCTAAAGAAAAGAGATCAGTAAGAGGATTATTAAAAGTGTCTCCCACTGCAGAAAGGTCAAGAAGGATGAGGTTTATGAAAAGATCATTTTATTTGGCAATTAAGAGATCATTGGTTATTTTGCAGAGGGCAGATTTAGTTGAATGCTGAGGCTGAAAGTAATTTTTTTTAACTGAAAAGCCATATTTTACTTAACTAAGATGTCATTCTATAAGAGCTCCTTCTTCCCTCCTCCTCATATCACATCACCCAAATATCTTCTGCCACTTTTGTCTCCTTAATCGCTGTTACATGAACAAATGGCCCTTCTCTTTTCTATGGCAATTCCTTTTAAGAACTTGAGTGAATGGGGTGGCTAGGTGGCACAGTGAATAGAGCACTGGTCTTGGAGTCAGGAAGACCTGAGTTCAAATCTGACCTCAGACACTTGACACACTTACTAGCCATGTGACTTTGGTCAAGTCACTTAACCCCAATTGCATTCCAAAAGGAAAAAAAAAAAACAAGTGAACCCACTCCATTTCATCTTCTCTATCAAATTTCCTCTTTCATCATACTCATGATCACTTAGCTACTGGTTTCTTCCTTACTACCTACAAATATGCATGATGTTCATCATCCTCAAGAATCCTCACTTGATGCATTCACCCCCTGTAGGTAATCTTCAGGACTCAGTTTATGGCCTGGCACATAGAAACAATAAATACTCATTGACTTAGTGATTGACAGAATGTGGAGTGTTAAGAAGAGGTTCAGAAGAAAGAAGTAGAGGCATTGTTTGCAGATTAACTTTTTTCCAGAAGTTTAGCAGTGAAAGGAGTGAAAACATATAGAACAAGGGCTAGTGGGGTAGAACAGATGAAGTAAGGAGAGTGAGTGATTTTTGAGCATGTGGCAGACATGGACACGCTTATAATTAGTAGGGAAACAACCTATAAACTGAGAAAATCTCATGGATTTGTGCTTTACTGAAATAGCCTTTGAGATAACATGATCACCTCCATAGAATAAGAAAGTAACAGGAAAAGATATCATTGAAGGTGAATTGAACTTGTAAGAAAATATTACCTTTCTTTTGTGTAAATTATATGTTTACATCAAACTTTCATTTTTCTTCTCTTTGTTGCTATGAAATCAATTGTTTGGGGACCTAGTGCTATTTCAGATTATTTTAATAGACCTTTTCTTTTTAATTTATTCAATTCAACGCATATATTGTTCATTTGTTTCTGTCATGTTTGACTCTTTGTGATGACATTTGGGGTTTTCTTGGCAAGCATACTGGAGTGTTTGGTCATTTCCATCTCTGGTTCATTTTACAGATGAGGAAATTGAAACAAACAGTGTTAAGTGGCTTGCCCAGAATAACAGGTAGGAAGTGTCCTTTGAACTTGTAAATATGAGTCTTTCTGACTTCAAGTGGGGCACTTTATCCACTCTACCATCTAGCTACCTCAATCCATTTCATATTTCATTTGATTAGTTTTTCTTTTGGAATTTTTTTTACTCTGTTATTACACACCTCTTCCCCAATTATAGATGTACATATACATGTATGTATAAACATATGTATCCTGGGGCTCATTAAAGATAATGATAGTGTGGCTTCTCTGTTCTCTGTAAATTTTTGTATTGCATAGTTGGGTTAATTTGTTTATTTCTATCATAGAATATGTTCCTATTTTTTAAAGACAAGACCAAAAATCATATTTATCTGGGGCTTTTTATATTTTTACTTTTTTTGGAGGGGGAAAGTCTGGGAAGTCTGGGCAATTGGGGTTAAGTGACTTGCCTAAGGTCACACGACTATTAAGTGTCAAGTATCTGAAGCCAGATTTGAACTCAGGTCCTTCTGACTCCAGGGCCAGTGCTCTATTCACTGTGCCTCCTAGCCACCCCAACCTGGGGCTTTTTAGTAAACAAATTATGAAAATACACGTTCAAGAGGGGAAGGTTTCCTAACCTACTTAAGAAAATACTGTGAGGGGCGGCTAGGTGGCGCAGTGAGTAGAGCATTGGCCCTGGAGTCAGAAGGACCTGAGCTCCGTTCCAGCCTCAGACACTTAATGCACACACAAACAAAAACCTAGCCGTGTGACCTTTGGCAAGTTACTTAACCCCAATTGCCCTTCAAAAAAAAAAAAAAAGAAAATACTGGGATCCCTTATAGAAAAATAATTATTTACGTTGGCTATGTGAAATATAAAATATATCTATTCATAACCTCTACTAAAACATCCTATTTGTCCGATCCAAACTGCTAAAATTATTTTTTTGAACTTTGTTTTGATTTTTATTTTTTTAATGCCAGATGCCTATTTTCTGTAAAAACATAGTTTATACTAAGTACATTTTAAAAACAGAATACTTTTGTACTTGAAATACTAAATAAGAATATTCTATACCTGTAAAGCACTTTAAAGTTTATAAGCTTTTAATATATCATGTCATTTTGAACCTCACTAAAAACAAAAAAAAAAATTCAAAATAAGATGGGACAAAAAATATGAAGCAGATGATGATGATGATGATGATGATAGTATTTTCTTATTACAAAGGATGAAACTAATGCTGTCACATACAGGAAAGTGGAATAGGTGAGACTACAAACAAGGTCTTCTGACTATAGGTAGACATATCCGATCTATCATGCTTCTTTTCTATTGGAATCAAATAGAGAGCATAAACACAACCTCTCTGAGGCAGAGTTAGGCAGGTAATGTGATCCTTAATATAGGAGCATAGAATTTAGAGCTAGAAGGTATTTTAGAGGTCATCTAATCCTCACTGCATTCTTTACAAATGACATAACTGAGTCCCAGGCAAGTCAAGTGTATTTCCAAGGTAATCAAGATGGCAAAGCTGGAATTTAATCTTGCTTTTTCTGACTATAATGTGTAACAGAGTTTGTGTTTTGCATAGTTTTTTTTCCATGACTGGTTTTAGGGCTACAACTAGACTACTATACTATTGAATTTCAATTTATGTCCATAAGAATCCACAATTATTAGAACTGACATTAACTGGCACAATAATTTAACTCCACTGTGGAGTTGAACTAGTTGATGCATACTCCCTTCTCCCTCTAAATATTGTGATTCTATGACTTAAAATTTATTAAAACTTGTAATTGTTTTAACTGAATGAACTGAAATTTGGAATTATTCTTCTGACTCTAATTCACCCTATGGGCAAGGCCCTCATCTATTATTCCCTTGACTCCCTTTCCTCCAGTGTAGATTATAGCAGATACATGAATGTATTTCCATCAAAGCCTAGAAAGTACATTGTTAACATCCAGTCATTTCTGAAATTGATAGACTGATAGATAAGGAGACATATGTATATGTCTATGCCTGTGTGTATATATATACACAAATATATGTATATATATGTATCACTTTTAGACTTACAAATAACTCTACATATGGTATCATGTTAGATCCCCTAACAACACTGTAAAGTTGCTTTAATATAATATTATGTATTATGCAATAATAAATTAAACTAAAACACCAGGAAGCAAACACCAGATTAAATAAAGAAAAAGTTCTGAATAGACTGAGAAGATTCTAAGTCAGAATTTTAAAATAACAGTAGTGAAAATGACTAGATTTGCCAGGGCTTCAGAGATGTAGATAATGTTATGTATATCTATGTCCATATCCATCTATTAATCTCTAGATAAGGTTAGGGATAGGAATATAAAAATAGATAATATAGATAAAATGTAGATTTTTTTTTCTTTTTTGGGGGGAGAGCAGTTGGGGTTAAGTGACTTGCCCGAGGACACACAGCTAGTAGTTTGTGTTAAGTGTCTTAGGCCAGATTTGAACTCAGGTATTCCTGATACCATGGCAGGTTCTCTATTCACTGTGCCACCTAACCACCCCAGAAAAAATGTAGATGTAAAGAAACATCCTTATATTATATAGGTCTCAGGACTATAGTAGGTGAGATCATAAAAAATTGTGTTATATTGGGAAGAGCATTAGACTAGGAACAAAATTCTATTAATCTGTATGACCTCATAGTCTTGCTCATCTTTATGACATGTCAATAAATCTATTTCCTTATTTACAAAATTAAAACATTAATATTAATCTTGAATCCTTTATAATGTCATTTGTGCACACATAAACAGCTTTTAGATGCAAAAATGCTTTGTAAGGTGTTATGTATATAGAAGGTATTAATAACATCCTCTGATGAATTCCTTCTGAAATTGCTGGTGAAGACTTGCCCACTTTATTCTGAATCCACATTATAGAACAGTTCATAAGAAGATTTATAAGGTTACGAAGACTTCATATCTAGAAATATAAAAGAGTTTTCTTTTTTAGGCAATAATAAATCTACATATCAATTAAAGGGTAATTATCATGAAAGGTTCTTTTAATTTTTTTCATTAAACAAGGGATCTTTTAAAAAACAGTACTTTTCTGGAGTTATAAGGGGCTTTCTATGCTATAGATTTATGAATGCCTACTTAATTGTTTTCATTAGCGATAAAATAATAATTTCAAAAAATAGCTCTCCTGAACCCCATCCAGTATAACTGATAGTTTGGTATAATGAACATTTATCTATGTCAACAAATATTACTTTATTACATAATTATGAAATTAGTTATGGAGACATAAAATAGAGTTTTTTCATTGTTCATTTTAAAAATAGTCTTGTATCAGGTTTTCCCTAAAGCAGTTTGACATGTTTTCCTTTCTTTATTTTTGTGTGTGTGTGTGTGGGGAGGGGGATGGAGACAAGTTGGAGGGAAAAAGTCACTATTATTACCTCATTTATTTTAATGTGACACAAGGCATTTCTTTGGTACTAATGTATTCACTCTAATAATTGAGCTCTGTGATAGTCATTTCCTATCCATCATTTAACTGTCATTTTCATTTTAAGGTAGGTTGCCTTAAGAAACAACTGTCTTTCCCTTCATCTTTCTTATGCATTTTCCCCCTTGTTTATATGGCCTTGAATTTTAATTGTAAAATATTTCAGCTATGTCAGTGAATTGCTCACATCCTCATCACTTTTCTGTGTAGGTTCGTATATGACATAACTTAATCTGTGCTACTTTTTAGGGACTTAAAAGGAATGTGCAGCCTCTGAGATGAGAAAACACAGACAGACACAGACACGCACACACACACACACACACACACACACACACACACACACACACACAACTACATAGACCCCAAAAGAAGACTAGAGATTTAATGGATGAGTAAAAGGTCAACTGCCTATTGATATTATGCAAAGAATATAAATAGGGGCCAAAAATGTTGAATATATCATACTATTATTTAAACAGCCCTTTTTCTTATTTTAGCAAAGAAGAGAATAGAGGCAGGTGACTGCTATTCACATAGAAAATTGGATGTGGGCAGGGGCCAAAAGGTTAGCAGCTTCATTTTCATTTCTCATTCCCTTAGATACAAAGGTCAAAACCCCAAACTCTAACTTGTGCTGGGTTAGTATATAGAATAGGACAATTGAGGGGATGCTGTCACATCAAGACTAAAACAGAGACCACATATATGGAGTTATTTAGTATGCATATTAAGATAGTAAATTCATTATTGATATTTTCTTCTCTTCGTCATCATGATGGTTAATCTCTGAGATATCAATGAAGCACCTCGTACCTAAGTTAATATTATTGTCTTCACAAAAATGTTACAACAAGTATGTTTTGTCAATATTTTGTCTTCATTTTGATATAATTATATATACATATGATGGCTCCTCCAATAGAATGGAGGTTCCCTGAAGGCAGAAACTTTCATTTTTTTCTTTTTATTGCCAATAACTACCACCAAGTGCCAGGTACAGAGTAATAACTAAATAATGGTAACTTTTCAGTGATTGATTTATTGCTCAGTGATTCATTTGAAGACTAAGTAATCAATCAACATAACTATAGAAAAATTTAGTATTTAAAGTTAGAAATATTAGAGAATCACACCTAGTACAATACGCCTTTGTATTTGGACTAATGTCTAATATGTATGTATTTGCAGATCCTATACTGGACTATATGCTGGGGTGGGGGGAGGGACATAAAGGAAATTTGAAATTCAAGGAACTATGGAATTGAATCTTGTTAACTAAAACTAAACTAATAAATTGATTTAAAAAAAGAAATATTAGAGAATCATAGCTGCTGGTAATTAAAATTACTTAAAAAGAATGATGAGTTCAATAATATGTGGGACTGGGCAGGGGAAGCAGGGAGCATGGGGACTGTACCAGCGCAGACCTGAGACCTGACCAGAGTGAAGCCAGGGCAAGCCCAGGCAAATTGATTCACCCACCACAGGGGCAATTCCCAGACCTCTCACTACAGGATGGGGAATCTTCCAGAGGCAGGTAAGAGAAAGTGCAGGACCTACAGCAGCAGCAGCTAATTCTGGGGCTACCAACCCAAAGCCCAAATGTTTAAAAATCAACTACCTGAGCTCCCTGGAGCCAAAATGGCAGAGTAAACTCCAGCTGCTCCATTCTATCCCTAAGACCCCAAAAACCTAGAGAATATTGTCTCAGTGTAAAATACTGAAATAGTGAAACCCTCAGCAGGCTTAGGAGTCCTAGGGGAAGGGCTGTGTGTGCAAGGTGCAAGGCAGGTGCTGTCCTAACAAGCCCCATCTCAGGTGACCAGCAGGAGATCATGAACCCCAGAGGGGTGGAACCAGCAAGCCCTAACACCATAACCCCAGGTGTACCTTCATACAACCAGGGGAACTTGCAGACACCAACTTGACCAGTGGGCCAGCAGCAGCTGAGCCTGCCTGAGTTTTGGCCTAGGGGCTGGGAGGGGGAATCCTGAAGCAGCCAGACCACCCCTCCCCCACATATTACACTGTGAGCTTCAGAATAACCTTGAGGCAACTCAGAAAGTCCTAGCCTTGGCCCCAGTCTAGACACCCAGAGGACACAGCACTAAAAGCCAATAACCAGACCCCTAGCTCCCAGCATAAGAAGCATGTGTCATAGTGCTCTATACCCCAGAAGCAGAAATTCACTTTAAGAGTCAGGAAATAGGCAATCATAATAGGAAAGAAGTAAATTGGAATGAAGCAAATGAAGCAAAATGAAAATAATTGAATCCTTTTATACTGGGTGAGAAGAACCAAATTCACAAGAGGTCAACACTGACTCTATACCCAACTCTGAAGCCTCAACAGGGAATATGTGCTGGTCTTAAGCCTAGAAGGCATTCTTGAAGAGCTTAAAAAGGATTTAGAAAGGCAAATTATGGAGGCAGAAAATAAACTGACTAATTATTTTAAAATTATACTTGCCAAAATAGAAAAGAATTTTACTGAAGAAAGTTGTTGTTAAAAAGTAAAATTTGTGAAATTGGAAAAACAGTGCAAAATCTAACTGGATAAAAAAAAATTCTCTAAAAACAAAATCTGAACATGTGGAAAAGGAACTTCAAAAATTAATTGATGAAATAATTTGCTAAAAATTAGAATCAGTCAGTTTGGAGCTAATGAATCTATGAGGCATCAAGAATGAGTCAAACAAAACTTAAGAATGAAAAATTAGAAGAAAATGTAAAATAACTCATTGAAAAAACAACTGACCTGGAGAACAGATCTAGGAGAGATAATCTAAGAATTATCAGTCTATCAGAAAGCCATGATGAAAAAAAGAGCCTTCCAAGAAATCATAAAGGAAAATTGCCCTGAGGCCCTAGAATCGGAGGGTAAAATAGCTATAGAGAGAATAGACTGACCACCTTCTGAAAGAGATCCCAAATTGAAAAATACAACAACTATTTTAGCCAAATTCCAGAACTACCAGACCAAGGAGAAAGTACTCCATGTAGCAAGAAAGAAACAATTCAAATATTGTGGTACTACAATCAGGATTGCACAGGACCTAGCAACTTCTACATTAAAAGATTGGATATTCATCCAATATGGAATATGATATTTTATAAAGTAAAAGAACTCAGACTACAACCAGAAAAACTAAGCATAATTTTTCAGGCAGGGAGATGGTCATTCAATGAAATAAGTGATTTCCAGACCTCCCGATGAAAAAGCCAGAGCTCAGTGGAAAATTTGATCTCCAAATACAAGACTCAAGAGACACATAAAAAGGTAAACAAGGAAAACACACACACACACACACACACACACACACACATACACCTTGGTATTCAATAAGAGAAAACTGTTTACATCCCTATATGGGAAGCTGATGCCTGTCAGTATTTGAGAATTGCATAATCATTGTGACATATAAAAGGGTTATGCATAGATAGAGATTGTGGGTATAAACTAAGCAAAGTGACAATTTAATAAATACCTATTAAGGGGAGGAAAGGAATTGTAATGGGAGAAGAGGAAAGGAGGAGGCAGAAAAAATGGTAAATTATGCCAAACAAAGATGCATAAAAACACATTATAGTAGAAAACAAGATTGAAGGGAGATAAACCTTTTATGTCCTTTATTTTCATTTGTTTTGGTTCAAGGAGGCAATAACATAATCAATTAAGTATAGGATTCTAACATGAAAAGACACAACAACACATTATCATAGAAGGAAAGAAGGAAGGGAGAGGAGCACTGTATGCGATTTACTCTCATTGGTTTTGGTACAAGGAGGGAATTCCATATCTTGTTAGGTATAAAAAAATCTATCATGTCTTACAGGCATGAGGAGGGGAGAGGGGAAAGAAGGGGGCTGTTAGAAAGGAGGGAAGAAGTAGTAAAGGGGAAGGGTAAGAAAAGGAAGGAGATTGAGAGGAAGGGAATACTGAGGGAGATGGTGGTCAAAAGGAAAACTCTTAAGGAGGAAAGGGAAGAAATAAAAGCATAAACAAGGGAGAGACTAGGAAATATAAATTATATAAATTTAATTATATAAATTGTATAAATTAAACATAAACAAAGAAAGAGACAGTAATCATAGTTATTATTATGAATGGAATGAACTCGAACATAAAATAGAGGAGGATAGCAGAATAGATTAAAGAAAATAATCCCACAATATGCTGTCTACAAGAAACATATTTGAAACAAGGGGACACAGAGGGTAAAGGCCAAAGACTGGAATAGAATATATTATGCTTCAGATAAAGTAAAAAACAAAAGCAGGGGTAGCAACCCTTATCTCAGATGAATCAAAAGCAAAAACGTATCTAATTAAAAGAGATAGGGAAGGAATATATATCCTGCTAAAAAGCACCTTTGACAATGAAGCAATATCATTACTAAATATATATGCACTAAGTGGTAGAACATCCAATTACTAGAGGAGAAGTTAAGGGAGTAGAGGAAGAAATAGATAGTAAAACTATCCTAGTGGGGAACCTGAAACTCCCTTTCTCTGAACTTGATAAATCTAACCTCAAAATGTACAAGAAAGAAACTAAGGATTTGAATAAAATGTTAGAGAAGGCAGATATGATAGAACTCTAGAGAAAATTGAATGGGGTAATAAGGAATATGCCTTCTTCTCAGTGGTACATGACAATACCCAAAAATAGAACATGTACTAGGGCATAAAAACTTTATAATCCAGTGTAGAAAGGCATGAATACTTAGTGCATCCTTTTCAGATCATAATGCAATAAAAATGATATGTAATAAAGGGCCATAGACTTAAAAATAATTGAAAATTAATTTAATCCTAAAGAATTAGTGGGTCAAAAAAAGAAAACATAGAAACAATCACTAATTTCATCCATGAGAATGATAATAATGAGAAAACATACCAAAACTTGTGGGATGAAACAAAAGTAGTTCTTAGGGGGACGTTTTATATCTACATGAATGAAATAGAGAAAATGGAAATCAATAAATTGGGCAGACAACTAAAGAAGCTAGAAAAAGAACAAATTGTAAATCCCCAATTAAATACTAAATTAGGAATACTGGAAACCAAAGGAAAGATGGATAAAATTGAAATTAATAAATCTATTGAAATAATATATAAAACTAGGAGCTGTTTTTTTATGGAAAAAAACCAACAAAATTGATAGACTTCTAGTCAATTTTATAAAAAGAAAGAAAGAAGAAAACCAAATTACCAATATCAAAAATGAAAAGAGTGAATTAACCTCCAATGAAGAGGAAACTAAAACAAAAATTAGGAATTATCTTGCTCAACTATATGCCCATAGATTTGATAATCTTAGTGAAATGGATGAACATTTACAAAAATATAAATTGCCCAGATTAACTGAAGAGGAGATAGAATACTTAACCTCATCTCAGAAAAAGAAATTGAACAAGCCATCAATGAACTCCCTAAGAAAACATCAACAGGGCCAGATGGTTTTACAAGTGAATTCTATCAAACATTTAAAGAACAATTGATTCCAATATGTTATAAAATATTTGAGAAAATTGGAAAAGAATAGTGTCTTGACAAATTCTTTTTATGACACAAATATGGTACTGATACCTAAATTGGGAAGAGACAAAATAGAGAAAGAAAAATATAGACCAATCTTCCTTCATTAATATAGATGTAAAAATTTTAAATAAAATATCAGAAAAAAGACTAGAGCAACTTATCACAAGAATAATACACTTTGATCAGGTACAATTTATTACAGGAATGCAAGGATGGTTCAATGTTAGGAAAACTATTAGTATAAACAATTGAATCAACAACAAAACTAGTAGAAACCATATGATTATCTCAATAGATGCAGAATAAGCCTTTGACAAAATATAACATCTATTCCTTTTAAAAACACTAGGAAGTATAGGAATAAATGGAATCTTCCTTAAAATAGTAAATAGCATCTATCACAAAAAATCAGCAAGTATTATATCTAATGAGTGTAAGCTAGAAGCATTTCCAAAAAGATCAGGGGTGAAACAAGGATGTCCGCTCTCATAGCTCTTATCCAATTTTGTACTAGAAATGTTAGCTCCTACAATAAGAGAAGAAAAGAAATCAAAGGAATTAGGTTAGGCAAGGAAGAGACTAAGCTAACATTCTTTGGAGATGATATGATGATATACTTAGAGAATCAAGTAAAAAACTACTTGAGATAATGAATAAATTTAGCATAGCTGCAGGATATAAAATAAATCCACATAAATCCTCAGCATTCCTATACATTTCTAATGAAGTCAAACAGCAAGAAACAGAAAGAGAAATTCCATTTAAAGTTCCTGTAGACACTATAAAATATTTGGGGATCTACCTTGCCAAAACAAACCCAGGAACTATATGAACACAGTTATAAAACATTTTTCACACAAATAAAGCCAGATCTAAATAATTGGAAAAAAACATCAGTTGCTCATGGCTAGGTTGAGCTAATACAATAAAAATGACAATTTTACCTTAATTAATTTACCTATTTTGTGCCATACCAATAATTATTCATTTAATATTTTGTAATGCTTTCTATATCTTGTTTGGTCATAAATTCCTCCCTTCTCCATAAATCTGACAGATAAACTATTCCTTGCTCTCCCAGATTGCTCATAGTCTCAACCTTTATATGTAGATCATGCACCCATTTAGACTTGATTTTGGTATACAGTATAACATATTGGTCTATGCCCAGTTTCTGCCATATTTTCTAGAGTTCCCAGCAGTTTTTATCAAATAGCGAATTCTTATCCCAGAAGCTAGGTTCTTTGGGTTTATCAAACAGTAGATTACTATAGTCATTGACTGCTGTGCCTTGTGTACTTAATCTATTCCACTGATCCACCACTCTATTCCTCAGCCAGTACCAAGGAGTTTTGATGACTGCTGCTTTATAATGCAGTTTAAAATCTGGTATGGTTAGGCCACCTTCCCTAGCATTTCTTTTCATTAATTCCCTTGATATTCTGAACCTTTTTTTCTTCCAGATGAATTTTGCTACTATTTTTTCTAGCACTATAAAATAATTTTCTGGTAGATTTATTGGTATGGTACAAAATAGGTAAATTAATTTAGGTAAAATTGTTATTTTGATTATATTAGCTTGATCTAGCCATGAGCAACTGACGTTTTTCCAATTATTTAGATCTGACTTTATTTGTGTGAACAGTGTTTCATAACCTTCAGGTGGATTAGAACAATAAATATTTCTTAGTCACAGGAAGGAGGGGGTTGTTTATAGCCTCTCATTCCTAATTTCCAACCAATAATGTTCCCCATGACTCAACTCTACAACCAATCAAAAATCATTCCCTGTCTGCAAAACCCTGCTCTTTTTTCTGTACTCTCCAAAAACTATAAAGGGGAGCTGCATTTCTACCTAGGTGTCTTGTTTAACTGAGGCAGTCATTAGACCTACTATATTATTAGACCTAAATATCAGGTTTCTGCTATGCTTACAAACTGTTATCTTAGAATATGTGCCTTATTCTACCTTGGTTGAATTTCATGTGTAGCATTGATAAGATCTATTATTTTCTATACATTACATATAAAGAGATTGTGTCTGGGAGGTTGAAATGAGAAGCCAAGGTAACAACTGGCAAGAATCTGAGGCAGGAGTTAGACTCACTTCTTTGTGACTCTGTCTACCACTATACATTGTGATTACTACCACTAGTAACCTGGAAATAACTATACAAAAATTATAATGCAGAAAAAATAGAGTATATATAAAAACACCAAGTGATTTAAAGTTTTGAGAAATGACTATTTCAAACTGGGGGTGGTCAATGAAGATTTTTTTTAATTTTTTGTTTTTTTGCTTTTTGGATGGCAATTGGGGTTAAGTAACATCCCCAAAGTCACAGGGCTAGGTTTTTGTTTGTGTGTGTTAAGCGTCTGAAGCCAGATCCGAACTCAGGTCCTTCTTACTCCAGGGCTAGCTCTCTGCTCAGTGCTCCACATAGCCTCCCCCCAATGAAGATTTTATAAAGTGATGTGAGAATCAACTAAAAAGAAACAGATGAAATGACTAATACCTTTAGCAAAGTTGCAGGATGCCAAATAAACCCACATAAATAATCCACATTTCTATAAATTACCAACAAAACTCAACAGGAAGAGGTATTAGAGAAAATTATATTTCAAATTACTGGAAGTCTACCTGCCAAGACAAATCCAGAGATTTTATGAAAACAATTGCCAAAACACTTTTCATATGATAAAGAACAGATCTAAATTGGAAAAACATTAATTGCTCTTGGGTAAACCAAGCCAAAAATAATGTAAATGACAATACTGCCTAAGTTACTTTACTTATTCAGTTATTTACCAATAAAATTATCAAATAATTATTTTATGGAATTAGAAAAAAATGACCTTCCTGTGAAAGAGAAAAGGGTGAAGGATAATGATGAAATAACAAAGGAATCAGCGGGAATAAAATATAAAAGACAGTTTAGCAATTCCAGATTTCAAAATACATTAAAAAGTGGTACTCTTCAAAACAACTGGTAGGAATGGTCTGGTTGGGGGCAGCGAGGTGGCACAGTGAGTAGAGCATCGGCCCTGGAGTCAGAAGGACCTGAGTTCAGATCCGACCTCAGACACTTAACACACACAAACAAGCAAAAAAAAAAAAAACAAAAACCTAGCTGTGTGATCTTGGGCAAGTTACTTAACCCCAATTGCCCTCCAAAAAGAAAAAAAAAAGAAAGAAAGAAATGTTCTGGTAGAAGAGTGCGATAGATTTGGTACACAATACACAATAGAAAATGGCCATTGTAATATAGTGTTTTATAAACCGAAAGATCTGAGCTTTGTGAGTCAGAACTACCATTTGACAAAAATTGGCGAAAAGGGAATTTGAAATAAACTAGACACGGATCAATATCTCACACTGTATAACATGATATTGTCAAAATGGATAAATGCTTTAGACATAAATGGTGATGTCATAAGTAAAATAAGGGAGCATGGGGAAATTTAGTTTTCAGATCTATGGAAAAGGGAAAATATGATAAGAGAAGATCATAGGAAGTAAAATAGATATTTTTCATTATAGGAATTAATCATTTTAAATAAATAAAATAATAAAAATTGGAAAGAAAACAGAAAATTGAGGGGAAATTACAACAGATTTCTCCAATAAAGGCTTCATTTCTCAAATATATAGAGAAGCAAGGCAATTTTTTTAAAAGAGCCATGTCCCAATTAATAAAGCATCAAGGGGCAGCCAAGTGGCACAGTGAGTAAGAGTGCCGGCCTCAGAGTTGGGATGACCTGAGATCAAAACTGGCCTCAGAAAATGAGCACGCACACATAAGTAATGACTAGCCGTGTAACCTTGAGCAAGTTACTTAACCCCAATTGCTTTAAAAAAAAAAAAAAGAAAAGAAAAGAAAAAAAAATAAAGCGTCAAATGATGTGATCATGCCGTTTTCAGAAGAAATCAAGACTGTCAATAGTCACATAAAGTTACTCTAAATTACTATAGATAATAGAAATGGATATGAAACTAACTCTGAGCTACCACCCCACACTTATCAGATTGACTAACATGACAGAAAAAGAAAATTACAAATGCTGAAGTAGATGTGGAAAAACTGGGATACTAATGCAATGTTGTTGGATTTGTAAACTAATCCAACCACTCTGGAGAATAATTTAGAACTGTATTCAAAGGTCTTATAAAACTTTGACCCAGGAAGACCACTTCTAGGTCTGTATTCCAAAGACATCAAAAACAAAGGGGAAAGACCCATTTGTACAAAAATATTTATAGAAGCTCTTTTTGTTGTAGCATTTGAACTAATTTTCATAGCATGTGACTGATATAAATCATGACACTTGTACATTATTGTTGTAGCTGTGATTTGGTTCAACCATTCTGGAAAACAGGTTTAATTTTTCTGGAGAGAAAAGTGAAAATATTCATTCTTGACTCCAATAATAAGACTATTGAATATAAATTCCTGATTTTTTTCCTTTTTATCAGAATACTTCTCAGTATCCTTAGTAGTTTCTTCTTCTTCAAATGTAGGTGTCTCAACAGGGCTCAGTTCTGGGCCTTCTCATCCTCTTTCTCTATACTATTTCACTTAGAGATTCTATCAATTTTCATAATTTATATTATCTTATCTATAAAAATGGTTCTCAAATTTACTTATCCATCCTCAACCTCTCTACTGATAGCCAGGGTAAC
This sequence comes from Gymnobelideus leadbeateri, assembly GCA_011680675.1. NCBI lineage: Eukaryota > Metazoa > Chordata > Mammalia > Diprotodontia > Petauridae > Gymnobelideus > Gymnobelideus leadbeateri. Next base: position 855,941 of record WOXC01003936.1, on the reverse strand, counting down.
TGCCTATTGGCCTTCTGAAATCGTATGACCTACAAAAATCTTAAACTCATCATACCAAAAGCTGAACCTCATTTTCTTTTCCCCCAAACCCTCTCTCTTTCTTAACTTCCTTAATATTTTTGAGGGTAACAACAATCTCTCTGCCATCAAGGCTCACAACCTAGGTGTCATCCATGAATTCTTATTCTCTCTCACCATCTACACCATATCCATTCTGTTGAAAAAGTTTTTTTTTATTTTACCTTTGTAACATCTCTCACCTATGTTTTCTTCTTTCCTCTGATGCTTCCATCGGGCTGGTGCAAACCCACATCATCTCATGCCTGGACAATGGCAATATATTCTTGATTAGGCTCCTTGCCACGTATTTCTCCCTTCTCCAAAATATCTTCTACTCATTTGAGCTGTCAAAGTGACTTCTCTAGATACAATTCCTGACCACATTAGTACTCCTCCATAAAAAAATAAAGCACAATAAGTGAGGTAACAAGGCTGTGTCTAAAAAGACAAAAATAATGTCATTATCAGGGGGAAGAACATACATACAGATTTTGTACAAATTATATCCAAAATAAAAATTAAATAATTATAGAAGGGGAAGAAGAGGAATGAACCATTCTGGGAACCAGGAATGTCTTCTTGTAGGAGTTAGTGCTAAACCATGAAGAGAAGGATGGATGTTGAGTTGAATTTAGGAGAGCACTCCAATTATAAAAGAAAACAAACAAACAAACAAAAAAAAAAACATGTACAAAGGCTCAGGAGCAGGAGATGAAATTTTGAATAGAAGAAATGACAAGTAGTATAGTCTAACTAAAGTATAGAATTAGTGAGTGGGAAGTAAACTGAGAGCTATCTTGAAAGATCATTTGGATCAATATTATCCTAGACATGATCAGGAACTAATAAGATATTTTGAGCATGGCAGTTTGGTCAAAGATGTACAGTTGTTTGGAGGATAGATTGGAATGGGGACAGGCTAGAGGCAGTGAGACCAAAAAATACATTCTTGCGATAATACAGGTAAGAGGACATGAAGAACTGCACCACAGTAGTTGGGATACGAATGGAAAGAAGGATATAGTTACCAAAGATGTTGAAGAAGTAGAATTGACAAGAATTAACAAGTGATTAGAAATGGAAAATTAATAATCTAGAGTAGACTCAGAAGGGAACAAATAGGTAAGGCTCAAACCTATGTACATAATTAATTATTGAAATATCTAGGTATGTTTCAACCTGAAAAAGATAGAAAAAATGACAGCTGTCATCAATTAGTTGAAGGGCTATCATATGGGAAGGAAAAAATAGGTTTTGACTTCTTCTTAGGCCCAGAGATCACAGCCAAGATCTATGTGTGAAAGTTGCAGTGAAACAGATTATGTTCAATGTAGAAAAACACTTCCTACGAATTGGATTTGTCCTACAGTTGATTGGACTCATTTGTATCATAGTGGGTATTGATTAGGCAATAGTTTTTATGTTCCCTTGTAGCCTAACAACTTAGAATAGTGCCTGACACATAGTAAGTACTTAATAATTGCTTATCAACTGACTGACCACAGGTTTTCTAACTCCATGACTACTTGTTTCTTCTTCTTCTTCTTCTTCTTCTTCTTCTTCTTCTTCTTCTTCTTCTTCTTCTTCTTCTTCTTCTTCTTCTTCTTCTTCTTCTTCTCCTCCTCCTCCTTCTTCTCCTCCTTCTTCTGTTTCTTCTTCTTCCAATAGGGGTTAAGTTAATGTTGCCTGGGGTCTCACAACTAGTAAGTATCTAACTATAGATTTGAACTCAGATCCTCCTGACTCCCTGGCCAGTACTCTATCCAACTTATAACCTAACCCTTCGATGACCACCTGTGAATGCTATTGTTGAGAAGATTGCTATTCACGTAGGATTTAGACCTAATGCTATTGTGTGTGTGCTTTCCAATTTAGAAATTCTGCATTTTCATGACAGGAAAAAATGTTTATATGTCAGATGAAAAAAGGGAGGTAGTAAAGAGTAGAATAACAATTTGCCCAAAGTCCTAATGTCAGTATTGGAAAATTCAATCTCATTGTGTTGTTGTTATTGTTCAGTCATTTCATTTACATCCAATGCTTCATGAATCCATTTGGGGTTTCTTTGCCAAAGTTAATGCAGTGGCTTTCCATTTCCTTCTCCAGCTCATTTTACAGATGAGTAAACTAAGGCAAACAGAGTTAAATGACATGCCCAGGGTCAAACAATTATAAAGTATCTGAGGCCATTTTGAATTGAGGTCTTCCTGATTCCAGCCCTGGCTCTCTATCCACTGAGCCACCTAGCTGCCCAAATTGTGTCTCCTATGTGTTTAATGTTCAATCTACTGTACTATGGTACCTCGGGAATATTTCTCTCTACCTAGCACTTAAATATTTATATTTCTGTAAGTACTGTGAGAAAGGTCTGTAAACTAAAGGACAAATAAATGATATCTTCTCAGGAAATCAGAAGGTTTAATCTTTAAATGGCTCCTTCCTGTGTCTTGCCAAAGCTGTATTGGCAGAGTATAAAACTAAACGATTTAATTATGAGTAAAAGCAGCCTCTTATCTACTGAAATTCTAACAGACAAGAGGAGACTCAATAACTTTCACAACTAGATTGAAGGTAACAAGGCTTGGGAATTGGGGTGGGGCAATTTTTTTATTAGCCTATTCCAACTGAGGGATGTATCACAAACATTTTTGAGTACAACAGAGGCATTGCTAATGAATCCCTGGCCACTCTGAGACAACATTATGAAATAAAGGATTTCATTTAAGCAGCTCTTGCTTCTCCTTTCTGCACCATTCTTCCTCTCTCACCCAAACACCTATCACCCCTAACTCAAATTCTTAAGTACTAACTCCTCTTCAAAAAAAAATGAATCCCTAAAAATGGCTATTTCAACAACAGCAGAGAAGGTAGAAGGTGTTCCCAGCTGTGATGCAGGGTAAGTAACATAATCCCTGTTGCTAAAATTTCCTCCTTTCCCAAGTGAGACAGACATTTTCTCTTATTGTCCCCTATTCCTGGAACACTCTCCCTTCTCATCTCTTCCTCCAGGCCTTCTTGGCTTACTTTAAGTCACAGCTAAAATCCCTCTTTCTAAAGGAAGCCTTTCCCAATGCTTCTTATTTCTTAGGACTTCATTTTTTTTGTTATTTCCTATTTATATTGTGTATAACGCCCCCCCCAACTCTTGAACTTAACTCCATGAGGACCTGAGGAATATTTGGCCATTTTGTATCCCCAAGGCTTGGCACAGTGTGTTGAACAGAGTAAATATTCAATAAATGCATGTTGATTAATTGATAGACATTTGAGTCAGGTAAAATTTAGGATCCATTCAAGCTGAAAATGAATTTAGCATCTGGGGAAAATATAGAGCATATGGACCTCCTCAAACCAAACCACGTAAATAGATGTTTCCTTGGCTAATGTAAAAAAAAATCAACCTAAGTTTAGATGACTACAAGTAAAGTGGTAGGGGAAAATTATTTCTTTTATTTGTTGTTCCAGTTAGTTTAGTTTTACATGTGAAGGTTTTCCTTTAATGTTTAGACTGTCATTATGCACAGTAGTCTATGTCACTGATTGGGTCTAATCAAATTACCTATATGTGTGTGTGTGTATTTTATAAGAAATAGTAAATTTAATTATATATTCACAACAGGTAATCTGAGGAAGTAGTCTTCACCATGCTGTTTTCCTGTAGTGCTTGCTTGAATAATGATACTTGAGGTTATGCTATATATAATTGAGGATCTCCAGAAGTAGGTTTCAAAAATTATATGATAATCAAAAAATTTAAGTAGAACTATAATTCTAGGAGTTTGCTGATTACAGAATTGGATAGAAAGCATACTGAATTAGAAGGTAACTTTAATTTGAAATTTGTAACATGTAAAGCCAAGCATGAGTAGCTTTACAGATGAATGCTACTGTGAACAGCTTTCAAGGTTCTTATTACACAGTATAGTGTATGTATTTATGTATGTATGTTTATGTATATTGGAGAAAATCCCAGAAATTAATAATTTCATCCCCATACTGACTTTCATGATTGCCTGACATAGCTGCCTTATAACCCTAGAACAATCCTCTGCCACTTCTGCCCCTTTCTCTGATGAGCTTCTTCCAGGGACCTCCCTTTTGGGAATAGAACCATGTCAAACCTGCTTCATTCCTCTCTGCTTGTCTAGACATACCTGCATGCCCTATTCTCTACTAGCCCCATCTTCTTTGACATCTCTTTTTAATGTGTTGTCTTTCTCATCTCAATGTAAGCCCCTTAGGGGAATGAACTGTCTTTCTTTTGGCTTTTATTCATGTCACTGAAATTTTATGTAGATAAGAACTTAGTAAATGCTTGTTACCTGTTTACAGAGTGCAAACTACTACCAGGAAGGGTATTAGGCATATATCAAAAGCAGAAGTTTCAACTGTTTTGGGAGGACTACAGTGGTAGATGCCCAGACCATACTTAGAGTCTAATGTTTAGCACACCTATCTCTTAATGTCAGCCCAATATCCCACAGACATCATTTGAGCAATAGTTAAGAATGAAGTTCAGATACTGACTGTATTGCTAACTAGCTATGCAAAAAAAAAAAAAAAGAAAAAAAAGCAAATCACTTAATCTCTAAGCACCTCTTTCTCATCATCAATAAAATGAGAAAACCAATACTTCCCTTACTTACTCCATAGTATGATTGAGGAGAAAGCATGCTGTGAACGTTAAACAGCTATGCAAATATGAACTATTATCAGTGTTCTCCTAAACAGCGTTCTAATGTTATCATGTCTTTACAAATAAAGAATCCATACATTTCATGAGACAATTATAGAAGATAGATATAAACACCAATTTTGGAGTCCAAGTACATGAAGTAAGTGAGAATTTTACCCTATACCCTTTAATCAGAGTACAATAATTAAAGGGGAATTTCATGATAATCAAATGCCAACAGATTTAAAGTGTCATATACTTCTTGTTTCAAAGTAGTAAGGAATAAAAAATGACACATTTTCAGATAAGTTGCATTTTTTCCAATTATTTTATTTTTACTATCTGATTCATTCATTCAAATATGTATCTTTCTTCCTTATTAAGGGATAGTATTTTTATTTCATAAATATAGAACAAAAGTTCTTACCTTTCTGTGTATCATAGCTGTCTTTGGCAGTCTGATGAAACCTCTGGACCTTTTCTTAAGATAATGTTTTTAAATTCATAAAATAAAATAAGATGAAAAGGAAACCAATTATATTGAAAAGTATATATATTATGTGTATATATATATATATATGTATGTATGTTCATATGTATACATCTCTGTATGCCCCACAGATATATAAACACATATATTTATCTCATGAATATACACACATACATATTTTATATATTATATACATATACATACATATGTGTATACATAGATACATAACATAAAATATAAATATGTATGTATATACATGTATATATGTGTATATAGATTAATATTGGGTGCACACATACATATGCATATAAATTGGTTGTGGTAGATGTTTTATTCTCTACCTGTTATCCATGATCAAAAGAAGGCCTCCATAATTACTGAGCCCAACCTTCCCATATGACTTCCAGCAAGGATCTCTAGGAAACTGTTTTATTTGTTTCTTGCCTTTTTTCACCAATTAAAATTGATATCAAAGTCTAAACACTTTGCCTTCCAAGTTGCCTATTTCTCTTCTCATTAGGCAACAGGGCTTATTGTCACACCTATAGGTCAGTGAACATTTTATAACTTTTTACCAGCTAACTATACCACTCTTCATTGCTTAAGGTCCCTCCTAAGCTTAGTTCATTTCTGGAATCCAGCTTGGCAAGGAGAGAAAAGTAGATCATATAAACAATAATTATTAATAATCTTTTCACACCCATAAAAAAGGGTATTAGGTCATAGTAACATAACTTAAAGCTCTTTCCACTGTCTTTATATGACTTGACTCCATGGTTTACCAGTCTAATTCAGTCTTTGTGTTGTGCTCTCCTTGCTACTCAGATAATAATGTTAATAGCACTATTTACATAGTACTTTGCAGTTAACAAAGTACTTCACAAATATTACATAAATTCATATTCTGACAACAATTTAAGTGCCTCAAATGTATTTCCCTAATTTTTCAAAAGAATAAACTGAGCATCAGATAATTTAAGTGACTTACCTAGGGTCACATCAATTGAATGTAGAACTGAAATTGTGAAAACAGTACATCTGACTCTAAATGGAATATATTTTCATTCCAAAGATTATGACACTCAACCAGAAAGTAAAACATAAAATCTAAATGAGTTTTTGTTTTGTTTTGTTATAGTATTAGCAATAGGATTTTCCTATTCTTACTATGAAATCCATGTTACTTCTGCTGCTTTACATGCATTTGTAAGCCTCCTTCTTGGCTGGAGTGTAGAATCCATGACTCCTGGAACATACAGGTATCAAATCCATGACACTAACCCTATCAACAACCATGCTCTAATGACTGCACTTAGCGACTATCATTCTGTCCCCAAACAATCCTATCCCTTAATCCTCCCCTTCTCATTTTCATGGCCAACACGAACTTTCTTCCTTTCTTACCCTATCAAAAATTTTATTCTCCCCCAATCCATCAGCAAAAAGATAGACCTTGTAATAAGGTGGTGTTGTTTTAAGTTTCACTTAGCTTCCAAATTGGTTCTCTGCTTAGATTTCTATCACTTAGAGAGGAAAAACAAATCAGAACTGGAAATCAGTGTAAGTAAGAATTTGTTAAATGTTTAGTATGAGCCAACAACTTTAATGAATGTTTGGGGAACAAAAAAAAAAAAGTCGAAAACACAAATACAAGCCCACATTACAAATTGGGGGAATAATATGAAAACCACTTATATAGTTTGCTTGAGACAGTTCTGGATGTATATTCGGGGTTTTTTTAGCATTTGTTTTTCATGTTTGAAAATGTATTCATGAACTTTTTTTCACACTTTGAGAAAAACAAATGCCCTCAGTTGCTGAGACCTTGTAATTTTCAGTGGGAATAGGCCTGAGAAAACAAATGTAAAAATATCTTGCCACTTCCACAGAAATGTTGACAAGGTAAGTGAGGTAATGTCTTTGAAATGAGATGAATTCTTTCTTTGGGAATGACAGAGAAGATGGTAAAAAAAAAGGCAATAAATCCAAGTATGTAAATTTTTCCTATTTTTTTAATACTATGATAGAAAACGATGTGAGATGAATTTGGTTGGTCTGACTGGCAATGGATGGGACCTATCTGTATCTGAGCGACGTTTTTGAATGAATATACTCCACTGAGTTCAAATAAAGGGGTGCCAATGATCTGAACTGGCCCTGTATTTTACCTTAATCCAATTTATCACAGCTACGTAGGCAGGGGTAACAGGCTTGCAATATAGATGTGACTTTCTCTAAGAAAAATGAAGAAATGACCCTAAAATCTTCTAAGATGTAAAACTTAGAGGATTTATTTTCTGCTTTATGAAGAAGGTTTTATTTTTTTCTATTTTATTTACTTTTTATTTTATTTTTACTGAAAAAAGGATTTCCCAAATATGTAGCTTTAGTAAAGAGGCCTTCTAAGGTAATGAAATAGGAATAGAAACTGGCGGGAGGGGGCTCACTTTGAGAAGTCTTGTGTGATTTGACCAGATGAGACTCTGGGCAGCCGTTGAGAGCCCCCCGGCTTTGAAAACCCAGATGTTGATGCTTCCCTCTCTGGTAACTGTGATTTGGTATTGATAATGGTTGGACAGTTTGGAAGCCTGTCTGTTTGATCTGTATGTATACTCTGAAGTTCGGGGTGCTGACCTTATCCCCCTGAACTAGGTAATATATGTTTGTTTGATTAAAGTAAGCTTGTTAACCCAAAAAAAAAGAAAGAAAGAAAGAAAGAAAGAAAGAAAGAAAGAAAGAAAGAAAGAAAGAAAGAAAGAAAGAAAGAAAGAAAGAAAGAAAGAAACTGGGGTGGGGGGAGCTTATAGTTAAGAAACCCTGACAAATGAAAATTACCGAGGAATGAAGATCAAACCATTCTGAATTGATCATATAGTTCAATAGGAAAAAAATATTACATTTTAGACAAAAAAAGTATAACTTTTTAAAGAACATAGTGGTGGTATCTGAAGTAACTTAGATGAATGCTTTGTGAAATAATCTTAACCCATACTGAAAAGAAGAAAGAAAGAAAGAAAGAAAGAAAGAAAGAAAGAAAGAAAGAAAGAAAGAAAGAAAGAAAGAAAGAAAGAAAGAAAGAAAGAAGGAAAGAAAGAAAGAAAGAAAGAAAGAAAGAAAGAAAGAAAGAAAGAAAGAAAGAAAGAAAGAAAGAAAGAAAGAAGAAAGAAGGAAGAAAGGAAGGAAAAATGAAAGAAAAAGAAAGGAAGAAAGAGAGAAAGAAAAAAGAAAGAGAGAGAGAAAGAGAAAGAGAAAAAGAAAGAATGAAGGAAAGAGGAAAAGAAACAAAGAACATTTAAAAAATAAAACTATCATATAATGGCGTTTCTTTGAAAGTATTAGTGTCATATATTCTCTTATGTTATTAATGAAAGATTTAGAATACTGAAATCTTTCCTCATATATTGCTGACTATTTCATATCTTGGGGTCATCTGCTTCTTAATTGGCTATCCAAGCTATTTTAGGAAAAGTAGAACTTCATAGTCCACAGAACAATTGCAAAGGAATATCCATTTAACTGTAATCTTTACAACACTTCAAGAATCCACAATTAATATCTCTAGAGAGCTACCATTTCACTACTAATGAAAATCCTGACTGATCCATACAAATAGTTTAATAAGTTGCAATAACCAAAAATATTCACCTGATAGTCAATCATCTAGTGATAACTCCTTGTGAAATTAGCTAGACTAGTCCTAGGGACAAAATACATACAGCCTGTGACCTAACCCATAATATCTATATAAATAGACAAACAAAAACTAGTAATCCTTGATGAAAGAAAATACAGAGTGAGGCAACATTTATCCATGTATTACAATATAGAAGGAGTTTACAAAAAATATGCATCTGAACTTTCTAAACTCTGATATAAATGCATTTTGCTGTTACCATTTTGGCATATAGTGAGTTAAAACGAATTGTAGCAAAAACTTTGTAAATATGAACCATAATGAATCAGTATATTCGATTTTATTCCACAAGAAGTCACTATAATCACAGTATTTTTTTAAAGAAAATGCCCTAAGTCATTAAAGTGACTAAATGATAACTATTTATTAAGTTATCCTGTATCCAGTATCCCCCTCCCCCGGAAATTATAGCCTATTTCTCAGTTCTTGCTCAATATAATGTATATATCTATTCTGCTAAGGCAGTTTAGTAACTGACAGGAAATTCAGATTAATGTTTTTGGTTTGTTTTTTCATAGAGAAAAGAGAAAGTGTGTAAATTACCCTTACTAGACTGAAAGTTCTATAAGAGAAAGGACTATGTTTAAACTAGACTTTTATGACCCCCAACCCACCTTGGTGTTATAAACACATATCCTGTCATACCCTTGTGGGTTAATAATTCTGTACTTATATGGGCCTGCCCTTTTCCAGTTGACTAATCATGTTATTGAGTATCTTTGGCAGAGAGATAGTAATATTTGTGGAATATTTTTCCACTGTCCTTCAATTACTGAAAGTAACATGTACCGTCTGCAATCCGAGAAATCCTCTCTTTTTTTTCACCTTTTCACTTCTCTGAATTAAATGGTTCTTTGACTGTATGGAGCCAAATACTACACATGGATATAAAATGAGTCAATTGTTTGAAAAAGTGATTTGTGGATATAAATTTTAAAGTTATCTGTTTAACATCCTAATGAATCTTTATTTTGAAGAGGAAAAGAAAAAGAGGAACCTCCATAGTGCCTCCTGTGGTGCTGAGGACTGTCTCTGCGACCTGGCTCAAATACGCACAGTCCCATTCCTGCCCAGCCCCCTCCCGAGCTTCTGAGCTGAGCACCTCCCCTTTCTCCAACTCCAGCTCCTCATCCGGGGCAAGGAGGAGGGGGAACACCCGGGGAGGGGGGGCTTTCAACGTGAATGTATTTTTTTCTTCTTTCTATTCTATTCTGGGTATGGTGGATTAATACGATGCCTCATATGTGTGATTTTCTAGGTTTAAATCTCTCTTTCACCTCCTCTTTAGCACTATTATGAACTAAAATAATTTTGAGTGACGATGCTTTTTTTTTAATAAATACTCTAATTCCAAAATTGGAGAGGTCCTAACCCAGACCTTCAGAGGATTAAATTATCCCTTACTTGTTTTCCCTTCCTACCTTCTAATTTTCTCTAATGCTAGAGTTAGTAGCTTTCTCTGTTGACTCCAGTTGTACTTTTGTTTCCTATCAATGTGGTAAATTATAATACCCTAGAGAGCAGGGTCTTTTGGAATTTTTTCCCAACCCAAAATAATAATTTTCATGAAATATGTGGCAGTTTATTTGAAGTATTTACATGATAGGTGACAATTTAGATAACTAAATGTTTTATAAATTGAATAAATCATGTCTTAATTGTCATAATTGATAGGTGAAACAGTTATGATTATTAAAATTATGATGATAATACAATTTAATATATAATGTCTTAAAAAGGTCTTATAAGAAATTCTAAGAAGTTATATGTTTTACCTTATGTGCAAGCTGTTCATTTTATTTTGTAATTTTGTTTCTATCCTCAGAAAATTATTTTTCACCTAAAAATATTACAATCATTAATCTAGCACAATTAAAACTGATTTCTCTCAAAAGCTACTGAGTTGATAAACATGACATATCATTAAAATTAATTAATCAGGTTTAACATAGACGCCATCCAATAAATAACTGCTTTAAGATCTCATATTGTATAGTAGTATGCAAGGTCATGCCAGAATGGCATGTTCGAGTGGAAAAGTGTTCAAGTATAGAACAAGAGATCAACCATCCATGGATATGTCATCAGAACATCAGCTTCACTCTGTTTAGGAAAATCATGAAGAAATTGTCCAACAAGCTGGGTACACACACACACACACACACACACACACACACACACCCTCATAGGATTTAAATCTTTGTCGAAGGATAGAGTATTCTCATTGATAAAATCATGGATATTTTGAGGTATGAAAGAAGTAATGTAGATACTAAATTCTAGTTAGTTTAGTCAGTTAGGAAGTTTTGTATTAATAATAAGAGTTCAATAGTACATCCCCAGCCATTCATTTCCTGGGAAGAAAAACTCTAGTTTAATTTAGTTATTGCAAGAAGAAGGACATTGAGATAGCCTGACTGGTGGCTCTTCACCCCTCTTGAAATTATTTTACATATTAATTACATATTAATTTACATGTTAAAATTATATATAATAATCTAGAAATTACCTTACAGGTCAAGTAATTTTTTAAAAGAATTTATATTCATAAAATGTACAGGACAATTTGAAAGGTCATTAAATGATTTGCTTATGCTTCTTTTAGAATTAGGATCTAAAGCTGGTCCTTACATATAATTGCATCCAATACTTTCAATTTTCCAGTGAGGAAACATAGGGCCTGAACATTCAGTGATATAACTAAAGGCACCTATGATAGTTTCCTAATTCAGTGTTTTTGAAATGTTGAATTCTCTATGGGAAAACAACCAAAACAAAAGATGTCACATAAGTAAAGTAGGTAGTAGAGACAGATTTCAAAATCAATCTCTTTACTTCCAGGTTCAGTACTATTTCCATTGTATCATGTTGATTCTCTTATCCCTAGATGATCTTTGATTAGGGCCTATGTTGAAGGAAAATGAAAACAGAATTGGATTGAAATATAGTCTGGATGCCAGTATTGGTGAGACAGAGTAAAGAGGAAGAAAGAGACATTTTACCAAATAAAGAAGTATCAAGAGTAGTGAAAGGGGAAAGGTCAGAGTATTAGATACCATAATGATGACAGAAGCTCAAACAACAACTCAAGAGACCAATGGGGTAGGGGTATATATATCCCCTGAGTTTTACAACCAGTAACCATATAGTCCTCTTTGTTTGTTTTATTTTGCATTCCCCATGGTATCTAGCACAAGTGTTGGTAAGGCAAAATACTTACAATCAGCTGATGTCTTTATTGAGAAACATTAGTCTTGGTGTCTCAGTCACAAAGTTATTTAGCTCTTGGCCTCTTTCTCCCTTCTTCCCCTCATGATCATGTTCTTTAGCACTGGCAAACAACTCTCTCTTCTCTGTTGTCCAAAGGGAATAAAAAAAAACCCCAATAATAATAAAAGTATTCATCCCTTCATGTGCATGGTAAAGGAATAAATAACTTGAGGCTTGTGAGTGCCCATAGAAATAACCAAGTGGAGGAGAAAAGAACTTTATTTACTGTACTGTCTGTAGACTTAGTTTGTAAACTTAAAATGCCTGCAGACTTTAAAATACCAACTCATGCCACAGCACACTTTGCATTTTTTTCCATGCTAGGAAATAAAATATTATTTCAGTGTAATGATAAATGGTAAAACTTTAAAAAAATCAAACAAGTAAACCTGGTTGAAGTTATCACACTTTATTATTTATTTGAGGAAATAAAAAGTGGCTGGAAAATACCACAATTTTGGTCATATGACTGATTTTTTTTATTTGCTTGTTACTTTCAAATATACTCTATTACATTGGCCTGAGTTGTTTTTCCACCCAAATAGATTACAATATCTCTACTATCTTGGTGTAAGTAGCATAATAAATAGAAAGCTAGTTTAGGAGTCAGGAAGACTTTAGTTTAAATTCCTCATCAAACATTTACTCTGTAACCTAGAAGTCACTTAACCTCTCTCATCTCAATTTTCTTAAGTAGAAAAAGATGGAGTTGGATGAAATATGAGCTAAGATATTTTCAGTCTCTAACTCTATCATTATATTTTCATCCAGTTTAATCTTGTCAATGTTTATCACATAAGAATAGCCTATTAAACTATAGGTATTGCCTAATTCTTTTGTGCCTTGAGGTATCATTTAAGCTGTCCATCTCATCTCCTTCATTCTTGGTAGAGGGGCATCTTACTTTAAATTGTATACATCTTTGATAACATCTTGAAACTACCTCTTTCATCAAAGATGCTAGTGGTTACCTGCTGTAGCCCTTTAAAACCAATCATGAGTCTTGTGCGTACTTCTGCTTAGAACCACAATGAATATTTCTCTCTTTGCAGAACACATTCTGTTTAAGTTAATAAGATAATAAATAAACCATTACTTTAGTTGTATTCTCTAAGCACAGGCCATGTTTTCTTGGCAGATCCTTCCTAGACCAATCTATGCTAGAGAGGTGGTCTTTTGTTTTCAAAAGTCAAGGAGGCCTGAAATTTAATAATGTTCAGCATAATAACATATGATTTGCCTTCCTTAAACGTGCTTCAATGAAGATGATATATATGGTGGAACTTAAATTATTCCATGAGGGACTGATAAAGTTTACATAGGAATGTAGAAGGAAGAAGCAGAAATTCTATACAGAAAGTAATGCTTTGGGGTTAAGTATTTGACTGATGAATTTAGGAGATAGTGAAGAAACCAGTCTAATTAGAAAAGAGCTCACACTGGGGAATTGTGGGAGTGAAGGCTACGCAGCTAATGTGGGGCCCAAGTGGAGTTTCATACAAAACAAAATTTAATACAAAGAGGGAGCAGGCAAGATCACATGATAAGTTGAATGATGCTTTAAATTATCTAAAATTTCTAACTTTCACAAAATTCTTTGACAGTGCTTTCCCAGTGATTTTTTATGACTTTGAGTCCTAGAATTCAATGATCTCAGAAGAATAAGAAATCCAAATTCCTCAATAGGGCATTTGACATAAAAGTAAGCTGGCTTCAGTGCACTATGAAGAATGATTTGCACATGGGGATTTGGCTTAAAAGATATTATAGAGGGATTATTGAGAGAACTAGAATGAGGGATAGACTGCTGTACTTTATACATACAAAATATTAAAAGAACCAGAGAATGGTCTCTAGTGTGTTGGGTAAATATTTTATGGGAAGCATAGAGAAAAATTTCTCAATCCGAGAAGGCATCTATAGGATATTATCTACACTGATGGAGAGAATAACCATATCCATAATATTAAAAGTCAACTGAAGTTTTATATTCAGTTCAGTTGCATTTATAGAGGGCCAAGTATGAATATGGAATGGTGCTAGTTGCTAAGGATTGATGGTGCAAAGGCAAAAGCAATCTCTTCTCAAGATTCTTATATATTCTGTTGAAGGGGAGAAGAATCAATTTAATGACTGCACTGAAATATTTTTTGAAAAGCTCTTACACTGTATAATGGTAGCAAGTGATTAATTGACCCATTCATGGATTCTAATTTCTTGGTGACTGAAAGTATTTATTCTATTAAATTATATTTTTAAAAATATAACCTTATTTATTAAAAGTATCTTAACTGAGACTTAATCTGTCATAATATATCAGTGTCCCTAGACTTAAGGCAGTATTTTAATTAATGTTATCTTCCTATGAAAGGATACTTCCTATGTGCTGGTATAATATTTTCTCCCTATAAATTACTGCACTGTTCATGTGGAGTAGTTTAGTGCTTAAAAAAAGGAAAATAGTATTTTAAGTTAAAAAATTGGATATATCATTTTTTAAAATATTTTAAGATATTACTACTCTTGTGGATGATAATTTTGATTCATAAAAGAGTAAGAAACTGACTTTGTGTAAAGGAAAACTAAAAATGCTAACATTAAGAACTATAAACAATATAAAACAAATATATAAATAAAGTATAAATAAAATAAACTGTATAAAGCAATATAAGCATTGGTTTCAGTTGGGAGCAGTTTGGAAGAGAAAATTAACAGTGTTATAAGCATTAAAAATTAAATCCCTCTGTGAAAAACACAAAATTATGTGCTTGTGTGTGAACTATCTAATGGCATAATGGCCATGAGAAAAAGAAAACTTTTATTTATTGAAAGTTTTAAAAATGAGTATAAAAACATATTACATAGATATAAAATAGTTGGGAGGATCACATTGAACACTTTTTAGATTCTGGATATTATAATCCCTTATCTCATTTGCATACATTTTATGACTAAGAAGGGTAAAACTAAAAATAAATAATAAATTATGTACCTCTTTGGAGAGAAAAACATGATTTTTAAAAGGCTACTGATTTCAAGGGAAAGTTTTTGGAAGTTGCTACCCTATAAGTAAAAGGTGAATTAGTACAAAAAGGACTTCATTTAAGGCGCTGAAGCTATAGGAATCCAAGAGAGACAGCTGGTAAAGCAGCCTAGTGACAAGAATCTATGGTGAAAATTAAAGACATCAGAGGTTTGCAAAAGAGGTGATGCTGGAGTGAAAGGCAGCTAAATGTAGTTTCCAGAAGGCTTCAGTTAAGTTATTGGTGGAAAAGAGAGTAAATTTTGTTTGTCAAGAGATCCAGTGACAACTATTGCTTTTCAACATCTCTCAAACTTGGAGAAAGGTGAAACTTCCCATAAGTGCCTCTTATTCTATTATTAGCTCTGATTTGAAAGGAAAAGGCAGAGTTGACAGTACAGGTGCTTTTTATCCTAGTGAGCTGGCTAGGTTTGTTCACTTTGCTAAGAGTCATCCTAAACTTTGTTGCTGTGATCTCTCTTCTGATTTACCGATGCAACATCTGAGGGGGCAAGTTACTGGTTGAATCAGTCTGTATAGCTCAGAGATAGTTTGATGAACTTTGCAGTTTTCTGGCTTAAAGGAGACTTCTCTTCACCTTTATGGGCAGCATTCTTTCAAAGATGATTGTAAATTGAAAGAGTTTGTTAATGCTAAATTCTGCCATGGGGGAAAAACAAAACAAAACAAATTTTTCCAGGTAAAGAGTGGTAAGGTAGACTTCTGAAAGTGAGGCCAAGATGGTGGAAAAGAAAAAAAGTATTCAGCAGAGCCCTCCCAAATTTCTCCTCAAAATAAATTTATTTATACCTGAAATCAAATTATGGAGTGGTAAAGCCAAGAAAAGGTCAGAATAAGACATTCTCCTGGCCCAAGATGACTTAGGTGTATGGAAAGAAAGACTTGTGTCATAGGGGTGGATGTTAAAGTTTCAGAGGGTGTCCTTCCACTGTCAAGGCTAGGAAGAGACAAGCATTAATATAAAATTCTAAATCAATAACTAGTGTAGGAAAATCAACAAATAAATAACAACAAAAGAAACTGACCATAAAAATCTATCATGAGAGGGAAGGTCAATACTCAAACTCAGAAGAAAACAATGAAGTTAAAACAGCTGCAAGCAAAACCTTAAAGAAAAATGTGAATTGGATAGAAGCCAAACAATAATGAAATTTGATTTTCAAAATCAGATATAAATTGTAGATAAAAAATTGGGCAAGGAAATTAAAGTAAAGGAAGAAATTATTTTAAAAATTAACAGCTTGGCAAAAGTGGCACAAAAATAACTTACAAAAATAACGCCTTAAAAACAGAATAGGTGAAATGAAAAGAGAATAACAACAAATAAACTGATGAAAATAATTCCTAAAAAAGCAGAATTTGGGGGTGATAGCCAAGATGGTGGAGTAAAAGCAGGGACTTGATTGAGTTTGCCCCCAAACTCCTCCAAATACATGTAAAATGACTTTAAACAAATTCTAGAGCTACAGAACACACAAAATGACAGAATGAAACATATATCCATCACAAGACAGCCTGGAAGTTTGACAGGTAGGGTATATCACACCAGGTTGGGATAGGAACACAGTCCAGTAGGGGCCACATCTGTACAGACAGGGTGGAGCAGCCCTTAGGGCACTGAATCAAAGGCACCAGAGGTGGTTTCCAGGCTTCTCAATACAAAAATGCCAGAGACAGCATAGAAGATCAGTAGGAAAACTCTGTGGTATCTGGGTGAAAGAGGAGCATTGTCCTGCTGGGTTCTGGAACAGCCCTGGTACAGCAAAAGTGGCAGCAGTGGCAGCAGCAATGGCAGCAGCAGCTACAGTGGCAATAGCTGCCTCTGGGGCTCCAGGTTCACAAATAGTGGGGGGAGCACATACCTGACCAGAGGGCAATTGCATGAATCTCTTTGTTGGTACTGAGGCAGGATTCTCTTGCTTTGCCCTGCTTGGATCTGGGTCACAGTCTTGGGTGGTGGTACTGGGGTGAGGAAGAATGCTGGCATAGCAGAGCTTGTTGAGGCTGTGGAGAGGCAGAACTTCACAATTCTGAGGAAGGTGCCTGGAAAAATCTCTGACAACAGCTGCACAAAGCCCAGAAATTGGTACACAGAATTCTCCACTCTGGAAGCAGAGTTCTACTATGGCAAAGAGCTCAAAAGTCAAGTAATTGACTGGCAAGATAAGCAAACAGAGGAAGAGAAATCAGAGTATAGATTTTTTCTTTGATGACAAAGAGGATCAAAACATAAGACCAGAAGAAGGCAAAAAAGTAAAAATTTCTGCATCAAAAGCCTCCAAGAAAATTATAAATTGGTTTCAGACCATGGAGGAACTCAAGAAGGACTTTAAAAAGGACTTTAAAAATCAAGTAAGAACAGTAGAGGAAACATTGGGAAGATAAATGAGTTTTCCAAGAAAATTATGAAAAAGAAGTCAATAGCTTGCTAAAGGAGAGCCCCCAAAATATTGAAGAAAATAACACCTTAAAAAGCAGACTAACTCAAATGGCAAGAGGTCCAAAAATTGAAGAATGCCTTAAAAAGCACAATTGACCAGATGGAAAAGAAACTTCAAAAGCTGACTGAAGAAAATAATTCCTTCAGAATTGGACTGGAGCAATAGAAGCTAATGACTTTATGACATTCAATGAAATGGAGGACATGTCAAGCATTCTTGATGAAAAGACCAGAGCTGAATAGAAAATTTCATTTTCAAATACAAGACTCGAGAAAAGCATGAAAAGGTAACCAAGAAAGAGAAATCATAAGGAACTTATTAAATTTGAACTGTTTACATTCTTACATGGAAAGATCATATTTGTAACTCCTAACACCTTTCTCGGTATTAGGAAAGTTGGAAAAAAGAGATAGATAGATAGATAGATAGATAGATAGATAGATAGATAGATAGATAGATAGATGGATGGATGGATAGATGGCAGATGATCAGTTGAATATGAGTTGATAATATAAAAATACAATTAAGGGGTGAGAGATGAATATATTGAGAGAACAAGAAAGGGAGAGATGGAATGAGGTAAAGTATCTCACATAAAAGAGGCAAGAAAAGGTTTTCACAATGGAGGGGAAGAGAATGAGAAGGAATGAATTAACCATATTTCTATTGAATTAATCAGATGGATTAACATAGACACTCAATTGGGCATCTTACTCTACAGTAAAGTAAGAGGGAAAGTGATGGGGGGGTATAGAAAGGCAGGCAGATTGGAGGAGGGGGTAGTCAGAAGCAAACACTTTTGGAAAGGGAAAGGGTCAAAGGAGAAAATATGATAAGCTGGGGGTAGTATAGAATGGAGGGATATGTAATTAACTTTTCATAACATGACCATTATGGAAGTATTTTGCATAACTTCACAAGTATAATCTATATTGAATTGCCTACCTTATCAATGAAGGTGGGTAGGGATGGAAGAAGGGAAAGTGTTTGAAACCCCAAGTTTTAAAAACAAATGTTGAAAAGTGTTCTTATATGCAACTGGGAAATAAAATATACAGGCAATGGGATATAGAAGTGCATCTACCTTGCCTTATAAGAAAGGAAGGAGGAAAGGGATGGGGGCAGGGGTGATAGAAGGGAGGGCAGACTGGGGAAAGGCATAATCAGTATGCATTTCAACTCCAGATTGGGGTGGGGGTGGAGGAGAGATGGGAAAAATTGATAACTTACTTCTTGTGGAAATGAATGTTGAAAACTAAAACTAATTAAAAAGCAGAATTTTCTACGTGGTAAAAGAGGTACAAAAGTTCACTAAAGAAAAAAATTTTAAGAAAATTGGATTATGACAACTAGAAGCTAATGAAGCCACAAAAAATCAAGGAACAATAAAAAAGATAAAAGATAAATGAATGATAGAAGAATTGTGAAATATGTCATTGGAAAAACAACTGGCATGGGGAAAAGATCAAAGAGAGATAATTTAATAATTATTGGACTACCTGATTGAATCACAAAAGAAGTCTAGGCATCATTATCAAGAAAAACTGCCTCCGTATCCTCAAATCAGAAAATCCATGGGAAAACACCTGAAAGATATCTCAAAATGAAAGTTGTAGTTTCCCTGCTTATCTCTTTTAATTAGTTCTTTCATTTGATTTTGTGTTGGTGAAAATCGTTATTGCTAACCCTGTTATTTTTTTTAATCCTCAGTGAAAGCATAATATATTCTGCTCTGGACCCTTATTTTTACTCCTCTATGTACCTCTCTGTTTCAAATGTGTGTCATGTAAACAACATATTGATCCATTTTGTTATCTGCTTCCATTTTATGGGTGAGTTCATCCTATCCACATCCACAGTTATTATTACTGTGTTTATTTCCCTCCATCCTATTTTTCTCTTCTTCTTCTTCTTCTTCTTCTTCTTCTTCTTCTTCTTCTTCTTCTTCTTCTTCTTCTTCTTCTTCTTCTTCTTCTTCTCCTTCTTCTTCTCCTTCTTCTTCTCCTTCTTCTTCTCCTCCTTCTCCTCCTCCTTCTTCTCCTCCTTCTCCTCCTCCTCCTCCTCCTCCTCCTCCTCCTCCTCCTCCTTCTTCTTCTTTTTCTTCTTCTTCTTCTCCTCCTTCTTCTTCTCCTTCTCCTCCTTCTTCTCCTCCTTCTCCTCCTTCTTCTCCTCCTTCTCCTTCTTCTTCTCCTTCTTCTCCTTCTTTTTCTTCCTTTTCTTCTTCTCACTTCTCTCTCTCTCTCTCTCTCTCTCTCTCTCTCTCTCTCTCTCTCTCTCTCTCATTCTCTCTCTCTCTATCTCCCTCTCCTGTGCCTCCTCATAAACCTGCTTTGCTTATGACAACTGCCATTCTCCCATTTATCAGCCCCCACCCCATTTTCTGATCACCTTCTTTCCTATTTTCCTGTTTGGTAAGATAGCTTTTGATACCCAACTGAGTGCTCATAGCAATCTTTCTTTGAGCAAATTTTAATGAGATTAAGTTTCAAGTATTGTTCATTAAACCTCCTGATTTTCCCAAAATTTTTTTACATTTTTATTTCGTTTTATTTCGTTTCCAAATTCAATCCCTCTCTCTGTCCCTCCCCTCTCCCACCCTTGAGATAGTAAGCAATCAAATACATGTTTTAAATGTACAATCATGTAAAACATTTCCACGTTAGTCATTTTGAGCAAGAAGACTTGAATAAAAGGAAAAAAATGAAAGAAAGAAAATTAAAAAAGCATGCTTCATTCTATATTCAGTCAATATCATTTTTTTTTTAGAAGCAATTGGGGTTAAGTAACTTGCTCAAGGTTACACGGCTAGTCATTATTTATGCGTGGGTGCTCATTTTCTGAGGCCAGATCTGATCTCGGGTCATCCAAACTCCGAGGCCGGCGCTCTTACTCACTGTGCCACCTAGCCGTCCCTTTAGGGCAATTGGGGTTAAGTAACTTGCCCAAGGTTACACGGCTAGGTTTTTTGTTTGTGCAGATTAAGTGTCGGAGGCCGGCTCCGAACTCAGGTCCTTCTGATTCCAGGGCCGGCGCTCTATTCACTGCGCCACCTAGCCGCCCCTCAATATCATTTTTTAGAAGCACATAGTATGTTTCATCATTAGTATTTTGGGATTATTGTGGATCATTGAATTGTTGAGAATACCTAAGTCATTCACAGTTCTATAATGAACAGTATTGACATAACTGTGTGCAGGGGTCTCCTGGTTCAGTTCACTTCACTTGTCATCAGGTCATGTAAGTTTTAGAGGTTTTTCTGAAATCATCCAGCTTGTCGTGTCTTTTTTTTTTGCTTTTAATACTTATTTATATATTTATTTATTCATTCATTTATTTTTTATTTATTTATTTTTAATTTTTAACATTCATTTCCATAAGATTTTGAGTTTAGATTTTTTCTCCCTGTCTTTCCCCTACCACTACCCCAATATAGAAAGCCTAATTAATACCCCTTCCTCCAATCTGTTCTCTCTTACATACTCCCCCATCATGCCCCTAACTTTCTAGTAGGGCAAGATGGATTTCTATACCCCAGTGCTTGTATATCTTATTTCCCAGTTGCATGTTAAAAAATAGGTTTTTTAAAGATTTGTTTTTAAAAATTTGAATGCCAGATTTTTTCACTTCTTCCCTCTTCATCCACCCCAATTGGGAAGATAAGCAATTCAATAAAAGTTGTACATGTGTAGTTACCCAAATCATTTCCATTTTTGTTATATTGTGAAAGACTAATTTTATTTCCCTCCATCCTATCCCACCCCACACTTATTCTATTTTCTCTTTTAACCTTATCCCTTTTCAAAAATGTTTGCTTCTAACGACACCATTCTCCAATCTGCCTTCCCTTCTATCATCCCCCCTCTTATCCACTATTCCCCCTATTTTCCTGTACGGTAAGATTCACTGTGTATATTATTCCCTCCTTGACACAAATTCAATGGTAATAAAGTTGTCCCTTCCTGTAGGGTGAGATACCTAATTGAGTGTGTATGTTATTCCCTCCTTAAGCCAAATTCAATGAGTATAATTCCCTTTCAGCTTCCTGCTCTTTCCCTCCATTGTAACAGTTTTCTCTTATCTCTTTATTATGAGATAATTTACCCTAATCTATTGCTCCCTTTCTTCTTCTCCCAATAAATTCCTCTTCCACCTCTTAATTTTATTTTTTAGATAAAATCCCTTCATATTCAACTCATTTTCTGTGTCCTCTATGTATACGTGAACATACATATGACAAATCTCACATAAATATTTATATATACACACGCCCTCCTATCCATACATACATACATACATATGTATGTATGTATGCATGTATGTATGTATATGTACATATATATTTCCTTCAACCATCCTCATACTGAGAAAAGTCTTGTGAGTTAAAATTATCATTTTTCTTGTAGGAATGTAAATAGTTCAACTTTAATAAGTTCTTTATGATTTCTTTTTCTTGTTTACTTTCTCATGATTCTCTTGCTTCTTGTATTTGAAAGTCAAATTTTCTGTTCAGCTGTTTTTTTCATCAAGAATGCTTGAAAATCCTCTATTTCATTGAATAACCATATTTTGCCCTGCAACATTATACTCACTTTTGCTTGGTAGGTGATTTTTTGGTTTTAATCCTAGCTCCTTTAACCTCTGGAACATCATATTCCTAGCCCTTTGATTGCTTGATGTAGAAATTGCTAGGTCTTGTGTTATCCTGATTGTGTTTCAACAATACTCAAATTGTTTCTTCTATCCTGCTTCCATATTTTCTCCTTGACCTGGAAACTCTGGAATTTAGCTAAAATATTCCTAGGAGTTTTCTTTTTAAGATCTTTTTCAAGAGATGATTGTTGAATTCTTTCAATTTCTATTTTGCCCTCTGGTTCTAGAATATCAGGGCAATTTTGTTTGATAATGTCTTGAAAAATGGTGTTTAGGATCTTTTTTTTGATCATGGCTTTCAGGTAGTCCAATGATTTTTAAACTATCTCTCCTGGATCAATTTTCCAGGTGAGTGGTTTTTCCAGTGAGATATTTCACATTGTCTTCTATTTTTCTTTTGTTTGCATCTGTTTTATAATATCTTGATTTCTCATAAAGCTTCTAATTTCTAATTAGCTTCTAATTGCTCCAATCTAATTTTGAAGGAAATCTCTTCAGTGTGTTTTTTAATTTCCTTTTCCATCTCGATAATTCAGCTTGTTAATGCATTCTTCTCCTCACTGGCTTTTTGGGCCTCTTTTCCCATTTGAGTTATTCTATTTTTGAAGGTATTATTTTCTTCAGTGTGTCTTTGGGTCTCCTTTAGCAGGCTGTTGACTTGCTTTTCATGATTTTCTTGCATCATTTTCCTTTCTCTTCCCAATTTTTCCCCCACTTCTTTTACTTGATTTTCAAAATCCTTCTTGAGCTCCTCCATGGCCTGTAACCACTTTATATTTTTCTTGGAGGCTTTTAATGCAGGACTTCTGACTTTACTGTCTTTGTCCCACTCCTGCCTTGATCCTTTTTGTCCCCCAAAAAAGGATTCTATTGTCTGTTTGTTCTTCCTCTGCTTGCTCATTTTGCCAGCCAATTGCTTGACTTTTGAGCTCTTTGCCACAGTAGAACTCTGCTTCCAGAATGGAGAGAGCTTTGTCCCAAATTGCTGGGGTTTTCACAGCTGTTGGAGCTTTTAGGAAGGCAACCTCTCTACAGCCCCTGCAAGCTCTGGCTCACTGGCCACACACCCCAGGACCACCCCTGAAGACCATGATCCAGATCCAAGCAGGTTAAAGCAAGAGTGATTACCCTCTGAATGGTTGCTTGGTCCCCCTACAGTCTGCAGACAATGAGCTCCTGAGGAAACCATAGGGCAGCAACACAGCTGCTGTGTCTCTAATGTTACTCACCCTGAGGCCAGGGGCCAGACCACACTCTTTGGGTCCCCATTCCTAGAGAGTTCCACATTGACCTTTTACATTGTTTTGGTGTTTATGGTTTGAGAAGTCTAGAAACCACCCCAGTTGCTAGTGATTCACTCTCCTGAAATCTGCTCGGGCTGCTGCTGGCCAGGGGCCACCCTTGGGCAAGAACTACATGGCGACTCATGCAGGGCTATATTCAGTTCCCAGAGTGCTGCAATAGATCTTTGCTGTTAGCCTGCCAGGCTGTCTTCAATGGGAGATTTGTTTCTCTCCACCACTTTTGGGTTGTGTAGCTTTAAAATGTGTTTAGAGTCATTTTTTACCGGCATTATAAGTGCTTGGGGCTAGATCCCACGCCAAGTTTGTGCTTCTACTCAGCCATCTTGGCACCATCCCCTGCTTGTCATTTCTTATAGCACATTAATATTCCATTACAATCATATACTTGTTTAGCCATTTGCCAATTGATTGGTGTCCCTTTAATTTCTAATTCTTAGTTAACACAAAGAGAGCTGCTATAAATATTTTTGTACAAATAGGTTCTTGCCCCTTTCTTTTGAATGTCTTTGGCATGTAGACCTATGTAATGGCAAGCACAGAAGATGTTCACACCTTGTTTCAATTATTGAATTAATACCTTGTTTTAGTTCGAGTTTGTTTTGAGCCTTGTATCAAGTCTCTTAAGAAAAAGAATGTGTGAACCTCACAACTTGTGAACCCTAGAACTCATGAAATCCTTCAAGGAAGGGGAGGAGCTAATTACCACATATAAGGAGAATTTCCAGGATAGAGAGAAAAGACCTGAGAACAGGACTCTTTTGTTGGCAGATTCAAGAAGGAGAAAACTTGTGGTACCTTGGCACTCTGTTTGTCTGCTCTGTCTGTGTTGATGTTTATTTGTGACACTTTGTACAGAAGACCTAGGACCTTACTGGAAGCCCTGAAAGAGGATTTTCTGGTTGTATGTTTGCAGAAGTACTTCTGGAGGATGGTTTTGGAGATCCTGGGACTTCGCTGATGATTTTTGCCGACCTCTTGAATCTTGTTTCTGGGTCTACGTTGATTTCTATGTTGATGATTTGTGTTGAGTTCTCAGACCTTTTTGGTGGGTCTGGGTTGATTTCACAGGCAGATATTGAATTGATGATGGTGCTGGCAGTGTGTATGAATATTATTGTGGCACTGTCAAGCTTTGTCTTCTCAGAAACAGGAACTGTGAAGGACTTGAGGTGGACTGGACACTGTGAACTTCAATATGGAACAGGAACTGGATTAAGAACTGGACAG
This sequence comes from Gymnobelideus leadbeateri, assembly GCA_011680675.1. Taxonomy (NCBI): domain Eukaryota; kingdom Metazoa; phylum Chordata; class Mammalia; order Diprotodontia; family Petauridae; genus Gymnobelideus; species Gymnobelideus leadbeateri. The sequence goes on along the minus strand of WOXC01003936.1, from coordinate 831,087 downwards.
GGAAGTGGACAAGTAGCTGGGAGCTGCCTGCCTTTGAGCCCAGGTGACACTTGGAGCTGGGACCATGAAAGAGGAACCATGGAAGCTGAGAGCCAGCCTCGAGCCAAACTGAGAGAATACATTACTTGGATATTGTGTAATGACTAAGAAGATTATGATTTTCTATGACCTAGGGGTGGAGAACTTTGACTTTTGTACTTTGTGATTGAATTAAGCATTTTGTGATTGACTAAATGAATGTACTTTGTTAAAAACTATGTGACAGCTTTGGTGAAAACTGTGGCCATTTTGGTGATAAGTTGTTGAGTTCTGACATGGTGAATACTGTATTTAGATTTTCTGTGATGGGTGATGTATTATGTTAAAGGCTTTTTCACCATCTATCGAGATAATCATATGATTATTCTTGTTTTCATTATTGTTGTAGTCAATTATGCTGATAGTTTTCCTAATTGAACAATATATTCTTGGTATAAATACCACCTGATCATAGTGTGTAATCCTTGTGATATATTGCTGTAATCTCTTTGCTAATATTTTATTTTAAATGTCTGCATCAGTATTCATTAGGGAAATTCATCTATAATTTTCTTTCTCCTTTTTTCACTCTTCCTGGTTTGGGTATCAGTACAATATTTGTATTGCAAAAGGATTTGGGTAGGACTCCTTCTTGAATTTGGCTATGATATTCCTGGGAGTTTTCATTTTGGGATCTCTTTCATGATGTGATTGGTAGATTCTTTTAGATTCTATTTTGCCCTGTGGTTCTAATATATCAGAACAATTTTCTTTGATAATTTCTTGAAAGATGTCCAGATTTTCCTTTTTATCTTTTTTTTAATCATTGCTTTTGGGAGACCAGCATTTCTTGTATTATCTCTCCTAAATCTTTTTTCTGGGTCAGTTGTTTTTCCAATGAATGAGGAATTTCACGTTTTTCTTTTTTATCTTTTTTTAAATTTTTTTCATAACTTGATGTATCATAGGGTCATTATTTTCCTCTTCTTCAATTCTAATTTTAAAGGAATTATTTTCTTCAGTCAGCTTTTGTATTTACTTTTCTATCTGATCAATTTAATTTTTAGGAGTAATTTTCCTCAATATTTTTTTGTATAACTTTTCCCATGCTGTTGACTCTTTTCGTGATTTTCTTACTTTGTTCTCATTTCTTTTCCCAATTTTCTTCTACTTCTCTAATTAGATCTTTAAAATCCTTTTTAAAACTCTTCTAGGAATTCTTCTGGGGCATGAGACCAAATTAGATATTTCCTTGAGGCTTCATATGTACCAGTTTTTACACTATTGTCCTCTTCTAATTTTATGACTTGATCCAACCTATTACCATAATATCTTTCTATAGTCAAGCTTTTCTTGTTTTGCTCATTTTTCTTTTCTTTTTGCTCATCTTTCTTTTCTTGTTTGCTCATTTTTTTCTGCCTTCTTTGTCAGTTGGTGTTTTTATGTAAGAATTAGGCTCTGATCCTGAACTATCCAAAGCTTTTTGTGCTAGGACTCTGGGTCATACTGTTGACTTTCACTGTGCTTCCCGGGTTAGCTGCATGCTTTTTCTGGAGTGTAGGCTTCCCTTCTGGTTTCTAGTAGGGGGTGAGGCCTTGCTGCTGGATTTCTATGGTAACATAGTCATTCTGGTGGCTTGCTCGTGTCATGGGATCTTATGGCTGGTCTGCCTAAGGCATGGGACTTTGCTACTGGTTTACTATGGAAACAGGGTCTCTCTGCTGGTAGGCCCTGGGTGAGGCTTCACTACAGATCAGCAATGGGGTCAATACCTTAGTGGTGGTTGTGTTAGGTGGGGCCTCACTGGACTATACAGACTGCTCACTTGTCTAGTGGGGTTGCTGAATTGCGAGAGGAAATTGCCCCAGGCTTGGATCTTTGCAGAAGGTCCACAGCTATGATTCTGATTGCTCCTTCTTGCCTTGGACCTATTTCTCCTCCCATCCCAGTAAGACAGACTTTTTCTCCCTGGATACTAAGCTGCTTCCCTATTCTTACATTAATTGTGAGTTGGTTTTAGAGTAGAATTTGGGAGGGCTTCAGAAATTTCCTTCCTTACTCTGCCATCTTGGCAGCAGAAGTTCCCTAAACACTGTTAAAGATCTTCCTTCCTTTTGAACCTCTTTTATGTGATATAAATTTTCCTCTATATCTGCCTTCCCACTTTTCCTAATGCAATCTTGATTCTAAAACTGTAATTTTACTTTATTTTTTAATCATCCCATCATAGTCAACTTATATTCATGACCTCTATCTATATATACTCTTAACTGCCAAAATAATGATATAGAGCTTAGGAGTTACATGTATTATCTTCCCATATAGGAATGTAAGCATTTTAACTTTGAGTCCCTTGTGATTTCTCTTTCATCTTTGAATTCTTCTGTTGAGTCTTGTATTTGAAAGTGAAATTTTTTATTCAGTGCTGGTCTTTTCATCATGAATGCTTGAAGGTCCTCTACTTTATTAAATATCTATCTTTCCCCCTGAAGGATTATACTCATTTTTGCTGGGTAGGTTATTCTTGGACTAGCATCTTTGATGTGAAAGCTTGCTGAGCTCTCAGGGTTGCTCATTCACCTTTGGTGTTTACCTGCTACACAGTTTTCATATGTGGCTCCAAGTAACTGTAGCATGCACCAAAGCCATGCCCCAATAAAACTGTGTCATCAGATGTGTCAAACCAGGTTGAGAATAACCAACAGGCCTCAAATCTGTCAGGGAGTTATAAGGATATCTACCCCAAATCTATGAAGACTTCCCCCTGGAATAGAAGGATGAGAATAATTTGTTACAGCAGCCATGAAAATGGTTGGGGCTTGGTAAAACATCAAAGAAACAAAGGTCCTCCACTGCATTCCAGGCCTTTGCTAGTCATCTTGACTTTTGTCTTCCACTAGACATCTATTTCTCAGGAAGATAGATTGAGACTGGTGATTTTGTATTATATTCAGGGATGCTTACTGACCCACACTATTATTTTGTTCTGTTTATGTACTGAATAATATTTTTCCTAATTACATGTAAAGATAATTTTCAATATTTATTTGGATGGTATGGTATGATATAGTAATTGGTAAGATTTGCTAAGATTTTGAGTTCCAAATTTTTCTCCCTCCATACCTGCCCTCCATCTTCCCCAAGGTAGCAAGCAATAAGATATGAGTTACACATGTACAATCATGTTAAACATATTTTAGTCAAGTTGTGAAAGAGGAGTTAAAATTAAAGGGAAAAAAAGAACAACAAAAAAGTGAAAAATATTGTTTCAATCTGCATTCAGACTCCATAGTTCTTTACCTGGATGTTGATAGCATTTTCCATCATGAGGCTTTTGTTATTAACTTGGATCATTGTATTGCTGAGAAAAGCTAAGTCTATCACAGTTCATCATCACACAATATTGTTGTAATTGTATACAATGTTCTCCTGGTTCTACTCACTTTACTCAGCACCAGTTCATGTCAATCTTTCCAGGTTTTTCTCTGAAATTTGCCTGCTCATCATTTCTTATAGCACAATTGTATCCCATTACATTCACTTACCACAACTTGTTCAGCTATTCCCCTATTGATATCACACAAATTATTGTTACACTGCATTGTCTTTTTGGTTTTTTTTAGATTCTACATTTTTACTATGTTAAGTTAAAATTAGAAGGAAAATTGGAAAATCATTTGACATGTGTTTATTTTGTTTACATTATGATAATTTTGTAATGATACTAGAGGACAAGACAATAGTGTCATATCTACAATACTACCATATTCATAAAAAAATTGATACTTAAGTAACACTTGGTTTTTGGTGGAGTTGAGGTATCACATTCAATTTGCATTATCTATATTAACTGAAGTTCATATGAATCATAATCCAACCAAGATACAACCCTTTATCAAAGAGAATTATTTTCATGGGTTTTCTTATGTGGCCTTCTTCATTACCCAAAGCAAACAATTTATTATTTATTTATCAGAAAATTTTCTGCAGATAACATCTTTAAACATTTATTTGACTGTTCATTTTCCCCAGTCTCTTCACTTATTTTTCTTTCTACGAGTTTGAGTTTATATTTCCTACAATAAGGCAAAACACTTATTTGTGGAAGAATATTATATTAAGAATGACTGTGCTGTTTACAGAACATATTTTTTCTTAAAATATTACTATATCTTTATAAAATGTTACATTAATTTATAAAGAATATGTGCAAATGTCTGAAACACTCCCAAAATATGTTCCTGAAATTCTGTTCATTCACTTCTTGGTTTATTTATATGAAGCAATGGTGACATTTGCAAACCAGCTGTACTGATAACAGGTGCACATACCCCCTAGATATCCCAAGGATATATTCCTGCTAAGTGGTAGTCTAATCACCCTGGCTCCAGAGCAGACTAAATACAAATCAGATGTTAATTGCCCCCAAAGTTTAGCTGATCTCTGAGTTCAATTATTTTTCAGAAAGTCAAGTGGAAATATGATCTTTTACATTTACTATAAGAAAAATTATATAGGCTTTATATATATATATACACACATATATATTGATGTGCATATACATATATACACACATGTATATACGTGTGTGTATAGAGACATAGTTATATGCAAAAACATTTTTCTCCTTATCTATTTACCTATTTCTACTTAATGATAATGTCCTTATAATTCCTCTTCTGTTTCTTTAACTGATTGTGCTCAAGTCATTCCTTCACCCAGAATATTCTGTGTCTTTCTCTCTTTCTGTCCTGATCTACTGCTTTCAGAATTCTAGTTATCCTTTCAACACCAAGTCAATGGGAAAATTCTTCAAGAAGTCTTCTATTATGATCACAGCCAGAAGTGACTTTATTCTCTTCAGAATATCTAAAGCATTGTGTTTACTCTGTTTATAAAGAGGAAGATATGGTGAAGATTTATTTTCAAGGGTTTCTGAGTCCAAGTACTTAGATTCAAAATATAATTCTGTTGCTTTCACCTCTGACTTTTAGCCAGTCCTTAATTTTTGTCTTTAATTTCTTTATCTGTAAAATGTGAGGTTGGAATAGATGACCTCTATTTTCCCTTGCAAATACAGATCCTATATAGTTACTTTTACACATTACCTCCTGTTTCCTTCTAGTCCTAAATAACATGATGCCATATAACCCTTGGTACAAATTGACTCCTGTCTGGTTCCTTTTAAATGAAAATGTCTTGTCTCTCCTGCTAAATTGTAAACTTGACAAGAACAGAGCCAGTCATAAATCTTTGCTATCTCCAATAATAACATAAGACAGCATTAGTAGGTGCCATAGAACTATCTATTAATTAAATAAAACAATTGATGGATGAATGACTGTTAAATACATATGATCCTCTTTGAGAACAAAGAATAAACACAACTTGTGAGTAGTCCAAGCTACCTGAATAAGTAACTCAGCTTGTCCTCTCCCTCTCCCTCTCCCAAGGAAGGGAAATTTTGATGACCAAAAGCTGCCTAGTTTACTCAGGGTTTACTGGTGTAAGTAAGGAGGATTTTGTTATCCTTTTAGAGTTCAGTTTCTCGGGATTCATGGCTATAGAAATGTCTAGTTTCCAGGTATTAGATAATAACTCCCACAATAGTTCCTAGGATTCTAGATAGTATTTCCTAGAATAATAATGGTAGTCCTACTGAGACTGCACAATGAGATATATGAATGACATAAATAATATTTACTATGCTTGCACTGAACAATGATATTGCTAAAGTTAACCTCTGAGGCCATTGTTGGCAATATACCTTCTTTTTCTGTCGCCATATAAAGCAAGTGGACACTCATCAGTGAGTGGGGAGCCCATAGGGGAATCTGTGTGTTCCTTGACCAGCCCCTTGAGGGGATTTAGGGGGATGCAGAATCTGTGCCTGTCTCAATTGATCTATCAAGATATAGGGGTAGTTGCTAGCCCTTCTTGCCAGCCCCTGCAAGAAGGGTTGTTAGGCAATGCTGTGGGCATTGGTGCTCCCATTATCAGGAAATTCCCATTATCAGGAAATTCCTTTGAGAAGACTAGACTAGAATAAAATAAGATTATTAACCCCTCAAAAGCTGTATTCTTGTCCTTCCTGTCTGAACAGATCAAGAGTGAACCCGTTAAAGGTAGGAGTCCAAAATTCCAGTGTCTCCTGCATGTTATCTGTGAAATAATTGGTGACAAGGATGACATGTGCACAGACTAAAGACAAAGAGAGTATGGGTTTTAGTGGGACTGGGATAATTGTCCACCATTTCCCAGTTACTGTGTTATTTTTTGTAGCTATAGTTCTATGGAAGAATGGAGTATTGACCCCTTCCCAGGAGTTGTAGAGTGTGCTCCCTACCTCTAGAGGCTTTGAGAAAGTTTGGCTGAAAATTGGGGATACCCTTGATAAGAAGGCAGCTATAAAGGCTGTGGGAGTTGTAGAAATTCTGTGGGAGACCCATATTGACTTAGCCCTAGAGGTGTGGGAGTGTTTGTTGGCAGATCTGGCAGCATCCTGAACCAGCCTAGAAAGACATCCATATAATGACAGAGACAATGCCTGTGAAGCAGAAGCAGCAGCAGAAGTGGAAGTGGATTCCCCAGTGCACAGAGCAAGGCCCCAAGAAAATAAACCTTTCTTCACCCTCCCTACCCCACCAGCACTCCTGAGAAGAAGAGCATGAGCAGCAATTACAAAAGAAGAGGATGACCTTGGGGAGTAGAGGAGTTTCTTGTGTTTTAGTTTGGTTAAAAGTAACCATTGTGTGAAAAAAAATACTAAGCTGTTTTCAGTGGAAGTCCAGTATGGGAGTTTAAGAATGATTTATCCCAGGAACGGGTATAAAAAGAAAGACGTGAGAAAGCCCAAGGAATGTTAGAGACTGAGATCAAATTCTCAGGGCTTGGATGTTTATTATTCCCTTCCCTCAAAAAGCAGTTATATGATGAGCTGGAGGAAGACTTTGGATGTATTGTAGTGAAGGGAAAAAGTGGATGGGAGAAGTCCCTTTTAAACCTCCCAGAACTGTGAGAGTCCCTTAGAGGCAGGATCCTTTGAGAAGCAGAAACAGAAGTTCCTTTTGAATTGCCCTGCACTAAAGAAGTCTAAAGGGACACAAGATGGCAGAGTAGAAACAGGACTTCTGAGTGGCTCCTGCTTCTACCTCCTCCAATACATGTAAAAAATGACTTATTTCATGACAAAGTGTCAGAGTGACAGAGAGAAACTAACCTCCCACTGAAGAAAGCCTGGCAGGCTGGCAGGAAGAGACCATTGCAGCATGCTGGTAGCCAGGCCAGTGCTGCATGAGTCCAGTTTTAGCCCCAGGACAGCCTGTCCAGTTATGGCTAGAGGGACAGCAGGAGAGCTGTGGCAGTTTCCAGACACCAGCAGCTGTGGCAGTTTCCGGAATTATCAACCTATAAATGCCAAAGACAAAGTGAGATATCAGTGGACTTTGGGAAGAGGGGGAACAACTTGTTTAGCCATCCCCCAATTAATGGGCATCCCCTCAATTTTCAAATATTGACCAGCACAAAAATAGCTGCTATCAATATTTTTGTACATGTGGGTCCTTTTCTCATTTTTAAGATCTTGTTGGGGTACAGCCCTAGAAGTCGTATTGCTGGGTCAAAGGGCATGCACATTTATATAGTCCTTTGGTCATAGTTCCAAATTGCTTTCCAGAATGGTTGGATCACGTCATAGCTTCTCCAACAACCAGTCAGTGTTCCAACTTTCCCACATCCTCTCCAACATTTATCATTTTCCTGTTTTGTCATCTTAGCCAATTTGATGGGTGTGATGTGGTACGTCAGAGTTGTTTTGATTTGCATCTCTCTAATCAATAGTGTGGTTTAGAACATTTTTTCATATGACTATAGATAGCTTTAATTTCTTCCTCTGAAAACTACCTGTTCATATCCTTTGGCCATTTATCAATTGGTAAACCTTGATTCACTTCTTAAAGAGGCCTATTCACTGAATGGGCATTACCTCACTCAAAGTGAAAACCTGAAAACACCTTAGTTTAAAAGGACCAGGGTCTCCAATTGCATCCTGGGCCATCTCTAGTCATTCTGATCAAACATCTGGCCACTGGACCAAGTTGGGTCTGGAGGAGAAAGTGAGGCTGGTGACCTTGCACAGTCTTTCCTCACTCAAATCAAAGTCAACTACAAGTCATATCATCATCTCCCTGATGTGATGGTCATCTTCAAGAACAAAGGACAAACACAACCTGTGAGTAGTCTGAGCTGCCTGAATGAGTAACTCAGCTCATTCTCTCCCTTTCCTTATTCCTTTCCTCTCTCTCCCTCTCTGCCATAGAAAAACCTGTTAACTAAATAAACAATTAATGTATGTATGACTGTTAAATATATAAGGCAAGCACTTTCTAATCACATTATATTTTTTTATGAAGTACCCAGTTCAATGCATTATGCAGAGTAGACCCTTAAGCAAAAAAAAAAAAAAAAAAATCTAACCCTTAAACCAGACCTGCCCAGCTTGGCAGGAGCCAAAATTAAAATAGGCTAAACTTCTTTGGGAAGCAGATAGGTTTTTAATAGCTCACTTTCCAAGTAAAGGTAATGAGACAGATTGACAAATAGGAGAGAGTCCACTATGGCTAATCTGCCCAAAATCCTTTTTCTTTAAACTCAAATCCCTCTTGCTCTTAATGATTGGCCAACAGTAGGTCCCAGGCCAAGCCCCACTTGGTCATTGTTTGGACCCTGATTGGCTCAGAGTGAATATAAATAGTGATTTTTTTTTCTGTTTTGGCCAGAAACTCTGAGGGTCTTCCCATCCCACATCGATGTTTTTTTTTGGATGAGGTAAAAGAGGCCATTCTTTGACTCATCTTTTACCTAGCCTTAATTGCTGAATGGGCCTTGACTCAAACAAACTGAGAGCTGTTCAAGACCTTGTTTAAAAAGTTCAGGTTCTCCCACCACATATAGGGCCATCTGCAGTCATTCTGATCTATATCTTGCTACTGGACCCAGATGACTCTGGAGGAGAAAATGAAGTTGCTGATTTTGTATAGCCCTCCCTCATTTAAATCCAGTTCACTTGCATGTCATGGCATCACCTCCCTATTGTCAGGGTCCTCTTTGAGAACAAAGGACAAAGAACAACTGAATAGGCACTTGCTATGTCTTAAATTGAATCTTCTGAACTGGAAAGACGAAACCACCTTTTTCATATAATTTTACCTAACCACAAGTTATAAGATTGTTTGGAGACTCATTTAGAGATGTTCATTTTGTATATTTGATCATTTAAAAAGTGAAAGTCAGTAATGACAATGTAATGTTCTGTTGTACCAACTTATCTGAAAGTCTAGTAGATGGTAGGTTCCTAAAAGACTGTGATTTATACTATCTTTGAGTAAATATCCACTGCCAAGTAGCTTCTCAGTAAATATGATTATGTATGAAGTATGATATGCAAAATAATGCATTCAATTTCATCTGCTTGTAAAATATTCATATTTTTAAAAACTTTGTCTCTTTAACTTTGAAAAGTAGAGAAAGGGAGTAAAATTACGGCAGAATCTACAGTTGATGGAGCATAGATTTGGATTTGGAAGAGATCTCAGAAGTCATCTAGTCCAAGCATGTCATTTTACATATTCCCTCTCTCCTTCATGCCCTCCCTCCCTTCTTTCCTTTTTTCTATCCATCCTTCTGTCCTCTCTTCCTTTTTGTACCTCTTTTTTCATTTGGCCAATTCTGCTTTTCAAAACATTCTTCTCTTCATTGGCTTTCTCTACAATTTCTATCATTTGGTCTATTCTGTTTTTTAAGGTGTGTTTTCGTCAGTATGATTTTTTCTCCTTTACCAAACTGTTGACTCTTTTTTCTTGCATCACTCATTTTTCTTCTACCTGTTTTACTTGATTTTTAAAATTCATTTTAAGTTCTTCCATGGACTGGGGTCAATTTTTGAGGCTTTGGATGTAGGACTTTTGACTTTGTTATTTTCTTCCGAGTATGTGTTTTAATCTTCCTTATCACCATAGTAATTTTTCTGTAGTCAGGATGTTTTTCTGTTGTTTGTTACTTTTGCAAAATATTTTTCTTGACTCTCAACTTTATGCTTATATGTGGTTTTAATTCATTGTTGGTGGTATTATGAACTGATCCAACTGTTTTGGAAGGCAATCTGGAATTTTGCCAATACTGCTATTAAACTATCTATACTTTTGTATCTAGCAATACCACTGCTTGGTCTATTTCTGGAGATAATTATGGAAAAAACAAAAAGGATATGCATATTATAAAATGTTTATAGAATCTCTTTTTGTGCTGGTGTGACTCAGGTCTGAATATGGGTAAAGCAACAGTGACCTGCCACAGTGCCAGCAAATAAACCCCTATAATCTCTTTCTGACCAGTTGTTCAATACTATTACCATCACTGGGTTGAAAATTCTAGAAGCAGCTCCCAAGGCCTGTCCTGGTTTGCTGTGACCAGACCAGTGTTAGACAATGCTGTACTCTCACCCAGGTGTGACAAACCTTTCCTGCTGATCTTCAAAGTTGTCTTTGGATTCTGGGAGCTAAGAAGTCCAGAAACCTCCTCTATTGCCACTTATTTGCTTGCCCCAGGCCTGCTCCTGGTTTGCTAGGGCTAGGTCTGTGCTGCCACAGCCTGTGGTCATTTATCGTCCTCTCACCCTGGTGAAACAGACCATTACTGTCATTATTCTAAGTTGTCTTGGGCTGAAAAATTGTTTCACTTCATCTTTTTATGGGTTCTGCTGCTCTAGTCTTTGTTTGGAGTAATTATTTTAAGGTATTTTGAGCAATTTGTGGGAGAACTCAGGTGACTCCCTGCTTTTACTCTGCCATCTTGGCTTTGCCTCTCTCCTACTGCCCCTCCCCCCCCACTTCCCCTCCCTGGATTTTCATTTAACAGCATTTCATGTTGTTTGCTTTTTATTGTTGAATATTAAAAAAAAAGTTTCAATTTTGAAACTGGTCTGCATAATTCCCATTCCTTCCAAGAGAAGACACTTTTGAAGATTGCTTTCTCATTCCCTGAGGTATAAAAATTAAATATTCAAAGAAGCCAGTAGACTGAAAGTGGCATAATTCAAGGTAAAAAGAGAACATTTCCTTCTATTATGAATTTCTACCTAGTCATATTCAAAGCTCCCATTTACAATGAACCACATGAAAAAGATCAATAAACCTCATTGTGAACAACAGATCTGAATTGTAATTGATGCAAATAGGTATGTGCTAAACAGAGAAGAAGCTCCTTTTATTGCTTTTTTTGAGGAGAAGGAAGTTAAAAGATTCTAGACCTTTTATTTAAAAACTATAGCAAGTTCTCATCTGGAAATTGCTTGGAACAATGAAGAGTGTTGATTCTTCCATAATTTATTATGTTAGAGAATTACTAGAGCTTAAATGAAGAAACTGTGGTCAGAGCTAATATGCGTCAGAGATAAGACTGGAGCCCAGGTCCTTCTGACTCTAAGGTTGGTCCTCTATCCAACTAAACTTTACCACTAATTGCACTACAAAGTTAAATCCCAGTTTACTTATGAGACAAAATTCATTGTGGAAGAGTCTGTTTTAAAATGTATCCAGTTACCAGTAACACTATTTTCAAGTTTTCATTTTCTATTACAGAGTAAAGGTTTTGGATGAGTTTTTTCCTCTCTTTTTTATTCCCTTAATCATACAGGTTCTGAATAAAAAAAAAACTCAAATGTAATTGAAGACTAGAAATATCACACTTTTCCCCCCTTTAAACTCTCATATCATAAAACAGGAAAACCAATTTAAACTAGATTTAGAAAATAAAAAGTTGCTCTTTGCCTAGTTTAATCCCAGAGAATTTTATATCAGAACAATAAATCCCTGAAAGTGTAGGCTCACAATAGAACCTTGTTAAATATTTAATCATAAGAACTAGGACCATAACCATAAGCAGCTTTCCTTAGTCTTATTTATTTCAACAGTAGCTTTTATTCTTTTATGGAATAAAGTAAATGATGATACACTATCACTCATATACACACATATATACTAAAAAATGTCTCTCCCCCTGTGTTAGGTTATACAAAACTAGTCTATCACTTGTAATAGTTCATTTCAATTGATGGCAATATGGAAAGCTTTTTCCTAAGGGAGAAAGATAGACATTCTATGAAGGCAGCAACAGAAGGGTACAGTGGGTTTGGTAAGGCTATTCAAAAATATAAATTGTACTTGCTAGAGTAATCGATAGGTACAGCACAATTTTGCAAATCCAAGTCAGTCACACAAAAATGTATCTGTATAATTCCATAAGTGACAATTTAAAGAAAAGTAACTTCATTTTTAAAAATAGTATTTTATTTTTTCCCCAGTTACATGTGAAGGAAATTTTTAGCATTCATTTGGACAAAATTTTGACTTCCAGATTTTTCTTTTGCCTTCCCTTCCATTGCCTCTTATGCAAATGATAGGCAGTTTGATATAGATTATACATGTGCTATCATGAAAAAAAAATTTTCATTTTACTCATATTTGTGAAAAATAACAGATCAAATGAAAAAAAAAGAGAAAAAATAAAATAAGTGAAAAATAGTGCTTGAATTTGCATTGATTCCATCAGTTCTTTATTTGGATATAGATAGCATTTTCCTTCATGTGTCCTTTGTACTTCTCTTGGATTATTGTGTTGCTGAAAAGAGATTAATCATTAATAGTTGATCATCGCACAACATTGCTGATATTGTATATAATTTTTCCTTGTTCTGCTCATTTTACTTTCCATCAATTTGTACAAGTTTTTCCAGCTGATGTTGTTGAAATCTTATTGCACAATAATTTTCTATTACCTTCATATGCCACAACTTGGTCAGCCATTCCCCAAATGATAGGCATCTGCTAAATTTCCAATATTTTTCCACCACAAAAAGGGCTGCAATAAATATCGTTGCACATGAAAATCCTTTCCCCTTTTTAATGATCTATTTGGAATATACACCTAGTAAGTGGTATTACTGTATCCAAGGGTAAACACAGTTTGAATGCCCTTTGAGCATAGTACCAAATTCCTCTCCAGAATGGTTGATCAGTTCATAACTTCACCAACAGTGCATTATTGTCCCAATTTTCCTACATTCTCTCCAACCTTTATCATTTTCTTTTTTTAAACATATTAGTCAATCTGATTGCTATGAGATTGTATCTCTGAGTTGTTTTAATTTGCATTTCTCTAATCAAAAATGATTTGGAGCATTTCTCCTTATGCCTGGAGATAGCTTTGAATGCTTGATCTGAAAACTGCCTGTTCATTTCCTTTGATCATTTATCAATTGGGGAATGTATTATATTCTTATAAATTTGACTCAGTTCTCTATTTATTTGAGAAATGTGAGCTTTATAAGATACACTAGCTATATGCATACCAATCAATTTACCAAAAAACTACTTTGTAGAGTTAGACAAAATAATAACAAAATTTATTTGGAAAAACAAACGGTCTAGAATGTCAAGGGAATTAATGAAAAGAAATGCTAGGGAAGGTGGACTAGCTATGCCAGATCTTAATCTGTATTATACAGCAGCAGTCATCAAAACTGCTTGGTACTGGCAGAGGTGTAGAGTAGTGGATCAATGGAATAGATTAGGTGCAGGAGAACCAGCAGTTAATGAATATAGTAATCTATTGTTCGATAAACCCAAAGACCCAAGTTTTGGGGATAAGAATGCACTATTTGACAAAAACTGCTGGGAAAACTGGAATACAGTATGGCAGAAAGTGGGCATAGATCACTATCTAACACCATATACCAAAATCAAGTCTAAATGGGTGCATGATCTAGGTGTTAAGGATGATTCTGTAAGCAATTTGGGAAAGCAAGGAATAGTTTACCTGATGGATCTGTGGAGAGGGGAAGATTTTAGGACCAAACAAGAATTAGAGAGCATTATAAAATGCAAAATGGATAATTTTGATTACATTAAATTGAAAAGCTTCTGCACAAACAAACCCAATGTAACCAAGATCAAGAGGGAGGTGGGAAATTGGGAAAGAATTTTTACAACTTGTGTCTCTGATAAAGGACTCATTTCTAAAATTTATAGAGAATTGAGCCAAATCTATATGAATACAAGTCATTCCCCAATTGAGAAATGGTCAAAGGATATGAATGGGAAGTTTTCAGAGAAAGAAATTAAAGATATCTATAAGCATATGAAGAAATGCTCTAAATCACTATTAATTAGAGAAATGCAAATCAAAACAACTCTGAGATACCACATCTCTCCAGTCAGATTGGCTAAGATGACAAAACAAGAAAGTGACAAATGCTGGAGAGGATGTGGACAAATTGGAACGCTAATACATTGCTGGTGGAGTTGTGAACTTATCCAACCATTCTGGAGAGCCATCTGGAATTATGCCCAAAGGATTATAAATAATATCATACCCTTTGACCCAACAATACCACTTCTAGGGTTATATCCCAAAAAGATCATAGAAGTGGGAGGAAGACCCATACGTACAAAAATATTTTAGCAGCCCTTTTTGTGGTTGCAAAGAATTGGAAACTAAAGGGGTGCCCATCAGTTGGGGAATGGCTAAACAAGTGTGGTATATGAATGTAATGGAATTTTATTGTGCTATAAGAAATGAGGAGGTGACGGATTTCATAATTACCTCGAGAGACTTATACAAACTGATGCTGAGTGAGAAGAGTAGAATCAGAATAAATTTGTATACAATCACAGACATACCATATCTGTGATGACCAACTATGACAGAATGGACTCTTTTCAGAAATGCAGTGATATAAGTTAATCAGAGATATAACTATTAAGAACTGAGCCTGAATCCTGATGGAAGCAAACTAAATGATCTTGTTCTTCTCGTTGTTTGGTTTTATTTCTTCCTTACCATCTTTCATCCCACCTAGTACAATATGCCTTTGTAATTGGAATAATGTCTAATATGAATGCATTTGCAGACCCTATACTGGACTATATGCTGTCATGGGGGGAGGGGAGAGGGAAGTAAAGGAAATTTGAAAATCAAGGAACTATGGAATTGAATCTTGTTAACTGAAACTAAACTAATAAATTAATAAATTAAAAAAAAAAGATACACTAGCTATAAAGATTGTTTCCCAGATTTCTGTTTTCTTTCTAATCTTTGTTGAATTGGTTTTGTTTGTACAAAAGCTTTTTGGTTTCATATGATCAAAATTCTCTATTCTGCATGTCATTATGCCTTCTACCACCTCTTTGGTCATGAATTCTTCCCCTCCCCATAGATCTGACAAGTAGAATATTTTTTGTTCTATTTTATTTAAGGTGTCACCCTATATGTTAACAAACTCATTTGTGAACTTTGCTCTAAAAAGCCTACTGCTCCCTGTGGACTGATTACACAAGTATCTACATCTTCAGGAGCTGACCACACCAACTCACAAAATACTCCTTTGTGAGGAATTCCCTGATTCCTTTTGATGGTTCAGATTTGATCCAGTATTTTGATGTCTAAAGAGAGACTACCATGGATGTATAAAATCTGCTCATTTATTAAAGCTGCTACTGTAAGCGTATCAAAGACTTTGGTACAGTATCTCCAAATATTAGCATTCCCATATTTGGTTTGGCACCAGAGAAGATGGTAAATCCATAATCCATAAACCAATCCAAAATCTACTCTCATCATTTCTTTTTAAGAGTGTAATGTGATCAGGCCATTTAGCCTTTAGTGCAAGAAGATATGTGAAGGTCTCCAAACTGTACTACCCTCTGTCTACAAAATTACCCATAAATATGTAGTTTGTATATGGAACTTGATATACAGTTCTGAAAAGTTCAAAAAAGTCTTAGAACTGTCCATGTATGTCTCCACAAACTGTGACTGGTGTAGATACTGACTGAACATTTGACTCTTCCAACAGGAGGTCACAAATATAGTCACATAATCACTTCAAGTAGTTCTCCAGCAGATAATTGCAGAACCACATAATCTCTACATACTTGTCCAAGTCTAGGAGCACCCTTTTAGGAATAACAACCACCAGTGGTGGTGGTGACACCAGAGAAGGCCAAAGCTGGAACTCTGTACCAGTGCTACCTTTTATGTCTAAATCATGCACCTATTTTTACCTTATTTTGGTACATGTGAGATGCTGGAAGCTACCTAGTTTGTATCCTATTATTTTCCAATTTCCCAGCAGTTTTGTAAAACAGTGAGTTCTTATCTCAAAAACTATAGTATTTCAAACACTAGGCTTATGAAACAGTAGGTTATTATAGGCATTGACTAATATGTCTTGTGTATTAATCTATTCTACTGATCCACAATTCTATTTCTTAACCAGTACCAGATAGTTTTGATGATTACTACTTTATAATACAGTGAAAGATCTGGTATTGCTAGGCCACCTTCCTTTGTATTATTTTTTTATTAATTCCCTAGATATTCTTGACCTTTTGTTCTTTCAGATGAATTTTGTTATTATTTTTTCTATCTCTTTCAAGTAATATTTTGGTAGTTTGATTGCTACGGTGCTGCACAAGTAAATTAGTTTAGGCAAAATTGTAATTTTTATTGTATTGGCTCAGCCTACCCATGAGCAATTGATATTTTCCAATTGTTTAGATCTGATGTTCTTTGTGTTAAAAGTATTTTGTAATTGTGTTCATGTTGTTCCTGGGTTTGCCTTGGTGGGTAGACTTCAAAGCATTTTATATTGTTCACAGTTATTTTTTTTTAATGAATTTTTCTTCCTATCTCTTGTTGCCTGGTTTTATTAGTCATATAAAAATGTTGATGATTTATATTGGTTCGTTTTATATCCAGGAAAATTGCTAAAGTTGTTAATTGTTTCAAGTCATTTTTTTCGTTGATACTTTAGGATTCTGTAAGTATACCAATATATCATCTGCAAAGAGTCTTTCCCCCTCACTGTTTATTCTAATTCGTTTAATTTCTTTTTCTTCTCTTATTGCTATAGCTAACATTTCTAGTACAATTTGAATAATAGTGGTGAACTAGTGAGCATCCTTGAATCACAACTGATCTTACTGGGAAGGCTTCTAGTTTATGCCCATTATAGATAATTCTTGGTAATGGTTTTAGATAGATACTGTTTATCGTTTTAAGGAATGCCCCCTTTATCCCCATACTCTCTAGTGTTTTTAGTACTGATGGGTGCTATATTTTGTCAAAAGCTTTTTCAGCATCTATTGAGAGAATCATATGATTTCTGTTAGTCTTGTTATTGATATGTTCAACTATGCTGATAGTTTTCTTGATATTGAGCAAGCCCTGATTCTTAGCATATATCTCAGTGGTCATAGTGTATGATCTTTGTGATATCCTGCTATAATTATCTTGCTAGTATTTTCTTTCAAAGTTTTGCATTGCTATTCATTAGGGATATTGGTCTATAATTTTCCTTCTGTTTAGTTCTTTCTGGTTTAGGTAACATCACCATATTTGTGTCAGAAAATGCTTTAGTAAGACTTCTTCTTTGCCTATTTTTCCAAAAAGCTTATATAGTATTGGAATTAATTATTCTTTAAATGTTTGGTAGAATTCACTTGTGAACCCAAGTAGCCCTGGGATTTTTTCCTCAGGAGGTCATTAATGGCTTCTTAAATTCCTTTTCTAAGATGTGATTGGGATCACATGTCATAGTCATCCTATGTCCTGATCCATTAATCTAGGTAATTTATATTTTTAAAAAATATTAAACAATTTCATTCAGATTGTCAGTTTTATTCTTCATTGGTGGTGATTTCACCCTTTTCATTTTTTTTTTTTTTTTTTTGCTTTTTGGAGGGCAGTTGGGGTTAAGTAAATTGCCCAAGGTCACATGGCTAGGTTTTTGTTTGTGTGTGCGTTAAGTGTCTGAGGCCGGATCCGAACTCAGGTCCTTTTGACTCCAGGGCCAGCGCTCTACTCACTGCACTACCTAGCCGCCCCAACCCATTTCATTTTTGATAATGGATATTTGCCTTTCTCTTTTCTTTTTAAAAATGAAATTAATTGCTTGTCTATCTTTTAGGTTTTTTCATAAAACAAAATCCTAGATTTACTTTTTAGCCCAATAGCTGCTTCTCCTCCCCCACTCCCATTTCAGTCTTATTGATCTCACCTTTGGTTTTCAGGATTTCCAATTTGGTGTTCAGTAGAGGATTTTTAATTTGTTTCTTCTCTATTTTTTTTAGTTGCATACCCAATTCATTATTCTTTTCTTTTTCCATTTAGGTGTTTTAAGAATTTAGTGAAATAAATTTTCCCCTAACTACTGCTTTATCTGCCTCCCATATATTTTGGTATGCTGTCTCATGGTTGTCATCGTCTTTAATGAAATTATTGAGAGCTTCTATTATTTGTTCTTCACTCAACTTATTTTGTGGATTAGATTATTTTTTAATTATTTTTTAATATATGCTTCCATTGTCTTTGCTGAATTTCAGTTTTTCTTTCATTATTATCCAAAAATAATTCATTTTATATTTTTGCCTTTTTACATTTGATTTTGAAGCTTTATGTCCTAATACATGGTCAATTTTTGTGTAGGTGCCATGTGCTGCCAAGAAAAATATTTTTTTCTGTTCCCATTTAGTTTTCTACAGATATTTCTCACATATAACTTTTTATTATTCTATTTACCTCTTTAGTTTCCTTCTTGCTTTTTTTTTAAATTGGATTTATCTAATTATATGAGGGGGCAGTTGAGGTTCCCCATTAGTATGGTTGTATTCTCTATTTCTGCAACTCGCTTAACTTCTCCTTTAAGAATTTGGATGGGGGCAGCTGGGTGGCACATTGAATAGAGCACTGGCCCTGAAGTCAGGAGGACCTGAGTTCAAATCCGGTCTCAAACACTTAACACTTACTAGTCATATGACCTTGGGCAAGTCACTTAACCCCAACTGCCCTGCCCTCACCCCTCCAAAAAAGGAAATTAAATAAAAAAAGAATTTGGATGCTAGAACATTGGGAAAAATAGGATTCTGTACCACTTGATGCATGTTTGTTTAGTATTGATTTTGCTTCATTTTTTATGGCAGAGCTTCTTAATTTTTTTTTCCACCCATGACCCCTTCAATACTTCTTAAACTGAAGGTCGGATTGAATGGGGTTTCAACTTACAATTTAAGACGTTCTGGTCTATGGTACCATTTAGCAAAATACAGTTTCCTTCCTTAGCTCTTTTATTATGTCTTTTTTTTTTGCTTTTATTTTGTCTGAGATCAAGATTTCTATTGCTCCTTTTTTTTTTAACTTCAGCTGAAGCATAATAGATTACCTTTACTCTGTATGTGTCTTTCTTCTTCAGGTATGTTTCTTATAAACATATTTTACAATTCTGGTTTTTGACCCACTCTGCTATCCACTTACATTTCATGGGAAAGTTCATCCCATTCACTTTCACAGTTATGATTATTACCTGTGTATTTCTCTCCATTCTATTCTTTCTCCTGTTTGTCCTCTCTCTCCTTTCACCCTTTCCCTCTTCACCACTGCTTTGCTTATGTTTTCCACCTTCCGTGATCTGCTCTGCCTACTGTCAATCCCCACACCCCCTATGCTGCTTCTCTTCTCCTACTGCCCTGTTAGGCAATAAAGATTTCTATATTTAACCAAGTGTGTATATTTTTCCCTCTTTGTGAATTTGTGTGTGTGTGTGTATGAACATATATAATTTCTTATTTAGACTTGATAGCATTAAAATAAGGGGAAATTTTCCCAATATAACCCAAAATAGAGAGTAAGAGAAATTTTATGACTAAAGGCTTAAGAGATAACCAAATAGATTCAAAACCAGAAAGAATAACAACTAATCTTTCACTGAGTAGAGACTAGACCTGTTATTTCATTAGTATAACAAAATCTAAGAAGTTTGAGGGGGAAGGAGACATATTTTCTCTACCAAACCAGGTTATATAATTACCTTATTGATCTTTAGTGGTGATAGTTGGTTGTTCTTCAAATGTACTATAGGGCTGTGTTTCAGTTATGTGCATTTATACCATCATCTTGACGTTGTTCTAGCCTGTTCTCATAATGAATTTGTAGAGATTAAGAAAATAAAGAAAAATGAATTAATAGTTGCTGGTGTTTTCTCATATCTAATCTAATAATTGAATAAATTGTTGTTTGCATACTAATTGACCATTGACTAAATCTGAAAATTATCCATTGAGTATTGTCATTGAAATGCAAATGAGTTCATACTGTATTTACAGTATATTAAATATATGTTTAAGATGAAGATGAAATGGATATTTTAAACCCAAGAGTATATAAAAATATTTAAAGTAGGATACTTAATGACAGGCTATTCATTTTTATATGATTAAAGATGTTGAGCACATATACAAAAACAACAGGTTATCATAATCTGAGCTCAGGTGGTATTTAGATAAGATGTATGGGAACAGGTTATGATTGGGGATCTGGGAAGTTCCACAACGCCAAACAAAGATATCTGGTTTGAGTTTAAAAATAAAGTCAAAAATTCTTTATTAAATGGAAGTATGATCATGCAAAGATACAAATATTTTACAGGTATTAAAATGTTAATGGTTACAAAATCTTAGTCTAAAGGTTGATCCTAAACTTCAATATATAGGCAGAAGTAGAATGATTAGGTACAATAGAGGTATAATCAGACAAAGTACAAATAAAATCCCAGATCCAAGTTCTTAAATTATAGAAGGGTTGGGGCAAGTAGTTGGCAGAGTTTGGGGCAAAGTACAAGTAATCAGCAGTTATACGTGAAGAGTAGTCAACATTGGAAAGTTCTCATAAATGTCTTAGCCCAGTCATAGGGAATTGTAGAACCTAGATGCTGGTGATGAAGTTAAAATTAAAGTAATCAGTGACTAAAATGATAGATTTAAATAAAACTTTCAGCTCCTGAGGAATTTGGAATTAATAAAGAACTATTACTGGGTGAGCCACAAGGTAGCAGGGTAGAATAAAATTTGATTTGATAATAATACAGTAAGCTATTACCTCCTTATGTAAGGTAAGTGTTGATGCCACTGTCTATTTGGGGGGGGGGGGGGCTGTTTCTTTATTTGTTTATTTGTTTGTTTTTACAATATGAAGCCATTGAAGTTT
Organism: Gymnobelideus leadbeateri; assembly: GCA_011680675.1. Taxonomy (NCBI): domain Eukaryota; kingdom Metazoa; phylum Chordata; class Mammalia; order Diprotodontia; family Petauridae; genus Gymnobelideus; species Gymnobelideus leadbeateri. The sequence continues at coordinate 809,973 of WOXC01003936.1, read as the reverse complement.
ATTCAGTTGAGGAGTAGCATGGTTAATCTGTTAATTAGGAAAATTAACACTAGATTTTTTGCATATGGAAAAAAAGTTGTTTTTTTTTAAAGTAAACTAAATGGAAAATCAGAATCTGTATTTTTAAGAAAAAATATCCATCTTTTTATGTGACCAAAATTTTATCCTACAATCTTTTTCCTTTCCTGATCAAAAAACATATTTGAAACTGCACCCATGAATCTTTGGACTTTCTATAAAATGCCTTAGAAAAATTTTAGCCCTGGAAGCTAATTTCTTCCTGGACTTCACAGCTGGAAATTCATCTGCCATAGTATCTTTTCTCTCACACAGTTTCTTCCCAGAATCTCCCTTTAGAGAGAGATAAAATGCCAGTTATTTCTTTATTTCTCTCCATGTTGCTCTCATTGCTCTGGATTTTCACTCTCATGCATCCTTTCTAAGTATTAATGTCTTTCATTCCCCTTTGACCTTTTCAGCTTACCTTCATGAGTTGTCTTTTACAATTAGAATGTAAACTTCTTGATGGTAAGGCCTCTCTTGCTTTCTGATTATATTTCTGTTCCCACTGCTTAACACAATGACTAGTATGCAGGCTTAGCAAACATATATGTGCTTAATAAATGCTTGTTGGTTTGTTGACCATACAATACAATCCAGGATTTTTTAAGTAAAAAGAACATAAATGCAGAGGAAAAAATAAAGAAAACAAACATACATTTGAAAAATCTGAAAATATATGCAATATTCTATACCTATGAAGTCACCACCTCTTCATTAGAGTAGAGGAATATGTCTTCTCTCTCTTCTTTCAGGCCTTGATATTTACAATTTTGCAAAAATCATTTTAAATTATTTTGACTGTATTCTTTATATTCACTTTGCTTTAGCTTTGCTTATAACCTTTGCAACAGTTCACATAAATTTTTGCATGGTTCTTTCTAGTCATCATAGTCCTTGTTTCTTAAATCATAGAAATTTTCCACTCTACTTGTATACTACATTTTCTTTAAACATTCCCCAATCAATAGGCATTTATTTTATTTCTAATTTTTGGTATGACAAAAAAGTGCACCAATAAACATTTAAGTATATATTGATTTTGGGTTTGTTTTTTAGCACTGACTTCCTTGAGATATATTCCTAGTAGTGGAATCATTGGATCAATACGTATAGACATTTATACATTTAATTTTCATGATTACAAATTTCCTTTCAAAATGTTTTATGTTTGGTGCGCGTAGGTGGCACAGTGAGTAGAGTGCTGGCCCTGGAGTCAGAAGGACCTGAGTTCAGATCCAGCCTCAGACACTTAACACACACCAAAAAAAAAAAAAAAAACCTAGCTGTGTGACTTTGGGCAAGTTACTTATCCCCAATTGCCCTCCAAAAAGAAAAAAAATGTTTTATGTTCAAAGATCCATCAACAATGCATCATTGGATCTATCTTCCCACAGTGTGCCTATTAATTTGAATATTCCCATCATATGTCATTTTTGGCAATTGGCTCCATATGTGGTAAAACCTCAGAGATTGGTTTTACTCGCATTTCTTTTTATAGGAATCCAGACCATTCTTCCATGTGGTGATCAACACTTTGCAACATTTTTTGTTTGTTTTTGTTGTTATCGGTTTTGGATAATTTATTCATATCTTTTGATCATCATGGAATGACATTTGCTCATAACTTTCTGTTAGTTTTCTATTTTATCTTGGATACTAAATTTTTACCTCAAATTTGATATATTTTCCTCACTCAACTCCTTCCCTTTTTTAAACAACAAAAATGATCTATTATTATTATTATTAATGTTGATATTATTAAATCATTAAGGTAACATCTCCTTATTTATGGTAAGACTAGATTCCAAAGTTTGGACTATGGTCAAACCTACAAACAGGTGCTAATGTTTTGTGCCAATGCTATCAGAATGAGAGAGTAGGATTCCAAGTACAAACAGACATTGAGTTTGATTCATTTTAACTGAATTTCTTGGTCTATCCAACTACATCATGTCAAGGAAAAAGACCAATGTAATTTCTTCATATTGGCAGACTGAAAATAAGGAATGACTTCCTTATGAGTTTCACATTCAGTATGTATATGTATATGTGTATGTATATGTATATGTATATGTATGTGTATGTGTATGTGCATGTGTATGTATATATATATGTATATATATATACATGCACGCATATACATATATATGTGCATGTGTGCATGGTGTGTGTGTGTGTGTGTGTGTGTGTGTTTAAAATAAATCTGTGACAAGGAAGTACTTCCTGTAGTTGATGGTGTCTTGCATGAAAGAGTGGGGCTTTCAGGAGCTCATTTCCATACATAAGTTAAGAGAGAGATTTTGATAGAAATCAAAGATTTAAAAAAATACATATACTGTGATGTTTAATTTATAATAAAGGAAACATTTTAAATGTTATATTAGTTAATATCTATGACAAAAGAAATTAAATGGACTGACCAATAAATAGCTTAATATAAAACACAGAATGCTTTCCATGTTGCAGATTAATTGGTACAATGACTTAAGTATAAAATTAAAACAGTCCTGTTTTGGAAATCTTCATTTTAAGTATGAAATATTTTATATGTAAACAATTGCAAAATACTGTCTACTTAAAAAAATAAATATAGATTACTCCAGATCTATCTATCTATCACGGTAACTACATTTCTATATCCTGCCTTAAATCTCAGTATCATCATGGACTATACTGAATAACAAGTTCTTTTTTCCTGTTTACCTTTTTATGTCTCTTTTGAGTCTTGTATTGGAAGATCAAATTTTCCATTCAGCTCTTACCTTCTCATCAGGAAGATCTAGACATCCCTTATTTCGTCGAATGTCCATCTCTTTACCTGAAAGATTATGCTCAATTTTGCTGGGTTGTTTGGTTGTAGTTCAATCTCCTCTGCCTTATGATATATCATATTTCAATCCCTCTGATCTTTTAATACAGAAACTGTAAGGTCCTGTGTAATCCTGACTGTAGTTCTGCAATATTTGAATTGCTTCTTTCTGGCTGCTTTTTGTATTGTCTCCTTGACCTGATAATTCCGGAAGTTGGCTACAATATTCTCTGATGTGTTTAATTTGGGATCTCCTTCAGGAGGTGATGAGTGGATTCTTTCAATGACTTTTTTACCTCCTGTTTCTAGGAACTTGGGGCAGTTTTCCTTGATGATTTCTTGGAAGATACTGTCTAGGATCTTTTTATTTAATCATGGCTTTTGGGACAGCTAGGTGGTGCAGAGAATAGAGTGCCAGTCCTGGAATCAGGATGGCCTGAATTCAATTCTGGCCTCAGACACTTGACATTTACTAGCCATGTGACTTTGGGCAAGTCAACTTAACCCCAATTGGCCTCCCTTTCCCCCTCTAAAAAGCCAACAATAGTCATAATAAATAAATAATCATAACTTTCTGGTATACCAATAATTCTTAGATTATCTCTTCTGGATCTATTTTCCAGGTAAATTTTTTTTCAAATGAGATAGTTTACACTGCCTTCTATTTTTACATTCTTTAGATTTTGTTTGACTGATTCTTGATGCCTCATTAGTCATTAGTTTCTACTTGTCCAAGTCTAGTTTTTAACAAATTGCTTTCTTCAGTTAGTTTTTGTACCTCCTTTTCCATTTAGGAAATTGTAATTTTTTGTTCTCTTCAGCTTTTTTTTTTCCATTTTGTCAAATGTATTATTAAAATAATTGGTAAATTTATCTTCTTCCTCTGTAATGTGGCTTTTAAAAATCTTTCTTGTGCTCTTCCAAGAATGCTTTTTGGCCTTGAGACTATTTTATATTCCCTTTTCAGGTTTCAGATGTGGGTATAGTGTCAATGCTATCTTCTTCTGAATGTGTATTTTCTTCTTCCCAATCTCCATAGTAGGATTCTATGGTATTTGCTTTTCCAAGTTGCTTTTTACCCACTGTGATTGCCTATTTCCTGGCTTTTAAAGTGGATCTCTGCTTCTGGAGAACAGTGGGCTCTGACCCATGCTTCATATCCTGGGAGCTAGGGGCCTCATTACTGGCTTTGTGTGCTGTGGCCTCTGATTCTGTCAGTTAGAAGCTATATAATGCTGCACCTCACCTTGTGCTGAGTGTGTGCTGGTGGATGGTGTCTTCATTAATGTCTGCCAATTGCCCATCTTTGTGAAGGTACATTTGGCTACTGGTGTTGTCTCTTGCTGGTTCAACCCCTCTGGGGTCAGAATCTCCACTGGTCCACTGAAGTGGGGTTTGCTGGGATGCCTCCCATCCTGCACTGGTTACCTTTAGAGACAGCAAGAGGGACCCTTCCCATAGATCTCCCTAGCCTCTGAACTAAAAGACTGCTGTACCCCTTCCAGTGGTTCCACTATTCCTTGGGACAGTATTCTCTGAGTTTTCAAGGTCAACAAAGGTGAGGGGAAGAAGAGCATTTTACAGTTCACTCTAGGAGCCATCTTGGCTCCTAGAAGTTCAAGTAGGTGACTTTCAAACATCTAGTCTGTGGACTGATAGACTGAGGAGTAGTTACTGCTGCTCCTGCAGGCCCTGCACTTATATCTCAACCATCTCCAACAGCCCCTGTCCTGTGCTGAGAGGTTTTGGAAGCATCATTGTAATGGATGATTCAGTTCACCAGGGCCTTTTCCTGCTCCACAATGATCAGGTCTGTGCTGGTGCAGCCTATGCATTCCATGCTCTGAGCTCCCCCCTACTTGGCATAATAAATCCTTCCCATCAATTTTCTGTGTTGTCCTGGACTGGAAATCTGCCACACTGTCTCCTAGTGAATTCTGTCACTCTAAACTTTCTTTATATTCACTTGTTAGAGGCATCTGAAGGAATTTATGGGAGAACTCAGGTGAGTCCCTGCTTTCACTCTGCCATTTGACTCCACCTAATTTATTTTGTTCTTTATATCAAACAGAAATGTTATTCTGTGCAAAACTATCCATTTCCCCTATAGAACCAAGCCTGGCCCCCAAAATAATCTGTATTCCAAAACGCAAGCTTCCAAATATGGTCTATCATGTATTTGCCAAATTATCTTTTTTCTAGTAGAATCACCCAAAATTACTTTATCCAATTATATCATTACATGAACTTGAAGTTCTGTGCTACCCTTATTATTATCCATTAGACACAATTATTTACATTTTTACTTATAAAATTGTATTCTTGTTAGGATAAAATATTGAAGTTAATCTATTGAAATACTTTTTAAAAATTTTCTGACTTTGCAATCCAATGTTAGATATATCTGACAACTTTAAACTATTATTATAATTGTATATTATATAACAATTTAAAATTATTATAATCATCTTACATATGCCACATCATTTATCATAACCTTAAATAATTGAGGGTCAAGCAATTCTCTGTTAGCAGTTATTTTTCAAACATTTTTTGCTGTCTTTCTTGCATGTATCTTTTACTTCACCTTCCCCCTGTCCTTATAGCTACTCAACCAGTGGGAAATATTGTACCTATTTCTACCATCCTTTTAGTTAACTACATGCTTTGTTTTTTTCCTTTATTCGAATTGATAACTAAACATTACCTTGACTATAGAATTTCCTACCTACCCAAACAAACAAATCTAATAAAAATTATGAATTAGAATTTTTTTTAATATTCCATCTTTCTTTTGTGATTTGCCTTTCAGCAGAAATCCATTTCCTTCCTAAGACTCCCTTCACACTTCATCCTTCCCTGGAAGCAAGTGTTCTTTTATTGATCCTACAGCAAAAGGATCCCTACTATGCTTCACCTCTTGGAATTATCAAATATCAAACATTGATTAAATAGCTATTGTGTATTCAAGCATTGTGCTAGGCACTAGCAATACAAATATACAAAGGTTAAACAGTTTCTGCTCTCAAGGATTTTATAGCTTCTCTGAAGAAACAACATGTACATATATTATCAGATATAAAACATATCTACAAATATAGAATATAATATATAACAATATATAATGCAATAATATATAATGTAAGGCAATTTCAGCAGAGATATATTGATAGAGCAATCACATATAGCCCCATGTAGCATAAAGCTTTTGAACTAAACTTTGAAGGAATCTAAGTGAGGAAGGTGTGCATTCAAGGATTAGAGAATGAATTCTGCAAAGACAGAGAAAAAGAAATAAATAATGTAATTGATAAGGAATAGCAAGAATATCAGTCTGGCCAGATTAGAAAATACGTGAAGGGAAATGAAATGTAACAATTCTAGAAAAATAGAGAGCCAAGCTACAAGACTTTAAAAGTACCAAAAAAAAAAAAAAGAAAAGAAAAAAGATCTCTATGGATGAATTAATGAAAAAAAAAGGATTAGCATTTTATTAAGATCTTACTATGTACTTACTAGAACTGTGCCAAATACTAAAGAGATAGAAACAGAAAGAGACAGAGGGAAACAGAAAAAAAATGTATGTATGTGTGTGTATACATACACATACACATATATACGTATGTAACCTACATATGTATGTAGCTTGTATTATGTATGCATTCATACATAAATATATTATACATACAATATGTATCTATAGCACACATACATGTGTATATATGTGTATGCATATATCATTTGTGTATATATGTATGTGTGTATGGGTATACACATATATACACATACACATACATCTATATACACCTGCACATGCCCATGTACATGCACCTACACATACACATATGGAAATGCTAACCAGGGAAAGGCTTTGTTCAGATGCAAAAGTGGGTGACAGGTGATAATGCAACCTCTTTAGTTAACTAGATAGAATATGAAGATGAGGTATGATCCAGTGTCTAGCGTACAGCCAGTAGATATAGTGGGCTAATTAGGTCTAGTGTTTATATGTTCAATAGTTAATCAATTGTGTTGGGACTTAGGGGAGGACCTAGAAATATAAATGAATAGTTTCATAAGGGCCTGGCACCCAAATTTTGAGGAAGTCCAGGTTTGAATAAGTTTAAGTATAAGGCTGAAGGTGGTACCAAGCAAGATGCTATAGATGGTGAGATGGCCTGAATGGAAGGGTGAAGAGAATATGAAGGTGAAGCACCATTCAGAAATAAAATAAAAAGGAGTCAATGGACATCACTGGATAAGGGAATGACAAGATCAGACACATACTTTGGGATTGTTATTTTAGCAGCTGATTGGAAGATGTATAAGTTAAGAGACAAGTTATGGAAGTCAATTGTCCAAGTGAGAGGTAATAGAGCTTGCATTATCATAGCTGGAAAAAAAATTAAAAGGAGAGATGTGGAAGCCTTATTTTTTCTAGGCTGCGCTTCTCTTTCAAGCTTAGTTATACTATGACTAATGTTGGAAATCGAAGATACTGTAGAAGAAATTATATACATACATACATACATACATACATACATATATATACATATATATATTAATTTTAAGACATGGTAACATTGAGCTTCCCTCAAGTTACAGTATGTATATAGCTGTGGAGACAAAGAGACAAAACAAACAGAGATTAATACCTGTTACTTGAGCTGTCCCTACTGAAATAGTCAGACTGCATTCATTCTGGAAATATTCATGTTCCATTGCTGACTTTGCTGCTGTGTCTTTCCTAAAATGTTTTATGTCTCGTTTTTATCTTTAGCTGTGTCACAGTCTGCCTTAGCCCATCCTGCAATTATTTCATGCTATATGATTGACTATTTCCTGAATGTCCTTAGTTTCTGTAATTTTCAGACTCTTCTGATGTAAATTGCCATATCCAAAATATTGTACATTTGAGGATTACATTATTCTTTCTTGTCCTAAATTACACATAATAATCATTTCCGATTAAAGAGATACTTTTCAGCGTCTGCCTGCAGGTGTCTTATGTCTTTGGTTTCCTCCAGGTGGAGATGAAGAAATCTCCCTAAAAAGTAAGTGTTCAAAGTAGGGGAGAAAAAAATAAATGAAACAGTCTTTATCAAGTCAAGGATTAAAGAATGAAACCCTGGTCAAGTTTGTGTTAACTATCATTGGTAAAAAGACATCATAAATTCTATTATTTCCAATCTGATTTGTTTTCATCCAGTCTTATTAAAAGTCTTCTAATCTCACATTCCTTGACTAATTAACATCATCTAACTTTCAAAATTGTAAAACAAAGTAGTGATGGAAATTTTATTCTTCACTGTAATCCGCTGCTCAGTGCAATATTTGAGTTTCAAATATTTATTCAGTATTTTAACATAGAAAAAAGCTGATGAAAAAAACTTATTTATTAGTTGGAAGATTCAGGAAATGATTGATTTCATTCTTCTCCCCATGCTTCATTTTCAGAGGAAGGAATAGAGAAACTCATCCCTCCTTTATGATCCTCAACATGTGAATTGATTTGCCTGACCAAGCAGAGGATTAGTGAGTTTCCATGGGGTTGTCTGCAGCTGTCTACCATGGTGTAGTGGAGAAAGATCTGTATTTGGAGTCAAAGGATTTAAGTTTAGATCCTATTGTCTGCCTTTAACTTCCTGAGTTACCTTGGACAAGTCTTACCCTTTCTAGGCCCAAGTCTCTTTCCCTATAAAATGAGAAAATTCTACTTTTAGTAGAATTTAGACTTTTAGTCTCATATTTTATGGTGGAGCAGGAGAGTCACTCTGATAAACTTATTTTTGAGGATGCCTAAAGTAGTCACCTCAGTTTCTTTATATAACTCAACAATGTCCAACATTATAGGACAAGGTATCAAAATTTTATGGGTGAGAAATAACAATGGCTTAATTTATTTTTTTTAAACAAATACTTTATTAACTTCTGTTTTACATCATTTATTTCCACCAGATTTTGAGTTACAATCATTTTCCCCCCATTATTCCCCTACCCAACCTCCCAGAATAGCAGTCCCACAAGATATCGCTTCCTCCAATCTGCTCTCTCCCATACCTTCTCCCATACCCCCATCGACTTTTCCATTAGAGGAAGATGAATCTTTGTGTCCCAATGCCTGCACATCTTATCTCCCAATTATAGGCAAAAGAGTATTAATAATAGTATTTATATATATATTTGAAACATTTAATGTTACGACCTTGAATTTCAGATCCATTTCCTTCCTCCCTTGTCACCCATTCCTTCTTGGGATATAAGTAATTCAGTATATGTTGTACATGTCTAGCTATGCAAAACATTATCATAGTAGATATATTGTACAAGGCTGCTTATAATTCCCTCCCACTCATCCCACCCCCCACCTGGTCCATTCCCTACATGATCCTGTCCCTCTTCTATAGTGGGTACTTCCAACCTCCCCTCACCCCAAGGATGCCCTCCCTTCCATCATCCCTCCTCTCATCCCCCTTCCCCCTATCCTGCTGCAGGTTGAGATATCCCATTTAGTATGTATGTCATTTTCTCCCTGAACCAAATTCAATGGGAATGTGGTTTTGCCTTTTTAGCCTTCCTTATTCTCCCCCTCCTTTGCAACCACTTCCCCTTGCTACATGAGATAGTTTACCCTACCCTGTCTCTCCCCATCTCCTCTTGCCACTTTCCTCTCTCACCTCATAATTTCATCCCTTGAGTATTCTCCCTTCCCAACAAATTCAACTTATGCCCTCTATCCATATATAACTGTAACCATATACACACACATTCACATATGTATTCATATGACCACACACCCTTCTTCCATTATTTTCATAGTGAGAAAGATATCATCAGTCACAGTTATTGCTTTTCCATATAGGAATGTAAATAGTTCAACTTTGATAAGTTCCTTTTGATTTCTTTTCCCTGATTACCTTCTCAGGCATCTCTTGCTTCTTGTGTCTGGATGTCAAATTTTCTATTCAACTCTGGTTTTTTCCTCAAGAATGCTTGAAAGTCCTCTATTCCACTGAATGACCATATTTTCCCCTGAAACAAAATACTCAGTTTTGCTGGGTAGGTGACCCTTGGGTTCATTCCCAGTTCTTTTGCCCTCTGGAATATCATATTCCATGCCCTTCGATCCCTCAGTGTAGAAGCTGCCAGGTCCTGGGCTATTCTGATTGTGTTTCCACAATATTGAAATTGTTTCTTCCTGGCTGCTTGTAGTATTTTCTCCTTGATCTGGGGATTCTGGAACCTGGCTATAATATTCCTGGGAGTTTTCTTTTTGGGATCTTTTTCAGGAGGTGATTGGTGGATTCTTTCAACCTCTATTTTGCCCTCTGGATCTAAAACATCAGGGCAGTTTTCCTTGAGAATTTCTTGAAGGGTGATTTCTAGGTTCTTTCCTTGATCATGGATTTCAGGTAGTCCAATAATTTTTAAATTGTCTCTCCTGGATCTATTTTCCAGGTCAGTGGTTTTTCCCATGAGATATTTCACATTGCCTTCTAATCTTTCATTTGTTTGGATCTGCTTAACAGCATCTTGATTTCTCATAAAGTCACTAGCTTCCATTTGCTCCAGTCTAACTCTGAAGGAATGAATCTCCTCAGTGAACTTTTGAGATTCTTTTTCCATCTGGCAAATTCGACTTTTTAAGGCATTCTTCTCCTCATTGCCCTTTTGGGCCTCCTTTGCCATTTGAGTTAGTCTATTTTTTAAGGTGTTGTTTTCCTCAGTCAGGCTGTTGACCCTCATTTCATACTTTTCCTGCATCCTTCTCATTTCTCTTTCCAATTTTTCCTCCACTTCTCTTATTTGATTTTTAAAGTCCTTCTTAAGGTCCTCTATGGCCTGCAACCCAGTCATGTTTTCCCCTGGGGCTTTTGGAGCAGGACTTCTGACCTCACAGTCCTTTTCCCGCTCTATGCCCCCAAAATAGCAGTCTAGGGTTGCATTTTTCTGTTTCCTTTGCCTTGGCATGTTGCCACTTAATTGCTTGACTTTTGGGCTTGTTGCCACACTATGGCTTTAAGGCCAGCTAGAGGAATTTTCGTCCCAAACCTGTGGGGGGCAACTTCCGTTTCTGGCAAGCTGTAAACCCACCCACAACTTCCACCCTAGATCACAATCCAGATCCAGGGAGGTTAAAGCAAGAGCGATTACCCCCCAAGACTGATCGCTGGATCTCCCCACGATTTGTAGGCTGGGAGCCGGAAATGCCTATGAAAACTACAAAATGGCGTGTCTCCTCAGCGGCTTCTAGCCCCCAGGGAGGGAGCTGACGCATTCCCCAAATACAGGTCCCAAAGTCCATAGGACACTAACCTCTTACTTTGTCCTAGGCAAGTCTATGTTGATAATTCTGGAGTCTCCACAGTTCCTGGTGTTCTGGGGTTCCTCCAGCTGGCTGCTGGCCCTGCCGCCCTGGGGCTAAAACCTCAGCTCACGTGGACCTGGCCTCGGCTCGGCTCGGCTCCTGCGCTCTGCGCACTGCCGGCTCCCAGACCGCTGCGCTGGTCCTTCCTGCAGGGTGCTGGGCTGTCCTCAGCGGGAGGTTAGCTTCTCTGTGTTGTTCTGTGGGTGCTGGGGCTCCAGAAGTTTTTCAGAGTCCTTTTTTACATAGTTTGTGGAGAATCTGGGGGCAGAGAGGCTTGGATGAGCTGTTTCTACTCCGCCATCTTGGCTCCGCCCCCCCAATGGCTTAATTTAGATCTAGCTTTTGCATCAGGGATGTATAGATTCCAGTGCTGCTTCTGATACTTGGCATTTGAGTGACAGTACATGAGTCATTTAACCCCTTTATGCACCAGGTATTACAGCCTTAAAAATATAAATAACAAGGGGCAGCTAGGTGGCACAGTGAATAGAGCAACAGCTCTGGAGTCAAGAGGACCTGAGTTCAAATCTGGCCTCAGACACTTAACCGAAAAACTAGCCATGTGACCTTAGGCAACTCGCTTAACCCCAATTGCCCTCCAAAAAGCATAGATAGATAGATAGATAGATAGATAGATAGATAACAGAGGACATGTTTTGATAAAGAGAATCTTCTTTCATGCCAATAATTCACTTCTAATTGCTGATAAAAATCACTGGTTAAGTCCAAAGTGCAGGGGAAAGAAAAGACAAGTCTTTATTGAATGAAAAAAAATGGAGAAAAAAGATAAAGACATATATACTGATTTTTTTTTGTTTAATTTAAAGTGGGGAGTACAGTCTAATTTGAGACAATGAGTTGCTCTTGGAATGAAATGACCTAGGTATTAGTTTTTGTTCTATCATTTATGAATAGTAATGGGCCTGGGAGACCCCTTGTCCTGACAAGTTTTCTTGATCTCATAGAACTTGTTTCCTAAAGTCTAAAATGAGTAGAGGGATAACCTAGTCTTCCTTAGATTTATTGTAAAGAAACCACTGTACTATACATTGCAAGAATGTACATAAATGGGAGGTTTTATTCTCATAGGAAAACCTTATCAGGACATGTTCTTACAGAAAGGAATTATTATGTTTTGGAGAATATGATTCAATCCACACTGCACCAAATCTTTCAAAAGCACCCCTATGAGGGAAGTGTTCAACTATACTATTTAATGAGACCACAGAATGAGGGGGGCAGAATTATAGACATGGAAGACTATTCAGCAGCCAATGTAGTTCAGCCCTGTCATTTCACAGATGAGGAAACTGAGGATCAGAAAGCATATTGACTTACCTAAGATATGAAGCAATCGTCATTTAAACCATACATCCTGTTAGATGCTAATCTTAACGTTAACTACACCACCATAAAAAGACATCACACTCACATCCTACAGTAACACATTTAATATAATTCTGTTAACCTCACTGAATTTCAAAATACCTGAATTAGAATTTAAGTTACATATAGAACAAATATGCTTGTTTGTCTAGAGATGCATTTGATTTCCTGGATTTCATATAAAATGAAGAAGGATTTCAGATTTTACCTTGGTCATGCCTTTGCAATATGAACATTTCTGAATATATTCATAATTTGGTTGTTTCTCTGTACATATCCTGGAGAAGAGAAAGTATCCTTATTTTCTATATAAGATAGGACATCAAAAAGATCAAATACATAGATTAGCACTAGATCTTAGTAAAGGAGTAGACCTGGGACTTCTTTGTTTCAGGTAGTTCCCCATTAAGAAAACCCATTCTACCAATTAAGGAGGCACTTTATTTGCAGTTTATCATTTTAGAGATTTGCCAAGAGCACTGAGAGATTAAATGATCTTACCCATCTTGTATCAGACATGGGATTTTAGTCCAGGTTTTCTTGGCTCTGAAGTCAACTTTCTAGTTCTGTATTAGATCAAGTGGTTCCATGATTGAGGAATTTTTAATTGAATCTGTTTCTTAATTCATGATTTTCTATACCCTAACAGTTTGCCAATCATATTGTGTCAGATTGAAGTAGATAATTGAGGAAATAATAATGCTTTAAAAACTCTGGCCCAATGATGCTCCCACCTAAAATACATTTAGATTTACCATGATTTCACTATACATGTTGATATTTTGAAATGACAATTATCCCATTGGCATAGGTATTCATTTTACTAAAAGATCACAACTACCCCATATCTTCTTATCCTATGTGATTCTTTTATGTCAATGGAACATGAGTTTCATGAAGACATTTTTTCCACTTTTTCCTTCATACCCTCCATGATACAGACTAAATATATGCTTAATTGCTTATTAATTATATTGTCTCATAATTGTTCCATGAATGATCCACACAAAGAAGTGTATACCTTTGTTTTAGTCTCTTGATATATCTGGGATACCAAGTTATCACTATGATTTACCATTTGTTGCTTCAATCTTGTTACATGAACAATCCAATTCATTTTAATCATACATACCTTTGATAACTAATATATTGTCTGATGCCCCTTCATCAAACATCATTATTGGTAATAGAGCTAGGTCACAATAAGTGTGATTAATTAATCCTGTGAAGTATCCATATGTGTTTTAAATAACTCTATGCAAATTTAAATTATATTTTAAAAGATAATTGGCTCCAACCCAATGAGAATATGTAACACAAATTTGAATAACATGAGTACTTACTGGGATTATTATTTATACTCAAAACGAACTAGTTGCCATTGAACTTCCCTATAGGGACATTAGATGGACCTGTGATTTCATTATTATAGCTTAATTCTGAATAATGAAGTTAGCTCTACCAATGTACATCAGCTCCCTCTTCTGCATCTTATAATTTTTAAGTTACTTCTAACACCTCTATAATTATAGTCTTTTAGAGTTGTCTAGAGCACTGAGAGTGACTTGACCAGGATCATATAATGTAATGGTAATGTAAATTTGAAGATCTTACCTGCCCCTAAATAGGCCTAAGGGAATTTGAAGATCTTCCCTATCCTCTAATAGGCCAAAAGTAATCACATGGAGCCTGTGGTGGGAGGAGCTTGCTTACAGGTGGAGGAGGGCCCACAGGAAGCTGGGAGCCAGAACATTTAGAATTGGAGGGAGGAGAGGATGTACCCAAGGAGATAGCTAGGCTTGTGATTGTTTGTTTGTTCCCTGTTGTGACAGCTAGGCCTGTGAGTGTTTGTGGGAAGGCTAAAGGATGGTGTGGCTCCCTGCTGTGTTACAGTGTATTAACTTATTTGTTACTATAATGGACTTGACTTTCTGGTGTTGAGATTTGGTTTTCTGATATCTAAATAAATGTTTTGCTGCTTTCTTCTATATAAAGAGTCTTTGATATTTTGCATTTAAGAACTGTGACAGCATATTCACAGTCACTCAGTGCTTTGAATATTGTGTTGTTACCACAAGTAGCCAGTATATTTCAGAGATGAGACTTGAGTTTGCATCTTCTTGGCTCCAAAGATAATTCTTTAGCTACTCGTTTGCCGTTCTATAAATCTTACTTTTTCTCTTTAGTTTGTCTTTTTTATTTTTCTGAAATTGTGATGTTCTAAAAATTCAAGTCCATCTGGACTTATCACAATAAATTTGATGTTGAAAGGATGGGCTTTGGTTGTAATGATCCATTTGAGATCACTATTTTCCAAATTGGATCAAGTCCAATCTCTTCCACCTCTATTAAGGAATCAGCTTATTCTGCAGTTGAATTCCTTGTCAGAGTTAACACTCAGAGAAAAAGAAAGTTCTACCAAGAAAGTCTGAATAAGTAATTTTGTACAAATGACCTTGAAATATATTTTAGATAAATCATTTTATTATTTACCTTGAGGACCAAAAAAGAAAACAAGATCAAAGGGGAGATAAAATAATGCGGTGTGAAGTATGCTGGATTTGGAATAAAAGAATCTGGGTTTAAATTCTAGCTCTGCCACTAGATAACCTGTGACACCTTGAGAATCTTGTTTACTATCAGGAGGTCTCATTTTCCTGATCAATGGAATGAAAGGTTGGATCAGGTAGAATCTAATGTCAATTTCAGCTTTAATATAATGTCACAACTTTTGAAATGTAAGGATGATAACAATATGAAGTTAGAATGTCTGGTTCAGCAGAGACTGAAAGTCAATATATCTGATACTTAATGATAATATTTTCCTCTGGGACTTCTCCACCAATCCCATATCTTTGAACTTTTCATGTATAAGCTTTATGCTAAAATAAATCTGAATCTTCAGTATGTTATTACTATTAAGTTTAATATTAGATTCCCACTCTGTGCTCTCCTCATGAAAAATAGGAAATTTCCTTTGCTGGCATTTTGTCACAATTCACTTCATTCATTAACATTGCATAGAACACCTAACACACACACACACACACACACACACACACACACACACACACAAACTGTCAGGTTTTTTTTTTCATTTGAAGTTGTTTTCATACTCCAACTATCACAAAAAAATAAGTTTTGGTTAGCAATAAGAAAAGAATAGAAATAATGAATTATTTCAGAGATGTCTTTGTGTAATGAATTCTTATAGGATTTACACAAAATGGTGGAAATTTTTCATTTAACATTATATATTTTCTGTCAGCATGTAAAATGTATATAAATTGGAAAGATTTCTTTTCCTAATCTAAGACATTGTTATATACCATTCCCATCATTCTATGAGCTGTGTAATGGATTAATTGGGGGGAAAGTTCTCTACTTTGACTATTAATTAATAAAACAGCACATTCTGCTTAATTTGCATAACTTTGTAGAAGCTGAAATATGCCAATTGAGATATTGTTTCAATTATTAGATGTAGTGAACCAGGGTGCAGTGCATTTTAGAAGGAATTAAGCCAGAACACTGACTATTCTAATTCAGTTTAGTCCTAATATAGGAATTATAAAGCATTCTAAATGACATTAAAATAATCACAAAGCATATATTATACACACACGCACACACACATACATGAGTGTGTTTTGTATATGTGTTTATATATGTCAAATAAATACATAATGCAAATGTGTATAGTGCACATATACACAGTTGTGTGTGTGTGTGTTTGTGTGTGTATCTGGAGAGACAGAAAGACAGAAACAAATATCAGAGGCAAAAACTAAAGGAAAGAGAGAGAAAGAGGGGGGGGAAGGAGAGAGAGTAAGAGCTAGAGCATAAAACCTGGCTTTACACTTTGCTTTTGCTCTCTCTCTCTCTTTAGTCCCACCTCTAATACATTAGTTGTGTGATCTTAGGAAAGTCACGTAATTTCTCAGTGCCTCAGTCAAGACCTTATTATTGTTGGTTGTAGAGAATATAATGATCCACATTCTTGGAAGGAGTCTCCTTACTGGGATAAACCTCTACCAGTGAAATCCCAAATCTTGCTTGACCCCCGCTCCCTTATAGATACATTATGCACACACACACACACACACACACACACACACACGCACGCACACACACACATGCGCACACACACACACAGAAAAGTGTGTTTTGTCTCCAAATTTGATATATATGTAATATACATATTATTATGTATAATTTAATATATAATATAATTTATTTAATTAATACATTTAATATATAATGTAATATATAGTTATATGTATAATTTTATATATAGTTTATGCATATTGATATGCATAAACACACACACACACACACACACACACACACACACACCTCTAACCCTTCAAATACATCTACTACAACATGGACTTGAAATTGCTCTCCAAAGATTCACATCATAATTGCTCCATTCCTGGTAATCCTGAGCAACTTTTAGTCACCTTCTCCCACAAGTTTAACTCTTGATGCTCTCCTCAACTATGACAGAGATATTCTTTCCTTTCCCTGACATTTCCGGAGTACCAGTGGAGTGATCTGTCTTTCTACCTGTCAACCTTTCTCCTCTTCCTGTCGCATAATCTTTCACTGATATCTTCTCTGTTCTTCTTCAAATTATCTGAAACCAAATAAAATGATAATTTTTTTACTTATGCAATTAACTTTAGACAGTTACATATTTAAAAGCAATATAATCTTTTGCTAAAATCATATGTTCAACATGTTTGGACACTGACTTACCAAGATCTTGACACATATTCCTCATTCTTAATTATGAAAGCATGTCACATTAGATATTAAGTACATCTTTGAAGAATAGTCATTGTTTTTCAAGTCTAGCCTTGATTATGGCCTAGGCATGAATTGGCCACTTTTTTCTTGTTTTGCATTTTATTTTCCAATTAGTATGTATTTATTACTTTGCTTTCCCTTTTCCTCCAACTTGATTGAACAACATGAAAACAAAACGAATTCATAAATTGAGCATTTCTAAAAAAGTATGTCTCATTCTATATTTTAATTACATCATTTTGGGAGGAGATAGGTTATATATTCAGTCCACTAACATAATCTGAACAAAGTTATAAAGTCTCTAAAATTTTTTAGTAATATTTTCATTGTATAAGTTGTTCTACTTCATCAGTTCAACTGAACATCAGTTCATATATGGCATTGAAGAGTCCTTTGACACTGTTCATTTCATCTTATCCTGTGATCCAACAATAATGCATTTTATTCACATACCATAATTTGTTTAACCATTCCCCCACTAAAGGATACTGCTTTAGTTTTCAGTGTTGTGGCTGTTATGAAAAAGTTCTTTTAAAACATACTTGTACCTTTTATCTCTTAAGCAAATAGTACTAGTAGTGAAATTTCAGGATTAAAATATATAGACAGATTGGTATGCTTTGGGAAAAAATTAAGTTATTTTCCAGAATGGCTATATTAATTCTCAGATTCCCCAAACAGTATATTTGTATGCTTTCCGTCCTGTAGACATTTGTAATTTTGTTTTTGTCATCTTCACCAACCTGACTATTCTGAGGTAAAACTTCAGACTTGATTTAATTTTAATTTCTTTAACTACAAGTTATTTGAAACATTTTATATGGTTGTTGCTAACTTGTATCTTTTCTTTTGACAATTTCCTATTAGAATTTCTATCCTTATCTTTGTAAAATTCTTTCTGTAATATATGGCATTGCCCAAGGTCATGTTTTTGATATCCCATCTCTGAATGAGATTTTCTATAATTCTGGAACATTTTTGCATCTCTGTACATGGATACATTTTTCAGAATTCATAATTCCTTCAATAAGGAGAAAACTTCCAGGCCAACTAGAAATTTAGAAGAAATCACCTAAACATTTTTGGATGTTTATTTTTGGTGCGATATAGATGACCAAGCTCACCTAGACTTCTGATGCATGTGTTGGTAGAGTCTTGAATTAAAAAGTGAATGTCATAAGTTATGCTTCCTCAGTCTTTGGTTATTGTAATCTATTAACCATGTAAATATATGCCTCACCTTTCTTCATATCAATAGTCAGCAGTTTTTATTTTGTTTTTGCTTTATTTTGTTTTCAAATGGGTCTCTTTGCTATTCTTTTTACATGAAGATGCATACACTGGTTTATAGAGTAATCAATAATAAACCCTGCAGCTGCCATGTCTTTTTGAAAGTCTACACTTATTTTCTGAGGATAAACTAGTCTGTTTAAAAGTAATAACCTGTCTAATCTTAATCTTCTATTGTGCTGGTTGTGTGTGTGTGTGTGTGTGTGTGTGTGTGTGTGCACTCACTTCTGTCTGTGTGCTTTTGACTGAAATTTATTTGCAGTTTGGTAAGACTGATCCTGTACTTCAATGATCCTTTCAGTGCTGAAGTTCCCCATATCACCAGGTACCATAGTATCTCCAGTGGTCATTGTAGTGTGCTCTTTCATAGCTACAACTTCTCACATTTCCTTAGAGTAATATCCATTAAAAAATTAAAGAATAATGAAACATGTATCTAACATGAAATACAAATCTCATTTATCAGTCACCTGGCAGAGGAAAAACTAAGTGTTGGAAATGAAAGTCAACCTATTTTGATCTCAACAAGGTCAGACATTCTAAGTCCATCTACTGTCAGTAAAAACCACACCTACACACACTCACACATACTGTCTATTGTCACAAAATGCAATGATACCAGAAATATTCCTTATTTCAAACTACTGTACTGAGAAATTTCCTGAGGCACTGAGATGCTGTGACTCATCTAGGATAACACAGTTAATTTGTGTCAGAGGCAGAAAGTAAACACAATTCTTTCACTGTCCAAGTTCAGTTTTACCATCACTTTGTTACTTTGTTCTTTCTCTCTGTCTCTCGGTCTCTCAGTCTCTCTCTCTCTCTCTCTCTCTCTCTCTCTCTCTCTGTCTCTCTCTCTCTCACACACACACACACACACACACACACACACACACACACACACACAATGTTTGTCTTTCATGGCAACTTCCTAACCTGTGGGTCTTCAGACAACAACCCAAGGATTTAGATACTTTATTATCATAATTCCAGAATACAATTGAACATATATCTTGAGCAAACACCACTGCATTGATTTTTACTAGTTAACCAGAACATATACAGTTCAAAGCAAATTAATTTAGAGAATTATCATGATAATCCCTAAATAATAATAATAATAAAGAATAATCCTTGAGCACATTCTTCCACACATCACACATTAGTGAGAAGAGTACACATACATTATGATAAAGTTTCAGGATTATGTAGGGAACACATGTGGCCAGGGCTTCAAGATGAATGAACCCATATATAAATCTATGCATACACATGTGTGTATGTGCACATTTTTTCTAGCTACAAACAATAAATTTTTCACCTTCATCTCTTATCAAACTACTCTTTGTTCATGGTTTTGTGGATAAAATTCTAAAAGTAAAATAACTGAAAAATCAAATAGCAATTCCACCAACTGATTTGTTTATATGATATCCAACAACTAATTGAGAAAGGCTGTGTTTTCCTTTTTCAGTGAATTAACTTTTTTTTTTCACTATTCTATAACAAGGCATTATGGTAGCCTATAAAGTAAAATAGAGTCTCCATAATATCACTACTAGCATCGAAAACAGAAATCTTAACTGCATTATGTCCATTACTGATAAATAAGTGGTGTAGTGCCAAAGGCTGGGTTTTCCACTAAAGTCTCATTGTTGCTTTTGTTTACTTTGTTTTGTTTTTCGAATAGCCTGACAGGACCTATGTATTCTGCTTGTTTTAGAAGAAGTTTATTATTTCTTCTGGTTTTGGTTAGTAATTTTCAGTAGCAAAGAGAGTCAAAGCTAATTATTCAATAGATAGTTTCAGTTTGGGATAAAGATGGCCAAAAATTTAATCTTCTACAAATTCATCATATAAGGGTTATGGAGGCGCTGTAGTATAATGAAAGGAGTCCTGGACTGAAATTCAGAAGATACAGATTTCACTCTTGACTGACTATTATTATGACCATTTGGACAAGATACTTAGCAGATCAATATTCTGCATTTTCTCTATATCTAAAGTGAAGATAAAAACGTGGCCTTTGCTAATCTTGTTTCCAGGACTGTTGTGGAATTACATAAGAAAATGTTTATAATGGACTTTTTAACAATAAAGCACAATAAGATATGAGTTCTTCAGGTTTCTGTATTACAGCTGAGGCTACCACTATCCTACTAGTCATCAAAATTCATAAGGTCAGATTCATTCTCATTTTTTTTTTTTTGCTCTGCACCACAATTTTATTTTGGAGATCTTCTTCCTTTTCTTTTCTTCCATTAAGTCTAGGCATTTATTTTTCCAAGGCTATCCAATCTCCCCTACTTTCTCTAAACTCTCTCCCACAGTTTATGGGGGTAATGGTTATGGGATTTGAAGGTCTTCCATGCTCCTTGAACTTGCTGATATAGCAGGAGGGGGTGGGGCAATAGGAAGCTGAAGCCAAGCTAGAGTGTGTAGGGAGTGGAGGTGTGGCAGCAGCAGCACCAGCAGCGGTGGCTATCGGGGTGGCATGAACTCCTTTTTTTTTAGCCAGCCAGAAGGACTCCTGCTGTAGACTGCCAAGGACGGGAACTGCAGGTGGGTGGAGCTAATAGGAGCAAGCTGTGTGGATGCAAGCAGTTGTGGTGAGTGAGGAAAAGAGGATCTTTGCTGGAGGTAGCCTGTTCTGTTTTGAAGGTTTGAGAGTGTGGGTGTTTACTACATTTATGTGTGCCAACTTCATAATTACTGTGATGGTTTTAACTTTCTCGTTTGGGGACTCAGTTTTCTGGTATTTGAATAAATGTTCTAGCTTTGTCCTCCATGTAGAAACCCTGGTGTATTTTGCAATTAATAACCATATCAGCATATTTATAGTTAAAGCATTCTTTAGCACAAAAATGATGTGAATATTGCATTATTGATACATTTGGCAATGAGGGTGGGATCACAAACTGTCAGGCCTCTATTTGGAAGCAGGGGGCTTTAGAGGGAGAAATAGCTATCCTAAAATGGGAGGATTTGCCTTATTTCTCTCTAACCAGAGAATGGGACAAAAGAACTGGACCCTGTTAAAACTGGGAACCAAGGCTAAAAGAGGGAGAACCTGTAGATTTGGAAAGATGTTTGCAAGGAATACCCATAGAACCAGGCAAAGAACTGGCAGGAGTATGCAAGAGAGGCTGGGTCCTGCTAACAAGTTATTGCCTTATGTGCAAAAATAGAGATAAGCTGCTGGAGGAAAAATCTCAGATGGCTAGAGAATCAGCTGGTTTGACTGAGGATTCTTCTGTGCCACAGCATTCAGAAGAGCAAACTGTAGGGACTCAGGTGGTGGAAGAACAAGCTACTGTTCATGTAGCTAATGGGAATCTAAGATCTTCCCTGCCCCTAGGCTTAAGTCACTTTGATAGGCTTAAGTGACTCTAAGAACTTTCCTTGATTGGAAAATATACTCTGCCCCCTAATAGGCTGAATGTGGTCACATGGAGCCTCTGGCAGGAGGCTTGGTTTTCAGGAGTGCCCAAGCCTTGATACTTTGTGATTGGCCAGTAGGTCAAGAGGGTTTTTGACATTCTCTGACCCAGGAGAAGGCTATGTATACCCTAATGTGAGGTTTTGCTTTGGGGCTCACTTTGGGAAGAGTTGTGTGATTTGACCAGATGAGACTCTGGGAAGCCATTGAGCTCCCCCACCCTCTCCCCAGCTTTGAAAACCCAGATGTTGGTGCTTCCCTCTCTGGTAACTGACTAGGTATGGATGCAATAGTCAGAGAATTGGAAGCCCTGTCTGCTGATCTGTTTCTCTGTCTGCTTGTAACTTCTGCTTGTAATTTGTTTATATTCTCTGAAGTTCAGGGTGCTGACCTTTTCCCCCTGAACTTGGTAAATGATATATGTTCGATTAAAGCAAAATTGTTAACCAATTTTTAGTTGCTTTCCTTTAGAAAAGCAGATCTAAGAACCTGTGTTGGCAGCCACCCTGGATATGCTAGGGTGCTTGCTGCTACAATGGGATCAATTATTATTTCTATTGCAGATAATTCCCCAACATAACTATCCAAAACTAAAATTTCTCCTGAACCCCAGTCTCACATTACCAACTTTCTTTTGTAAATCTCCACCTCCTTATTGGCATTTCATACATACCCAAATTGGAATTCATTATAATTTCTCCAAAATCTGGTCAGCCTGAAAACTTCCCTATTTCTATTAAGGGTAACATTATATATGCAGCCATCACCAACACTTATAAATAATCACACACACACACACACACACACACACACACACACACACACACACACATATATATATATACACATAGTATTTTTATAGCATTTACTTTTGTTTTCATATGTATACCATTAGCTGTTAGCACAAAAATAATTATCGAATTAAATAGAAGTTATTATTTGTGGGCGACTATGCAGATCAATAGAAAATGGTTATTTGCCATGCAAAAGTGGTCTAAGACACCCTTTGTTTCTGTTACAACTAAGTACACATCTATGCCTTTCTAATCATAATATAACAACCTGATACAGACAAGCCTGATCATTTGTAAAAAGATAGTGAGTAGTTCCTTATGTGGTATGCTTTTAGGGGATTGTAACTCCACCCATCTTAAAATATTGCTCTTACATTGGCTTGTCATCTGATATGAAATTTCAACCAGTATTGTCATCTGTTTGGGGTAAGACAGTATTTCTCAGAAGAGCATTATTATTAAGGAAAGATAACACATTAAGCCATTAGCTCGATTAATGATTAAAAAGAGAGCGATGGATCTAAATAGCTGTAAATGTCAGCATTTGCTTGTTATTGTCTGTCGAGGCAATTAGCAGGTAGAATATAGACATGCTCTATTAACACCATCTCCTGACATGCAACTAGTGTCTTCTCAAAAACTCTGTCAAGTGAAAGAGGAAGCTTATGCTTAGCCTTAGAATATTGTTCTGCTGATTCCACTGTAGGAGAATGGGTTTTAAGCACCTGACATTCCTGAATCCCCAGGAGCTTTACTAATCAGTCAAAAAATTATAAACACCTTCTATGTGCCACTCACTGCAGTATGCTTTGAGGATCCAATTTTTTTTTTTTAAATGAAACAATTATTGCTCTCAAGGAACTTACTCTCCATCAGAATCACTGCTGTAAAGTTTATCAGGAGGGACTTGGAAATGACTAAGCATAGAATTCAATCTTACCATAGAACAGGATATCAATGGCACCTATCATAATTTTGCTTTTTCTGTGAGTTGAGCTCTGTCAAGAAGGAGTGACTTAATGAATTCTACCTTGTGGGCTTTGAGAGAGTCCCCCTTCCTCTTTTGAATTGTGGAAATCAACCTGGTATAAGCCCTTATTCATTTGAAATAATTTTGGAAATGCCTTATGATATTAGTCTTATCTGGTTTAGCAAAGATGATTCCACTTGAATCATTTCAAAGGAAGCTTTCTTTCCTGTAGAGTCCAGCATTGTAGAAGTATAGAGGAAAACATATTGGCACAGATTCTGAGAACCTGGGTTTAGATTCCAACTTGACCATTTGCTATCTGTGTGACTATGGGGCTGGGGGAGGATCACTTAATTTTAATCACTTAATTCCTATTATAAATTTTTGAACTTTATGTATCATGGAAAGAATACTGTCTTAGAAATCAGGGGACTGACATGCAAATCCTTGCTATTTAGCCTATGTGACGTTGGACAAATTACTTCCTCCTTATGATCCTCAGTTTCCTCTTTTTAATTTTTTTAATTTTTTTATTTTTTTGCTTTTTGGAGGGCAATTGGGGTTAAGTAACTTGCCCAAGGTCACACGGCTAGGTTTTTGTTTGTGTGTGTTAAGTGTCTGAGGCCGAAACTGAACTCAGGTCCTTCTGACTCCAGGGCCGACGCTCTACTCACTGCACCACCTAGCCGCCCCCTCTTTTTTATTTTTTTAAGCATTTGGGAGTAAGTGACTGGCCTCCAGTCACATAGCTAGTAAATATCTGAGGCTGAATTTGAACTAAGATCCTTCTGACTCCAGGGTCAGTGCTTTACCTACTGTATCACATTGCTGCCCCAGTTGCCTCTTTTATAAAATGAGGCAGTAGAATAAAATGACCTCTAAAGTCCTTTGAAACTCTAAATATTGTGATACATTCATAATGAGGTCAGGCTTATAATAAAGAAAAACTTTTCCTCTTTCATAATTTTGCGTGGAATTGACTCAGCAAAATTGAGTTAGCATTTTAGATAGTGATATTGATGTTTTGTGAGGGGGGTTGTCCACTATCTACCAACCTATAAGTAACGTGTTACTTCTATGCAGATCAAGGGCAAAAATTCATAGCAACATGCCTATGTCAAGTAACTTTTAAATTTGCTTTTTTTCTGCTTCTATATTTTGTCCTCAGAAATTAGTCAGTTCAGAACTTTACTAAGGTAAATGGTCATCTTTCATAGACTTCTATACCTTCTTTTTAAAAGGTGAAATCTGTTTCTTGGAAAGAAAATAAATAACTTTTTTTCCAGTGGAAATATATTGGGGGAAAAACAGCCAATGAGTCAGTCAATCAAAAAGAATTGATTTAGCTTCTCCTACATGACAGGCCCTATGCTAAACACTGATGACAATGTACAAAGAATGAAATGCCTCTAATTCCAAGGACCTTGATTTCTAATGGAGGAAAGAACAAATACATATAGAAATGTATGCAGCATAAAATTCAAATAGGCATAGATGCATATGTCAAAAAGTATATGTATGAAACATATGCATAGATACATATATATATTCATATTAGTAAATTAGCATTAGTAAAAAGAAAGTTAAAAGGTAGTTAGGAAAAAAGGAATATAAACTTAAAAGGTAGTTTGAGAGGGGAGGCACTAGCAGTTGGGAGTATTAGGAAAGTATTCATACAAATGATGGTCCCTGATTTTTGTGAGTAATTGTTGAGCAAGCCCTGCAAACTGTTAGCCTTATTTACTTCCTTCAATACTTTCAGGAGTCTAAGATGTGATACATGTGGACACTCCCTCCATCAGCTAAAACTCAAAACCATTCATAGCTTTCTGATTTGTTGTGACCTTAGCTGGTGGTCATCCTCCTGCTGATTAAGCCTCTCCTGACTTATTGGGTTTAGCTCCTGGACAGCAGATATGTATTCTATTTCCAGGCCTCTTCTCTAAGCTAAAAAAAGTTCTGGAACCTACCAGAGCTGGCTCTTCACTAGAACAGCCCAGGCACATATGATAGGATCACAGAGTTATGTCTGGAAGGGATTGTGGAGGACATTCAATCCAACCTGCTAATTTTAATGATGAGGAAACTGAGGCCCAAGAAGTTAAGTGGCAATGCCCCCAATTGCAGAGATAGTAAGTGTCTCAGGTGGATTTTAAATCCAGCTTTACCAGACTCTGTGCCGCATGTCTATCAATGACATAGCAACAGAGGAATTTGGTGGAGGGCAGAATTAAGGGATAAGAAATAGCATTTCTTCTTTTGTGGAAGGAATTTTTGAGAACTCCTTTGAACAGTCTATTGGGAGATTAAATACTGAAATCCTGCATTGGGCTCATTTATTATGACTTCACCTTTAACTCATGACATGTTCTTAGTAATGTGACATTTTCAAAATACTTTAATTGCACTCATTATATTGAGGTACAAAAAGGCTGCAAATGGTGCTTCAAACCTTTTTTTCCCCAAAAAATAACAATAGAATTTCACCGGTCATTAATATCAGGTTCTCATTTTAAATCTAATTTAACAGCAAATTTAATTACAATAATAACTGACTGAGGACTGTTTTATTGCCAAACTTTTTTTAGACATTCCTTATGAATTATAGAGCTACTGGAGCCTTTCTTTTCTTGTTTTTTCAGTATTTAAAATGTGTGAGCATAGTCAGTCAGTTAGTAAACAGTTATTAGGCACTTACTGTGTCATGTGGTATGCTAAGAGCTAAGGGCAGAAAGAAAAGTAAGAAGTCTCTGCCTTCAAGGAGCTCATAATCTCATGGGAAAAGATAAAAAAGAACTTACAAAGCATGGATGGGGAGAATACCTAGTACAACAGAAATACAATAAAGCCAATGGTAAATGACGATATATCTACCCAGAGTACCCTCCTTAAGTGGAAGATCTGGGAGGAACTCTCTGATATCCATCCTCCACCCTCTCCAATCAAAGGCCCTAGAGGGAGGGGACTGATTAAGCATGAGCATCTAAATTGGCATCATCTTGTAGGATGATGAGTTATGATATTAGATTTACCAACTTCATCGAATGGCTACACTAGATTTTAAGAATTTACACAATATCTTATTGTTATAATACACTTTCCCATATGTGTTCACACTTAATGCACTTTACAACTCTCTGAGGTGGTACAGGTATAATTATCTCTTTTTTTTATAACAGAAGAAACAACTGAGTCCCAGTGAACAGTAAAACTATTTGCCCTTAGAAACAAGACAGAAAGGAGAAGGGCAGTTCTTTACCAAGAAAGCATTCAGATACCAACATTTGGTTCTCTTCTTATGTTTCAAATCTACTTACACCACAAACAGTATACAACCCCGCTGCACTGGCTAACATACAGTGCCTTGTACAACCCCGCTGCACTGGCTAACATACAGTGCCTTGTACAACCCCGCTGCACTGGCTAACATACAGTGCATTGTACAGCACAACTGCACTGCCTAACATACTGTTCCTTGTACAACCCAGCTGCACTGGCTAACATACTGTTCCTTGAACACAGCCTCTGTATCTTGTCTACTGTCATTTCACTGGCTTTCCCCCATCCCCAAAATAACTTATTATCTCTCCTCAATCTCTTAGTCCCCATGACTCCCTTCAATGCTCAGTTAAAATCTTGCCTTCTGAAGGGGTTCTCTAGTCTTCTCCATCCATTAATCCCTGACCTTTTCAAATTAGCTTCTTCTATTCTTTATGTATTTCATATGTACCTAGGTATATATCCAAGTAAGTTATTTGAATGCCCTCTCATTGAATGGAGAAACCATTTTGTTGTTGTCATTGTCATCATGGTCAGTCTTTCCTTGTATTTGCAGAATTTAGGCCAAACGCACAAGAAGAAGTTAAAGAACACGCCAGGAAGATAAACCCAGTAAATGACTGAAGTGGCATTTTCCTGACTCCAAATTCAGTTCCCTATCCTGTTCACTTCACTATATTGAGTTCTTTGAGAGTTTGGGAATCAGTTTGGGACCACTGCTGAGTCTTATATTAGTTATAGAATAATATCTCAGATTTGATTATCTTTATTATCTTTTCTGTACATTAGATGCTGAATGGTTAGAACAATGTAGTGATTATATAACTGAACTAATGAGGCTCACCTTGTTATTTCAGTCATTAAGAGAATTTCAAATTAGAGTATACCTGTTCTCACTTCATTATTTTCATCTACATCCACATACTACAGGGATGACTATGTGAGTGAGTATCGATGAGTTATAAGAGGTTAGGTAGGCCAGTAGGGTAATCACCAACTCAGTTCTGATCTTATTCTTGGGATAAGTGCTTTGCTTCTCCTTTTCACTTGCCATAGGCTGTTGACAATCAGACAAATCACCAAAAGAAATGACTTCATAAGTGGACTAAAGTTCAAAAATACCCAGTGATAACTCTAAGAGCCCTCCCTACCCACCTTACCCCAAGAGAACAATGAAAGAATAGATCTACTACTTTGCAATGTTCTATTTAAACTCTTGTCCGTGTCATTCAAGGCACCATACACATAGTCCTACTCTAACCTACTTATCTACTAGTATTTGTAATACTCTACATTGTAGCCAAAAGGCACTACCTTGTATTTTATCTTCTAATCCTGCCTCCTCCCATCTCTATGACTTTGTTTCCACCATCTTATACATTTGGAATAGACTTTACAATTCTCATGTACTTTCCTTCCTCTTTAAACACCATGTTTCCTTCAAGGCCAAATCCTCATGCCACTTTCCTCCATGAAGTCTTCACTGAGTAAAAAAATGAACTCTCCCATCTCCGATACCTCATAGCACTTTGCCTAACTCCTTTGATCCTATCATATTATATTCATATGTATATATGCTATATCCCTCCTTTCTATCCCCAAAAGGCTATTAACCTATAAAGAAACATAGTTGTTAATATAAAGCTTATCCTTTTAGAACTAGAACAATCACAGAGGCCATTGAGTCTAACCCCCCATTTTTCAGATGAGGAAACTAAGGTCAAATGAGGTTGAAAATATTACTTGACTAAGGTCACCTGGATATGAAGTATCAGAGACAAGATTTGAATCCAGGTTTTCTGACTCCAGAGACAGTACTGTTTCCATTATAATGCATCTGTGAGAACTGAAACAACTTTTTTAAGTCATTCAGTCTCTAACGCAAATGCCTTATATAGAAAAGGCATTTAATAGGTATTTGTTCAATTTAATGGAACGGAATCCAGAGGAGGCATACATACAAGGTTTATAGCTTTAGTATTGATTGAACTGTGCTTCTGTTGTTGTACACTGAGCAGAAGAAGTTGTGTATAGTGGGAAGAAAACTAGATCTGGAACTAGAGAAATAGGTGTTAAATTGAGTCTTCATCATTTACTTCCCACATGATCTTTTATATGTCATTTAATTTCTCTTAGTCTCTCAACTTCTGTTTCCTAATGTGTAAAAATAGAATAGGTTGGATTGAATCAAGGAATCTTTTTTTTTTTTTTGAATCAAGGATTCTTAATCTTTTTTCTTTTTTTTTTTGTCTCAAGGTAACTTATGGCAATTTAGTAAAGCCACTGGAACCCTTCTCCAAATAATACCTTTAAATGTATTAAATAACATACGGAGTATTAAAAAGGCAAGCAGAGTTGACTGAGAATAACAATTTCTCTCCAAATTCACTGGTCCCAGGTGAAAAAACCCTGAAATAAATGATCTCTCACAGGTCTCTCACAGCTTTAAATCTATAAACTATTTTTTCAGGGTAGGGGGAGCAAGGCTAGTAAATTTTTCTCAGTACATAAAGTGTATCATTGTTAATATTGAATAAAACATTATATTTAACTATTTATGAAATATCTTAAAAGTTGATAAAATCCTTAAATGAGCTAAAAACTGATAGAAAAACCCTTTCACCTCCCCAATTTAAAAAAAGAGAGAGAGAAAGCAACATAATCACCTGAGATAGCTGTCCAGAGGAATAATGCAGGGATTGTCAGAGCTGGTCTTTATTTAACAATGTAATCATTTGGATTCAGAAATAAATGAAAATTAATTACATTTGCATATAAGATTAAATATAGCAGGAAAATTTATACAAGACAGGCAATATCACTAATCAGGGAGAGATATTGAAGGGCCATTTTGCAAGAACTGTCATTTCTCCTAGATTTCCTGATTGCCTGCATCACTAGGAATTTTCCCCCCATGGGAATTTTATTCAGAAAGCAATCTAATCTCTAGTGCCCATATCTTTTTAATCTCCTTAGTAATATGAGCCGAAGTTTATTTATATAGTATGTTAAAAGTGCTTTACTTACCATAACTTTGTGAGCTAAAAGCTATGGGTATTTTCATCACCATTTTACTGATAGGAACTTAGGAGTTCAGTGTATTGCTGGCACCTGATGTTGAATGTAACCCATGCTCATAAATTCACCCCTTCGCTAAATGTCTTCACTCTACTGGGGCAATATCATTCCTTCAGTGATGCAGGTTCTTGACCAAGATGTCATTCTTGACTTTTCATTCTCTCTCACAAACCATGTTAAATCATTTGCCAAGCATTATTGATTGCAAGTTATCAACATTGCTCACACAAATCCCCTTCATTCTATTGACTCTATAACCATGTTAATCCAGGCCCTTGTAACTTCTTGCCTAGACTATATTTAAATAACCTGATGGATAATCTTCCTGACTCTAGTCATTCTTTTCTCTATTCCATTCTTCACATAGTTGACAAATTGATATTGCCAAAACACAGTCTTAACACTGTTTCTCCCCTCCTATAGAAGTTTTGTAGTTCCTTATTGCCCTTATGACTAAAAATAACTTCCACTGTGGCATTTAAAGCCCTTTAAAATCCAGATCCTGATTCTCTTTTTGGGATGCTTGAACATCTTTCAATTGTTCTATCTTACACTTTAAATAAACTAGTCTACTTTCTGTTTCCTGTGAGTGACATTGAATGTTGTACCTCTACACCATTTCATAGCTTGACCCTCATGCTTGGAATGCTCTCACTTTCTGGGTTTTGAAATTCTTAACTCTCTTCCAAGTTCAGCTGAAGCCTCAATTCCTTCCTTCCTGATTTCTTGTAAAAGAAATAGGAGCATTCCCCATATTCTGCTTTAACTGACAGATGTGGTCACCAAAGAATAGCTACTACTCTCAGATACCAGGGTCAAGACAGTTAATTAAAAACATTCTCTGAAGAGTCTTGTTCACTCTTCCCCAAAACACACAGCATCCATTGGAGGAGTAAGCATAAACTTAGACCATAATTGTGGTGAGTCACACATGTAAGAAATATGACAAAGTTTAACTTGCAACACCTGCTCTTTAAGTCCTTCTCTCTATGGAGAGATTTCATGCAGAACCCTTTTGTTGTTTGTCCTTCATTCTCAAAGATGACCAATGACATCATGAGGGAAATTTCTTGACTTGAACATGAATTGGTTATAAGTGAAACAGAGATATACAAAGTTTTCAGCTTCACTTAGTCCTCTAGAGTAATAGAAGTCTAGTGGGAAGACAAAGACCAAGACTACGCTGTGCTCACCTGTGCCTATTAGTTAAGGGTTTTTATTTAAGGGCCCTTATAAAATCACACTGAAAACTGTTAAGATGGGTCTGAACTTTGTGACATAGTCTAACTTCTGTCACAGGTCTTTTCCCCTCTTCTCATGATCTATGAATTTTTTCATTGGTATTTCATTTGCTGTTTACAGAAATTCTAGTCAGTTCTCCCCTATTATTTCCTACATTTGTTAAGATGCTTGTCTTGTAATCTTCAAAGACATCTGTAATCCTTGGGTTTTCTCTATGCAGGCTCCCTTCAAGATCAGTATGTTTTGCTTGCATAAGGAACATATTTCCTTAAAATGTTATATTTTGCTTCTCTCCTTCTAAATTTTGTTCAATTCTTTGTATTTTCATTCCCAATCTATTGTTTTTCTTTTCTTTCTTCTATGAACTGGTCCATCGCAGACTCCAGTTTTTTTCTATCCTACCCATTATTTTTCTGTGCTGTAAATTCTACTCTCATATTTCTCATTTTTTTTCTTTTGAACTCCTCACAAACATCATAGTGTAGTTCCATTTTCTCCTCACCTTCCACAAGTCATCTCATATTTTTTTCCAGTCTTTATATTTAGATACCTGAACTGGTTTACTAGACATGGCAGCCATATTTCCTTCTGTTATTAATGTTTTCCCTGTTGATTTATCTGCTTAAGGTCTTCAAGCTTCCTTCTTCCAGATGTGTTTAGTAAGTTCATAGAGTCATATGGTAGCTCTATGGAGTTGCCCACTTCAGCACAGGCAGGTCATAGTTTCACAGTTTTGTTACTATGGGGTTGTGTGCTTTGTCATGACTATCTGTTTTCCTCTGTCTTCTGTTTCTGAGTGCTATCTCAGCTCTATCTGTTATATCCTGATTAAACTTTCATAATCTGGAGCCAAGATTTCCATGGCACTAGAAAGATGGCAAAAGTTTATTTGTATTTTAAGAGATTGGGAGGGTTTCAGGATAAGCGAAAATGTCTAGTTCTCCATCTTTTACCACTCATGACCTAGAAGATCAAGCATAGTTTATAATAACCCAGGACCAGCTCCGTGCCAAAATGAGGCACCAAAGTAGGAGTCTGTGAAGAAAACTGCCACATTTCATGAGCCAATAAAAATGAACATTATAATTTTTATGCTAATACTGTCTTTCTTTATATTCTTAAATGTTCACTCATACAAGGCACATGATTCTTATGATAATGCTAGTAGGAGAAGAAAAAATGCTAGCATAATTTTTGGTAAACCTAAAGATTTTCATATGTCATTTCCTCATCCCCTTCCTCACATCATTTCATTTAAAATATCTTTTGCATATCTCTTACTTTATCCCTATCTCCCAAGAAGGATTTTTACCAAGGCAAAACTTTCTGTATCCATCCTTTGTCCCACAATATTCCATCATTTCCAGCAGATTGTAACCTTTATCATCTCCACATTTTTTCAACAGTGCTCAATCACTGCTTATCTTCTGACTTCTGTAGTGACTACCATTATCTTTCTAGTCAGTCATGCTTATAACCTAGGTATCAGGCCTCTCTTTCCCTCCACTCTTTTCATCAAATACCAGGTCCTGTTTCTACCTTCATAACGTTATTATTTTTTTTTCATATGTACTCTCTTCTCTGACATTTTTACCACCCTGGTTCAGACCTTTATCACAACTTACCTGTTGTTTCTTTGACCTCAAATATTCCCCACTTTTTCAGTACATCTTCCACTCAAGTGTCAAATTAATCTTCCTAAAGTATAGATTTGATCATTATTCCATCAACTCCTATGTCCCATTATTAACTGCAGGATGAAATATAAGATTCTTTGACTTTTAAAGACCTCTATAACCTGACCCCTTCCTCTCTGTGTGTCTCTCTGTCTCTCTCTCTCCTGTCTCCTCCACCTCCAGACTTCCCTGGATTCCTTCAAGTTTCAGGTAAAATCCCACCTTTTGCAAGAAGCCTTTCCAGATGTCTTTAATGCTAATGCCTTCCTTCTGGTGATTATCACCAATTTATCTTGAATATGTTGTGCTTTGTACATAGCTGTTTGCATTTTATCTCCCCCATTAAACTGAAATCTCCTTCAGAGCAAGAACTATCTTTTAGCTTTTGTTGTATCCCCAGTGTTTATCATAATCTCCAGAACAAGGTAGGTACTTAACAAGTATTTGTTGAGTATTTCAATGCTTCTAACAAGGGTGGTCAGATTGTATGCATGTACATATGTATGTATGTGTGTATGTATGTATTTATATGTGTACATGCCTATTTAATATATTCTTCCATTACTTCCATCACAATACTGTGATGACAATTGTTATCTTTTTCTAATTTAATTTTTTAAATGATTGCCACAGCAATTTATTAGTTTTGAAAAGAAGTTACAGATAGGATTCTGGGAAGATAGCAGAATAAATCAGAAAACTTTTGGCTTTCCAAATTTACTCCATAGAAAATGACAGAACATAGCTTCAGAGAAAATGTAGAGTAGTGGAAAATAAACAAAGTCAGGGAAAACAGTTGTTCTGCTAAAACAACCTAAGAAGACCCCAGGAAAGTTCTGACAGAGGTTTGGCTCAAGTGAAGTGCAAATACCTCTAAGAGGCCAACTCTGCATAATCAACAAACAATAAATCCTGGGGGAAGCTGGGGTAGGGAGGCAGCCTCAGTCTTAGAAACTTTCTTTTCAGGGATAGTATGGGGTTCTGGCTACTGAGGGGCTATTGAAGGGCTTTGCACTGTCCACCAAACAGAGCTGTGCTAACCAGACATAACCTGAGCTGTGGCGGCAGAGAGAAGGAACTGGTAAGTGCAGTAGCACAAGGACAAGGGCCCTACTGGCTGTGAACACTTGTAAGGAGAGCAGAATCTCAGGTTTTAGTTCCAGGGAAGAGAGTACAGCTGTAGATTGCATCCATCTGAGAGAACACATGGAGTAAGATCACTTGCATGACAGTGTAACTAAGGACTATAGCCATGGCTTAAAAGTGGAAAGGAGAGCACAAGTTTGAGCTCCAGGACAGATCTCAAAAAATACAGTAAGAGCACCTGATACTTAAGGTATTCCCCACACTTCAGAGACTAGAATTTGATCACATTATAGCTGCTAAAAAGAAACAAAATAAATAAAAATGAGAAATCAAATGAAGAAGAACACAATCATAGATAACTATTATGATAAAAGAGAAGATCTGGGTTCATATTCAGAGGAAGATAATGGAGCTCAAAAAGTAGCTCCTTCTTCAATGAGAAACATGAAATAGTCTCAAGCACAAAAATATTTCCTAGAAGACCTTAAAAGAACTTCAAAAATCAAATGAGAGAGATAGAGGAAAACTAGAAAAAAATATTGGAAATCCAAGAAAATCAAGAAAATTATTAAAAGAAAGTCAACCATCTTGAAATAGAGAATCAGAAACTCTAGGAAGAAAATAACTCCTTGAAAACAGAATTGGGCAAAGGAAGACTAAGGTTCTTTTAAGAAGAAATAATAAAAGAAATAATAAAATCAAAAGAAGAGAAAAGAAGAAAATATGAAACATCTCATAAGAAAAAACAACTCATCTGGAGAATAGATCAAGGGTAAATAATATATTTGAACTACCTGACAATTATGATAAAAAAAGAATCTTGATACAATATTACAAGTATGATCAAGCAAAAATTGCCCCAAAGTTCTAGAATAAGAAGGCAAAGCAAAAATAGAAAAAAATCCACCTGAAAGTGATCCCAGGAAGAAAATCTATAGGAATATCATAGCCAAGTTTCAAAGTTCCCTGGTTAAGGAGAAAATATTAGAAGCAACAACATTAACAACAACATTAAATATTGTGGAGCTACAATGATGAATACACAAGGCTTAGGAGCTATTACATTAAAGAACTATAGATCTTTGAATGTTATATTTCATAGAGCAAAAGAGCTGGGGTAAAGACCAAGAGCAACTTACCCAGCAAAGTTAAGTATAATCCTGAATGAAAAAAATAAATAGACATTTAATGAACGGAAAGTCTTTCAGGCATTTATGACAAAAACAACAGAACTTAGGGGAAATTTTAACATATAACATCCACATTTAGGAGAAACATAAAGTAAACCTTAAGAACCAATTATAAGGGACTTTATAATGTCAAGTTGTATGCTTCTAATATGTGAAAATACCAGTTCTTTTGTGGATTGCTTTTATTTGAGTAGTTTGAAAGAAAGGCTTGGTCTTAGCTGAGTATGATGGGGTAATTCTAAAGAAAACATACATCTTTTTAGGGAGATGTTAAAAAGGAACAATTATTTCATGCAAAAGAGTCAAAAAAAAGGACAAATTGATTCAGAAGCTAATGGGGGGAGGGTGAGTAGTGTAAAACCTTATTCTCATCAGGAATAGGTTAAAGAGGGAACAACATGCATACATACACACATATCTAGATATACATATACATATCTATCTTTCTATCTATACACACACACACATAGAGAAAGTCTTCTAAATATAGAAAGAAATATGAAGGCAAGATATAGGGTGGGGGAGGACTTAGAGGAGGGAAGGGGAAAGGGGGAGGATAAGATAGTTATCTTTTAAGGGCGTTAAGTAATAGAAGGGCAAGGTATTGGATAGAAGTAAAGTAGAGGAAGGATAGGAAATAAGAAATTCACACAAACATGAAGATTGGGAATAGAATTTATTAGGAAAAAATAGGCATAGTAAGCATGATCTCAGACAAAGTTAAAGCAAAAATAAATTTACTCAAAAGAGAAAAGTAGGAAAACTATACTATATGTCAACCATATTAATATTATTTTAGACTATTTAAAATAACTAGATAGTATGAGGTTGGAATGTTTCTGTGGTGTAGAAAATGATAAGTTGGTGGGTTTAGAAAACTATAGAAAGACTTGGGAATTATAAAGGAAGATATTATTCACCCCCAGAGAAAAAGAGGACAAAAAAGTATACTGTGGTCTTACACAGATGCATATAAATGCATATGTCTATGTATGAGTATTATAGATATCTAAGTATATGTATGCCTGTATGTATTCATGTATATGTATATATGTATCCGTGTGTGTGTGTGTGTGTGTGTGTGTGTGTGTGTGTGTGTGTAATAGCAGTTTATGGTATGACTCAACTAGATAAAAATAGTAGAGGTAGAGAAAAGAGAATGGGACCAATTTGTTCATGATGTTTCCTCTGTTTTTCTTCATCTATCCTTGATTTTCAAAAAATAATTTACTTTAAGTTTTCAACATTCATTTCCATAAGATTTTGAGTTTGAAATTTTCTCCCCCTCCCCTTTTCTCCTCTATCCCCAAGACAGCTTGCAATCTGATATAGACTCTACTTACACATTCATGTTAAATTTATTTTCACATTAGTCATGATGTAAAGAAGAATTAGAACCTAATGAGAGGAATCATAGTTTTCCTCTTACTAAATTGATTCTCTCAGTTTCCTCCATATTCCTAGTGTTTTTAATTTCCAAACCCTTATCCCTCCTGCTTTCCTTCTCAGACAAAATGAGAAAAATTCTCATAAATTCATTATGTCAAATGAATTGATAATTCAGTTCCCACTCTTCTGAAATCTGATTAAAGAATATAGGTTATGCAGTGCAAAGCAGATGAGGAACCAGTTCTATTTCTGTCACCTCCAGTAGGGCTTCTCTGACTTTCTTCTACCATATTCATCTCTCGTTCACCCGCACCATCATTTGGAACTCTTATATCACTTCCTATCCATATCACTTATTGTTGGCACTTAATCATGGGTTCCCTTGCATTATTTGTTTATATTTATTTTTATATTTATATTATATGTTATGTTATATTATATATGTTTATATTTATATTATATTTATATATATTATAGTCTTCTCTTTCCACCTAGGTTAGAAGCCCCTGAAGGTCAAGGACTCTAACTGTATTTCTCTTGTTCTTTTTATGTTAAACACAGTCTTGGGTAAGAAACCACAATGAAAGAAAATGAAGGTACAAGCTGGTTTGTGTATTCCAGTGAATTGAACTTGGGTTTATCCCAAAGAGGTCCACAATGACCCTGAAACAAATGAAACTAAAAGATCAACTTCTTCTCCAAGAAATTTGAAGGACTGATATAATGTCCTAGAGGTATGAATTTCTTCCTTCAAAAAAAAAGCATTTATTCATTCAACAAGCATTTATTAAGTACCTACCATACATGAGACACTATAATATACCGTATAACACAAGAAAAAGAAAATGGGACATTTCCTCAAATAGCTTGTATTTAATTTTTGATGAAAAAAAAAGTCCATAGGCCCCTTGGCCTATTCTAACCTTCTCAAAATGCATTCATGATTGTTTTAGCAATTTCTGGAATGGAGAAGGAATTAATATTTGCTAGGACATTTACTTGACTTGCTCTTCAAGGATGAACTTTCAGAATGGGTATAGTAAAAGATATTGGAAATGATCATCTATAAGTGGTCCCCTACCAAGTCAAAATAATTGTTCTATTCAGTCAGAGAATTGTGTAATTCAGTTCATAAAAAGAAAATCAGTCAAACTTATCAATCCAACAATCCCATGTATCTAAATCTATTAATAGCTTACAAGAAAATAACAGCATTATTAAAAATCTCAATAAATGCCTAATCAATTTACCTCCTACTTTCAAAAAAATAAAGGAAAATCTGAACTCTAGATTAACTAAGAAAGGAGTTTTTAGACTTTGGCAAACAAAGACAGACCCATTTAGCTATAAATTATTTGATCCTATGAAGAGAGGACAGTGTAGCATAGTAGATAGAGGGGGCAGTTAGAGTTAGGAAAATCTGTGTTCAAGTATTGCATCTGATACATCATGGTTGGCACTTATCACTTCAGGCAAAGCATCAGAATTTTCAGGGTTCCAGTTGCTAAGACTCTAAATTACCAATAAGTTTTACTTGTGGAAAAATTTATTATAAGAGGATGTATCAATTAAAGAATTCATAAATCCAACTCCTCTATCTCCTAAAAAGAGGTCTGATGAAATGCAATATAAAAAGTTAACCCTTCTTGGCCTTTGTATAGAAGATAAGACTAAATTAACTAGAACAAAATTTATTTTTCCTCTGAAATATTAATGAAAAAAATTTTGCATGAAAAATTGTTGCAGCTCGTAGTTTGGTAAACCGTTTTAACCAACTATTAAAATAATCCCAAACACCAAAAAGGCATTGTTCAAAGCTGATGCTTTCAATCACCTAAGCAAATTATGGTCTTCCTTGCATATCAAATTGAAGCTATTTTATAGAATTCTTGATTAGTTTTACTTAATTTTAGCATATGAATATTTGTATGCTCATGTTATTGGAGTAATCCATTTTTATTAAAGAGAAAGAAGACTTTTAAGATTCAGAGCTTTAGAATTGTACTCTTAGTTCTAAAGTTGTTAATATGAAGTTATTAATCTTCCCAAAGTGTTCCATTAGTGACCAATCTGTCTCTATGTATTTAGCCAGGAGATAGTGCCCCTAATTTCACAATGCCTAAGCATTTTGAGTTGTACTTTGGGTTTCCCTTAATTCACATGTTGTGAAATGTTTTCAGTCTTACATTAGTCAGGACATTAGCTTAACACTTTATATCTTGAATATAACATTTTTCCCTTGTTCTGGAGAAATATATCATAATGATTAAAAATAATTGAAACTCAAGTGATACCTTCAGTGGCAGTTTGGTATAATCAAGGGTGGGTCAGAATCAGCTCAAACCAATTCAGAGAACTAAATGTTAAACTTTCAGTGCAAATCTTCACACCTTGGAAATTGTCTAACACTAAAAATAAAGACTTTTTTTTTTAGATTGTCTAGACTTAAGAAAATGAAGAAAAAAATATTTATAATACAGACTAAACATCAAAATGTGTCATTAATACACTCACATATATTCTTGTGTATATGTGTGTGTGTGTGTTTGTTATATGTCTATTTATGTATTTTTCCCTGGAGTGCCAGTTAGTCATTCATCAGAACACCGCTGGTTATAGTGAATAGAGTCATGTACTTGAAGTCAGAATGGCCTAGGTTTGTGTTCTATTTCTGATACTTAGTAGTTTTAAGACCCTGAGAAAGACATTTTTTCTCTTTCCACCATATATTTCTCATCTGTAAGATCAGGATTTAAGACTTGATTGCTTCTAATATCTCTTCCATTTTTCTATCTTTCTTCATTTCTGCCCTTATAGCAGCATGCACCCCAGCATCCCCAGGGTAGCTGCCCAACACAGGTTCTTATATCTGCTTTTCTAAAGGAAAGAAACTCAAAATGGGTCAACAATCTTGCTTTAATCAATCAAACATATATTGTTTACCTAGTTCAGGGGGAAAAGTTCAGCACCCCGAACTTCAGAGTATACAGACAGAAGTTATAAGACAAAGAAACAGATAAAGCAGACAGGTTTCCCAACTGTGCAACCATTACATCCATACCAAATCACAGTTACCAGAGAAGGAAGAATCAACATCTTGGGTTTTCAAAGCTGGGGGGAGGAAGGGTTCTCAATGGCTGCCCAGAGTCTCATCTGGTCAAATTACACAACACTTCTCAAAGTGAGCCCCAAAGCAAAGTCTCACATCAGGGATTATATAGCCTTCTCCTGAGTCAGAGAATATAACCACCCTCTTGACCCACTGCCCAATCACACAGCATCAAGGTGTGGGCATTCCTGAAAACCAAGCCTCCTGCCACAGGCTCC
Organism: Gymnobelideus leadbeateri; assembly: GCA_011680675.1. Taxonomy (NCBI): domain Eukaryota; kingdom Metazoa; phylum Chordata; class Mammalia; order Diprotodontia; family Petauridae; genus Gymnobelideus; species Gymnobelideus leadbeateri. Next base: position 769,775 of record WOXC01003936.1, on the reverse strand, counting down.
ATGTGACCACATTCAGCCTATCAGGGGGCAGAGTATATCAAAGGGCCTAGGGGCAGGGAAGATCTTTAAATTTGCATTTCCATTACAGCCCTCTATGATTACCACCAATTTATCCTATATAAATCTTGTTTGCACATAGTTATTTAGACTTTGCCAATAAATCAGGAATTTCTGGAGAGCTTTTTTTTTTTTACTTTTTTGTGTTTTTAGTACTTAGAACAAAGTAAACACATAGTAAACTCCTAGTGTAGTTAGCAAATTAAAAGAGTTAGCATATAGTGAGCATTTAATAAATGCTTTATTGGATTGATTTGGCTTTATTGTCATGCTTCAATTGTCAGAATGAAATATCTTCTTGCCATTGGTGGTAGAAAGTAGAGAATAAAAAGACAGCCATTCATGTCACCAATGGGACTGTTCTGACATGGAAGATGAATGGATGTTTTCCTAAAATGACTGTTTCCTTAGAGCACTGGGCCATTAGGACTTGAGAACATCAAAGGAAACATTTGGGATATGGTGGTTATTCAAGGATTTTCTGTTTGTTTTAGTTTTCAGAATTTATCCCTTTGTTAGTCTCCTGAACAGAATTTGCTGTTGCTTTACCAATGGGAGAAGCTCATTTGCATAAAGTTTGGTTTCCCATAAGGCCCTGCTACCAGACTGAAGATATCTGAATATATTAGGAAAGGGATTGTTCACCATAGCTATTGTTTACCCTATGATTTAAGTTAATTAAAGTTATAATTCTGGGAGGATGCATGCAAACCCAAGTAAAGAGATCAGAATTACAAGCCTGATGCTATTTGATCAAGCACCAGATCATAAACTTTATGAAAAGAAAAAAAAATGGTAACCTCTGCTAATATTTATAGTGGAAATCTTTCTATAAACTCATTCTTCCTGCTCTTTATGAGAGGTCATGAACCATGATACATTTTAGAGATTAAAAAAAAAAAAGTCCAACAAGCTTAAAACATTTATCTCATAACAAAATTAAATTATACTAGCATGTACTTGAAATCAAATTGTTGTATTTGTCAAATTCATTAATAACATTCATAACATAATAGCAAAAATTAAAATATGCCATTCATTACACATATATCATATGTCTCCATTTTACCTAAAAGCTAATCATGAATGTTCCTCTTTGACTCTTACTTAATGATAAAATAATCCAAACTAGTATTTGTCACAATGTACAAGCATTTGTACTTTTTCTCCAGCGATATTCTTTCCTAAGCAGTCATTTTTTTTTCCGGCTTTCATTTCCAAGAGAAAGCTCAGTATGATTGGAGTTTGGTAGAGCTAGCCCAAAACTCTTCTTATTGAAAAACGGTTCTTTCCTTAACATGCCAAAAGTTGACATTTTAGGCAGAAACATTTCTCTCTTTTCATTACAGATCTATGCATTAATAAATTGTGGGGATGGGGATTCTATGCAAGTGATGAAAAGAAAATGGGATTTTTGAGCAAAGAGAACATTTTCTGTTGCGATGGCTTTATGAGATACCATACATTCCAATGACTCTCATAAGTGCAGGTGCACAAGCATGGCTCAGACAGTTCAGATAAGATCCACAAGTGAATAACTAATTTTTAAGAAAGCACAGCTTATATTACTTGCACAGTAAGCCTAGTTATTGCCAGCAAGATGAGGCAATTTCTTTGCCATTTTATTAATCTCTCTTCCCATTTTCTTATCTTTTAAAACCCATGTAAACAAATGAAAGGCATTTCAGAACCAGATTGCAGCACATACTTTGTAGTTCATTACTGTGCTCAGCAGTCTTTTGATTATTCTTCAGGAGAAGTTCTGACTATGGGTAACTTTGGGCAATTAATGAAGCTCATTCCTGATAAAGGTGCTTAGCAAAATACATAAAGTAGCTTTTTTTGAGATGTTTGATTGAAAATAATTTTCATCACCAAAATAGTCACCAAACCAGTTTTGCATTCCCCACTCCATTGTTGCTGATTTAACATAAGCTCAGTTTATCAAACCTTTAAAATGGAAAAAAAAAACAAACAAACATAATATAATAGGGTTAAAATCTGAAGTGACCTTAAAATTTATTTAGTCCAGATGTCTTATATTACAGAGTTCCCTTTGACAACATGTTTGATATAATTTTATTGATACCAATTTTTCATTTTACTGAAATTTCTCCCAGTATTCCTACTTTCCTTTCTCAGAAAGCTATCTCATAAAACAAATGTGCTATCTTTTAAGGGGGAAAAAAGGAGTGGGTAAATCAGTAAATATTTCTTTTATAATTTTTGTTGGGCATTGTAATGGTAATCGGATTTGAACCCCACAATGGGATGGACTTATTGATGTGATGAGAGGGGGCTGAACTGGGAGGAGCTAGTGCTGTGTATAGGGAGAGGCACAAGCTGAGAGACACCAGAAGAACTTTTGGGAGAATCATCATGGAGGCACAGAGAGAGAGAGATACAACTGCCAGTTGGAGCTGTCCAGGACTTCTGAGAATTGATACCTGGAGCTGCTGAGAACTGAGGAGGCATGATTGTGGTACCGGTATTTTGTCTATCTGTTTTGATGTAACTTTGTCATATTCATTTACTAATGGAGGATGTTGCTGTTGTTGCAGAAGTCCTGGGAACTTGCTGTTGGTTCAGAAGCCCTGAAAGAGGATTTTCTTGTTCTATGTTTACAGAAATCCTGGAGAAGGGTCTTGCTAATGTTTTCAGGGGTCCTGAGACTATGATTTTTGCTGATTCCTCAGACCTTGTTGTTGAGTCTATGTTGATTTCATAGGCAGAGAGTGAATTGATGAGGATGCTGGCTATGTGTATGTTTGTAATTGTGTCTTTATTAGACTATGTCTTCCCAGGAACAGAAACTGCTGAGAACTTGCCTCAGATCACGATGAAGAAAAGACTTCTCCTTGGGTATTGAATGCTGTGATGATATTGTAACCTAGTTGTGACCTAGGGGTGGATGGCCTTTGTGCTTTCCACGGCCTCTTGAGAGGGTGCTTGGTAGTGATGGATGGTATTGTAATTCAGTTGTGATCCAGGGGTGGAAAACTTTTAGCCTTTCTACTTTGTGACTGACAAAATGAATGTATTTTGTTTATGATTGGAAATTAATCTCCTCTTTGAGAAGAGAAAAGACTTTGTGATTGACTAAATGAATGTGCTACCCAGGAGAGTAGTACCTTTGCTTTTGTACTTTGTGATTGAATTGATTACTTAAATGATTGAGTTACCTTTTATTTTAATTTTTCTCTTTTCTGTGAATGTTTTGCCTTAATCTGTTACTGAATAAATGGAGAGTTACTATGCTTGTAATCTGAACCTGGAAGTTGCTTGTACTTGGTATTACAGTCATGTAGCAATTCTCTGAAAATCTTGTGCTTGTTCATTCATTCAACTTTTTACAACCCCATCTGAGGTTTTCATGGGAAAGATACTGGAATGGTTTATTATTTCCTTCTCCAGCTTATTTTCCACATGCATAAACTGAGGTAAACAATGTTAAATAACTTGTCCATGGTCACACAGCTAGGAAGTGTCTGAGGCTGGATTTGAAGTCATATCTTCCTGACTCCAGGACCAATGCTCTATCCACTATGCCACATAGGAGCTTGGGATTCTGAGTATACTCTATTGTAATACTTCAATTGAGGAAACATGGATGAAAACATAAAAGAAAGCATTGGAGTTGAAAATATTTGTATTCTAGTACTGCTTATGACACTTATCAACTGTATAAAGAAGGGGAAATAATAACCCCTTAGTGACTTACCTTAACTTCTTGAGACTATAAGTTACAAATGGGTTGCCAGCTTGAAAGTGTAGAGGGAATTTCCACATTATAATGGGAAAAAAATAGTAATCTAGACAGGACAAAAAGAACAACAGCAGAAGAGAAAAAAACTAATCTCTCAGCTCCCCTGATTTCCCACCCAGGGCTTTCTTGACCAACAGAAGTAATGGGAGAGAAATGAACACTTGGCTCTGCTTAATGAATTCAAATTATTTGTTACAGTTAAAACATACCCTTAAGTCCTGAAAGAAATAACAGATGTGATCCCTAAACAGCTTTCAGTGATAACTGAAAGGTTTTGGATAATGGTAGTTATGCTGTAGGCTTGAACTCAGTAGTATTGAACATCTTCTTACCTTCAAGCTGGTGTTCTTTCCAAAGTACCACATAAACCAGAATAAATCTCACATGAAAGTGAGCTGTCCAACTCCATCCATAACCAATTACAATCTAGCTTGTCCCGACTAGGTATCATTAGTCTCTGGAAGTCCAAGTGCTGAAAGTCTACTAGTCTAGAACGTCAGGTATCATTTAGCCTTATGAGATAGGAATTTAATCCTAAATGCAAAGCAACTCAAGTAGTGCTTTTTCTTTCCTAATTTAATTTTGCCCACCCACATTCTCTAAAATGATCACTGGGATTTTATGTACCAACCCCCACTGCCAAAAAAAAAAAAAAAAGAAAGAAATCACCTGTCTCAAATAGATCAGAAGTCCAATAACATGTGAACTATGGCCCTGATGGAGTCCCTTAATTAAGGCACAGTGCCTCTACTTTTAAAATATTAGTTATTTTTGACATTTTAAAAATTTGAATTCCAATTAATCTCCCTCCAACCCATTGTGAAAGCAAGAAATGTGTTGTCAATTACGTATATAAAATAATTGGAAATATATTTCCACATATATAATTTTTCAAAAAAGCAAGGAAAATTCTTAAAAAGTGAAAAAAATATGCTACCACTTGCATTCTCACTCCATCACCCCTTTCTCTGGGGGTGAATAGGATTTTTCATCAAAAGTCTTTTGAAATTGTCTTAGATCATTGTATCAATCAGAATAGCTAAAGCATTCACAGTTGATCATTGTAGACTACTGCTGTTACTGTGTACAATGATCTCTTGATACTAATCACTGCATCAGTTCATATGTCTTCTGATGTTTTTCTCTAAAAGCATTCACTTGTCTTTTCTCTTTTAACATTTTTTCAATTAAATGTAAAAACAATTTTAAGCATTTATATGTTCAAATGTTTAATTATAAATTCTCTCACTCCCTTGCTGTAAAGCCAATCATGAGCAGCTTTCCTGAGGACTGCTGCTGCAAATAACTATCAGGGTCTAATTGCATAGTATAATGAACTCTATATTTATTCACCAAAAATTAAAGAAAACATTCAAGAAACTAAAGTACAACATTCACAACTATATAATATTAACAACTTGTTACTAAGGTGGCCATATAGTTTTATACAAAACATATCATTCAGTAAGTCACAATCTCCTCAATCAGTATAAAGTACCCATCTAAAATCTCTTTTCATCTTGATTGGAGGCTGGCTTCCAATCATCCTTAAGCCAGTCATCTTTAGGGGGTAATAGAAAGTACAAAGGCCATCCACTCCTAGGTCACAATAAGTTATAATATCATCAGTCATTACTGAGTACCCAAGTGAAGTTCTCTTTCATCTTGACTGGAGACTGACTTCCAAACCCCACAGCTCCTCTTCCATACTCCCAACTCCTACCTGAATTCACCTGACTGTTGCCTGGATTCACAGGTAGGCAGCTCTCTTCTCCTGTTCCATATCAAGTTCATGGGGACTGCTCCATCCCAACCTCTTCACAGTTTCTGTTTCTAGGAAAACAATGCTTACAAGGGTGTAAAGCCAAGCACATGCAGCTTTCCAGAGGACTACTGCTGTGAACAGCTACAAGATTCTGATTACATAGTATAGTGAACTTTTTTTCAGCAGCAAATTGAGGCAAAACATTCATAGAAATAAAAGTACAGCATTCACAATGTTATGGCATAGCACCTTATCCCTGAAATGGCCACATAATTTTCCCCAAATTGGTCACATAGTTTTGAGCAAAGTATATTCAGTTAGTAACTCAATCATTTAGTAAGTCATAAATTCAATCATCCTTAAGAAGGCTTGTCTCCTTAATGGACACAAAGTACAAAGTGAAAGTTATCCACCCGTAAGTCACAGTAAATCATAATCTTCTCAGTCAGCATCAGATACCCAAGGAGAGGTCTTTTCATCTTGACTCAAGGCTGGCTCTCAGCGTCCATGGTTCCTCTTCCAAGTTCCCAGTTCCTGCCTAAATCTACACAACTGTCAAAGGCAGGCAGCTCCCAGTTCCTTGTCTAGATCTTTGTCCAGTTCTTCATCCAGTTCCTTGTCCAGTTCCCATCCCATTTTGAAGCCCATAGTGTCCAGTCCACCTCAAGTCCTTCACATTTTTTGCTTCTATTAAGACAAAGCTTAGCAGAAACAAAACAGAATTTATACACATTACTAGTACAATCCTCAATTTACTATCTGCTTATGAAATCAACAGGGACCCACAAACAAGGTCTAAGAGGTCAACACAAATCATCAACATAGAAATCAACACAGACCCACAAACCAGGTCTGAGAACTCAACACAAATCATCAGTACAGTCCCAGGACCTCCAAACCCTTCCTCTAGTACTTCTGTAAACAGATAACCAAAAAATCCTTTCAGGGCCTCCAGAAAGGCCCCAGGGCTTCCTTAGAAAACATCACAAACAAACATCAACACAGACAGAACAGACAAACATAGAGTGATGGGATACCACAAGTTTTCTCCTTTGCTACCACAAGAGCTCTTTTCTCATTTCTGCTCTCTCCATCCTGGGCCTCTCCTTATGTATGATCATTAGATTCTCCCCTTCCTGTTGCAGGAATTCACAAGTTCTAGGGTTCACATGTTGTGGGATTCACAAGTTCTAGATCTTAATACTTGATACAATCATGAACTGAAACAAGGTGTTAAGTACATCTGTGTTAATTATATAGCTGAAACAAGATGTTAATTCAGTAGCTAAAACAAGGTTTTACTTCTTTGCATGCCATTACACAGGATTACAGCAATATTTACACACATTGCCAACACTATCATCTCAATTCACTTTTTGTCTGAAAAATCAACACAAATCAATGGACAGAGTGCTTCTGTCTGATGAAGTAATACTAACAAGAACAATAGACAGACTGTCAACATCACAAACATTCTCTCTCTCACCTCTACTTGGTCTCAGATCATACTTGAGCTTTTGTCTACTCTGCTTCTTCCTATTTCACTTCCTGTTCCACTCTTTTGGCAAGCTCCTTCCACCATGGGTGCCATGTGATGACCTTTGGCCTATAAAGGGCAGGAAGGTCTCCAAACTCCCTTAAACCTCTTAAGGGCAACACAATGTATATTGTTTCCAACAAAGACTTAACATAATCAAAGGTGAGGCTCAAAGGCATTGAATAGATGAAACAAGGAGCAAACTAAAGTACTACTTTGCTTGCCATTTGCTCATTTTCCAGGCAAGAGCTGGGAGCAGTCACCCATGGAAGAGGAGCCATGGGGTTTGGAAACCAGCCTTGAGTCAAGATGAAACAAAGCTTTACTTGGGTACTCAGTAGTGACTGATGATATTGGAATTTACTGTGACCTAGGGGTGGATGGCCTTTGTGTTTTCCACTACCCCTGAAGGATGATTGACTTAATGATGATTAGAAGTCAACCTCCAATCAAGTTGAAAGAAGACTTTAGATGGGTACTTTATATTGATTGAAGAGATTGTGACTTATGAATGATATCCTTTGTTTAAGATCATGTGGCCACCTTAGTAATAAGTTATTATGCTATATTGTTGTGAATATGGTGCTTTATTTTCCTGAATGTTTTGCTTTAGTGTATTGCTGAATAAATATAGAGTTCACTATACTATCTGATTAGATCCTTAAAGTTATTCACAAAAGATTCACCTTCCTCTAATGGAAAAGTCGAAGGGGGTATGGGAGAAGGTATGGGAGAGAGCAGATTGGAGGAAGCAATATCTTGTGGGACTGCTATTCTGGGAGGGTGGGTAGGGAAAAAACAGGGGGGGAGATAATTGTAACTCAAAATCTGGCAGAAATGAATGATGTAAAACAGAAGTTAATAAAGCATTTGAAAAAAAATAATTTTTTTTTAAATTAAAACAAATAAAAATATATTTTAAAAAGTTATTCACAGCATCAGTCCTCAAGAGAGCTGCTTGTGATGGTTTTACACTTGCCTCCCCCATGTTTGAAAAGGGTAACAATTTGATATAGATTGTACATGTGCAGACATGTATGCAAAGCATATTTCCATTTTAGTTGTTATGAAAGAAAACACAGACAAAAGTAAACAAAGAAAAAGAAAGTTTAAAAGAAAATATATATTTTCATCTGCATCCCAGCTCCATAAGTTCTTTCTTTGGAAATGGATAGGATTTTTTATCCTAAGTTTTTCAAAATTGTATTAGGTCATTTTATTGCTGAGAATAACCAACTCACAGTTGATAATGGCACAATTTTGATGTTACTGTGGATAATGTTCTATTGGTTCTACTTACCTCACTTTGCATCATTTCATATAAATCTTCCCAGGTTTTCCTGAAAGCAGTTCTACTTATTATTTCTTATTTCATCACATCTTATTCATCCATTCCCCAAATGATAGACATCTCTTCGGTATCCAATTCTCTGCTTTCACAAAAAAGAACTGCTGTAAATAATTTTGTACATGTAGGTCTTTTATTCTTTTCTTTTTTTAATCTCTTAAGGATACAGACCTAGTAGCAGCATTGCTGGGATAAATAGTATCCACAGTTTTTTGTTTTTGTTTTTTGTTTTTTTAACTCTTTTAGCATAGTTCCAAGTTGTTCTTCAGAACTATTGGATTGCAACTCTACCAACAGTGTATTAGTATACCATTTTTTCTGAATCCCTGCCAACATTTGTTGTTTTCTTTTTCTGTTATATTATCCTATTAGATAGATTTGAGATTGCACCTCAGAGTTCTTTTAATTTGCATTTCTTTAATCACCAATTATTTAGAACTATACATACATACATACATATATATATATATATATATATATATATATATATGACTATGTATGCCTTTCATTTCTTCTTCTTAAAAAATGCCTGGTCATATCCTTTGACAATTTATCAATTAAGGAAAGACTCATATTTTTATAAATTTGATTCAGTTCCCTATATATTTGAGAAATGAGACCTTTATCATAGAAATTTGCTATAATTTTTTGGGACTTTCCTTTTCCTTTTTTCTTCTAATCTTGGCTGTACTAAGTTTATTTGTGCAAAACCTTTTTAATTCAGTGTAATAATAATTATCCATTTTATACATTGTGATCCGTTATAGCTATTGTTTGGTCATAAATTCTTCCCTTGTCCATAGATCTGAAAGGCACGTTTTTCCCATATTCCTCTAATATGCCTATAATATTACCCTTTATGTCTAAATTATGTATCCATTTTAACCTTATCTAGGTAAGATGTTGGTCTATACATAGTATCTCCTAAACTGCTTTCCAGTTTTCCCAGCAATTTTTGTTAAATAATGAGTTTATGTCCCCAAAGCTTGGATCTTTGGGATTATCAAACAGTAGATTACTGCGGTCATTTACTACAGTGTCTTGTGTACTTAATCTATTACACAGATCCATTATTCTCTTTCTTAGCCACTACCAGATTGTTTGGTGATTATTGCTTTATAAAACTGTTTTAGATCTAGTACTGATCCCTTCATATTTTTTTTTCATTGATTCTTTTGATATTCTTGACCTTTTGCTCTTCCAGATGAATTTTGTTAGTGTTGAGTTAGTGCCTTTACATAAAAGCTTAAACTAATTATTTTGAGAATCACTAATATTCAGTCATGAATGATCTAAATGTGATATTGAAGGTTATTGTCAAGGGAAAATCAAGCAAAATTTTAAAAGAAAAAGATCTTATTCTTGGATGTGTGATATATGTAGATAGTTGAGCTTAAAATTAGCTGCTTTTGTCCTATCAACAAGTGCACTTTAATGTTTTAACATTATTTTGGCTGAAAATTGCATTAAACTCTTCACAGTTGATTTCCCTTGGTCAGTAAAGAGTTACACACTTGATTTAAACAGAGAGGGACAACAGGAATAATTGCCATGAGTGGCATTTTTTGATACAAAAAAGAAAAATAAGAACTTAATGTTAAAAAATCAGGAGTCTAAGAAACTTATTCCACGAATAAGCCCCTTCAATCATTTCTAAATCTGAAACCAGTTTATTTAGGGAGACAAGGAAGAGGAAAGAAACAAGCATATATTAGTGCCTACTATAGGCCATGCACTATGTTAAGAATTTTTCTTAGATATTATCTCATTTGATTCTCTTAACAATGTCATGAGCTTGATGTTATTACAGCATCCATTTTACATTTGAGGAAACTAAGGCAGATGAGAATTAAGTGATTTGTTCAGTATCAGGTAGCAATTAAATGTCTTAGACAAGATTTGAACTCAGATATCCTCAACCCCAGACCAAAACTATGTCCTCTGTACCGTTTAGCAAACTACATGTTTCAAATACTGATAACTTTTTTTTAGCATCTATCATGCAATTGGAAAAAAGAAAGTTACCATAAAGACTTTTTTACCTATGGAAAGTAAATCAGAAAAATATAAAATATGACTAAGATAATGTGAATTAAAACAACACCAAAAGGTATGCAGAGCCAAATTTATTTCAATGACCAATTTGGTCCAGGGGAATATATTTACTTTCCCTTGGTAAAAAATAAAGTGAATAGAGCACTGGTTTTGGAATCAGGAAGATGAGTTCATATCCTGCCTCATAATTAGCTGTCTGACAATGGACAATTCTCTCAACTATTTTATGCTTCAGTTTCCTCATATGAAAAAGGGGGGTAATAATGGAACAAACCCCCATGGTTGTAATAAAGATAAAAGGAAACATATGTATAATATTTTATATGTCTTAAATCTATATAAATATTATGTTGTTGTTCAGTCATTTTTGTTGTGTCAAACTTTTCATGACCCCATTTGGGCATTTCTTGTCAAGTATACTAGAGTGGTTTATTATTTCCTTCTCCAGCTCATTTTATAGGAGGAGACTGAGCAAACAGGGTTAAGTAATTTGCCTAGGATCACACAAATAATTACTTGAGGCCTGGTTTGAACTTAGGTCTTATTGACTCCAGGTCCAGCCCTTTATCCCCTGTGCTACCTTGCTGCTAACATACAAATGCCAGACATTATTTTGTTGTTGCTTTTTTGTTGTTGTTATAAAAGTCTTTTCAATAAGGAGGCTATATTGGGATATTATTATACCAAATGAAGATATTAATAAATTTGTTTTTAAGGAATTCAAGATATAAGATAAAAAGCCACAAGCTTTAGTACAAAAATAAGGAAACTTATATGCCAACATGTCTAGATAATTTTGTTTAAAAATTCAGGCATAAATCATATAATGGCAGTGAAACCATTGTTCTCATTATCTATCTATCCCTCTATCCCTCTATCCCCAAATAACTCCACTATTCTGAATAAACAAAATGAAATAAAGTATTAAGTCATAAGTTCAACAAACAATTCTTTGATTTGTATGATAAAATACAACTTTTAATACTTTATTTCATTGAATTTTCCAAACTGACTGTCCTCGGTATTTGAATATGATGAATGTGGATGTGCCCACTTAATCTTTTCTACATGAGCAATCATTTGAACCAGTTTTCATCATATTGGCTAAAACCAGCATGTCACCCCATTCCACTCACTATACCAACCCACAATAAAACTATTCTTTAACTATTTCTATCATTTTGTTTACTCAGAAGAGTGGAATTATTTGGAAATTATAACTAAATATTTGTACTTCCTTATGTGCCTCAAAGGCACAAGTACTCTTATCTGGTAGGTATTGTAGCTTTTGTTGTGCCCCATTTTACAGAAGAGGACATTGTGAATCAGTTTACAAAACATGCTTTATTTAGTGAGATCTCCAGCTACCGCAAATGTTTAGCCTAACTTTCTACAAAGTAAATTGAAAGTGGATAATGTAATATCTGTTGTGCTATTTCTTTCAGTATTTTTATCTTAGGCAAACACTATAGATAAAAGAGAAACTGGGCCAAAAGTTCTCAAGTTACTAAATTGATGACTATAGATAACTAAGTTACTAAGATGATGAGAAGGAGCTTAATTTGCCTTTTCAGAAATTTTTCAGTAATTTCAATGATTCAGAGTTACTCCTTGAAAACAAACTAAATAATGAAATAACATTTTTTAACTCTGATATCATTCTTGTGATACAACACAGGTAAAAGTTAGGGATGTGACATGCTATCAATGATGATTTATGCATCAAAAGTAATGTAAAATAGGCTTTCAGCTTTTCTCCCAAGCTCGGTGCCAGGTTCTGCTGCTTAAGTCGCATCCCTGAAACAAGATGGTGAAGGTTGGAGTCAACGGATTTGGCCGTATTGGGTGCCTGATGACCAGGGCTGCATTCACCTCAGGTGGAGTAGACATTGTGGCCATCAATGACCCCTTCATTGACCTCAACTACATGGTCTATATGTTTCAATATGATTCCACTCATGGCAAATTCAAGGGCACTGTCAAGGCTGAGAATTTAAAGCTGGTGATCAATGGAAAAGCCATTACCATCTTTCAGGAATGGGATCTCACTGATATTAAATGGGGAGATGCTGGAGCCAAGTATGTTGTAGAGTCCATTGTGAGTCTTTACCACCATGGAAAAGGCTGGGGCTCACTTGAAGGGTGGAGCCAAGAGGGTCATCATCTCTGCCCTTTCTGCTGATGCCCCAATGTTGGTGATGGAAGTGAACCATGGGAAATATGATAATTCCCTTAAGATTGTCAGTAATGCTTCCTGCACCACCAACTTCTTGGCCCCCTTGGCCAAGGTCATTCATGAAAACTTTGGTATTGTGGAAGGACTCATGACTACAGTCTATGCCATTACTGATACCCAGAAGACAGTAGATGGCCCCTCTGGTAAGCTGTGGTGTGATGGGCATGGTGCTGCCCAAAACATTATCCCTGCTTCCACTGGCACTGCTAAGGATGTAGGCAAGGTTATACCTGAGCTGAATGTGAAGCTCACAGGCATTGCCTTCTGTGTTACTACTCCCAATGTATCTGTTGTGGATCTAACTTGCCACCTGGAGAAACCTGCCAAATATGATGATATCAAGAAAGTAGTGAAGCAAGCATCAGAGGGACCCTTGAAGGGCATCTTGGGCTACAGAGAGGACCAGGTTGTATCCTGTGATTTCAACAGCAACACTCATTCTTCTACCTTTGATGCTGGCTTTGGTATTGCCCTCTATAACCATTTTGTCAAGCTCATTTCCTGGTATGACAATGAGTATGGTTATAGCAACCGTGTAGTAGACCTCATGGTCTACATGGCCTCCAAGGAGTAAAGTGGAAAGCCATGGATCTTCATCCCCAGCCAAAAAGAGGAGATCCACCACTGGGGAGCCCACATTCCTAACCTGTGTTCCTATACTAGGGATCCCATGTCCCATTCACATCCTTGTTCCAAAGCACCCCTGTAGTAGGGGGAAGAAGCCTAGAGTCCTGAATTGTGTGCCATCAATAAAGTCACCATATTCAGTGCAAAATAAAAGTAATGTAAAATATATTATCCAAGAGGTTTATACTCATAAAAAAGGAGAAGAGATAGCCTGAGCTGAACCAGGGCCTACATAATGTCAAAGGCTAAAGATATTTTAGTTACCCTGCTTACTGGAGAATTATATGAGGATATGGGCAAGAGCAACTTAGCAGGAGAAGAATTAAATGTGTTGTGGTCTCCACTTATGGAAGCAGTAGCCACACCTATAATGTCATGGAGACATAGCAGAATTTAACTATGCGCCAACATCAGCAGCAGAGGATAAAGTTGAATAAAGATAAAGTCCCATGAAAAATGTAATGTATCTTCCAAAATAAATGAACGTACAACTTGACAGGTAGTGACTTCAAAGAGAAGGTACAATAAAGCATGGCTAAATATATGCTTGAAATGATGTGTTGATATTAAGAAATGAAAGAGACCACAATGAAGATAACTCAGAAAACTCATGCCTTTAGATCCGAAATATGTTACTCCAGAAGAGAGCTGAATGTCACTGGATGAATAATGTGAAAAGTACAAAAGGAAAAAGACATTAATTCTGTTTATAGTCATTTCTTTGAGAGATTTAACCAAATAAAGCAATACAAAGAATAAGATAAAAAGAGTTCAGAAACCACATGAGCCAGTAATTTCCTTGTTGAGTAAAGAAACACAAAAGCCAAAGGCAACAATAGTTTAGAATACAAGTTCATTCATAAATATTATAGAGAAAGGTGACAAGATAATGAATAGTATCCCCTCTTTGAACAATGAAATATAGTAGAGAATCCAGTGATCTTTCAGTATGCTTAACATGAGAACCAACTGAACTAAATATTTTCCAAAAACACTATATGTAAAACTAAGGATGAAGTGGAGGAGATTTGCTTGAATTTTTATAACAGTCTATTGTCATTATCAATGACAGTGGAAATATCACATTTGAACATGAACTACATTTGAACAGGCACCAAAGATCCTAATGTATTTTATGAAGAAATATGTTATATAAGGTGAATTTGGGCAAAAAAAAACAGCCTAACCTCACCAAGTACATTCAAAATAACAACATGCTGGAAGTAATATTAACATTAAAAGCATTTTGGGTTTGATTGTCAATATATATCAATGAGGAGAATGACTGCAAAAGAATGGGAAAGATCACAGTATTATTATCAAACACAGTTGACTGTAAAGACAACAGCAACTACTAACACGTTTCTTATCTCTTCATTTCTGTAAAGTCTTTATGGATATAGTCTCTATGTAATTCAAGATGATGAAAAAGTGAGGAGAGAGGCAGCCTTTACAGACCATTTTCAGAGGAAACTACATCTTCACATTCAAACAATTTATTGAGAAGTATAAAATATATATAATATCTCACTGTTTATTTCCTTTTTAATCATAAGAAAGATGACTGGGCAAACATTATTAAATGTATTAATTTTTTTAAATGTCCTTTGTGTATAAGTTAAGATAATACTGATTACTGCACAGATATAGACAAATAGCAAATTTTGTGTGAAATCTTTCTAAAACTATATAATTGAGACTAGAAATAGAAATATGTTTTCTCTTTTAAAAAAAAGTTTGACAACATAATGGAGGATATCCTGGACAAATCCCAAACTAAATGACATTCCTTACAGAATGGAATTTTTCCAATATTACTTTCAATTGACATTATAGTAATGATATTGGGTCTTAGAACACTATAGGCTCTATTCAATGATATTCATGGGGTTACAAAAGGGTATGACCTAACAATAATATTGAAATATGTGTGTGTGTGTGTGTGTGTGTGTGTGTGTGTGTAATTTTCTTACATAATTGGGATGGGAGGAACATTGTCTTAGTTCATTACTACATATATCATGGTCTGTTCCAGCAAATGAATATTGAGCAGGCCTCAAAACTGAAAAAAAAGGAGATCAGGTTGGGTCCAATTTGAAAATCATTCAGTACTTTCAATCATTTTAAACTGGAAAAAGCTACCTTATTAACAATAATATTCTCCTAGTGACACTGTATGACTGAAATTATAGACTATCATAATCACAAAAGAATCAAAATTTGACATTTACCTTGCTTCTGAGAATTTCTATTTATACCTTAGGACAAGAATTAAAGAGGCTAAGAAGACGTTTGGATGCAGCATAATTTCCCTGATAGAGGTTATGCTTTCATGAATGAAATAATAGATTGATTAGAGAGTATTGAAGTAACTGATATTATTTAACCTAACCAAAGTCTATAAGTCCATAGAAATAAATATCCTTAAACAAAGGCAGATATTGGGGAGAAAATAAAAACATAATGGCATCTACAATTAAGAGGTAGTTCCACATTGAGAAAGAAGCCCCTGAATCAAGTGTTAAAATAAAGATGATCTGTACATGGTAGGAAATTGAGCAGCTAAATCTCTCACTATATTTGTCTTCCACTGGCTTACTTGTCAGGCAAAAAGAAAAAAGAAAGAAAGAAACCAAATCTATGGTCATGCATTGTGTTTATAATCAACATTCTGATGAAAAGGACAAATTGCAATTAATTCATATTCAGTCATTATTTATCTATAAAATGACAATCACTCACATATTTGTAAGTATTCAAAGGACTAAATATTATCCTTTCACTAAGTCATCCAATATTATTTTATGTAGAAAATTTGAGCTTATGTCTCACAACAAATACAAATCTAGCAAGTTCATTACTTATTTGTACATTTCTTCTAGTGTGATTCATTATAATTGGCCATTTATGTGCTTAGAATGTTAATTGTAGTTATTATTTTTTATCCTGCTGCCTGTCACATGGAACTTTATATAGTTTCTTTCATAGGCAAACTCCTTTAATAAGCCATCAGTGATCCACCTCATTACCATAAAACCCAATGACCTTTTCCAGCTCTTATCTATGATTTTCTGTTCCCTTCAGCACTGCTGTCCATAGCCTAAGTTTTCAAATACTTCTTGAAGTATCTTTTTCTATACCACAGTATTCATGTAGTTTTCCTCAAATATTTAAATTGCTACTTTTCTATCTCCAGAATTAACTCAGTTTTCTTCTTCTGGTCCAGAGAATATAACATTATTCAGGCTTTTTGTTCTTCTCTCTCAAAACTCAGGATCACCGATGTTCAGTTTCAAGGAACTTCAGAGTCTCCAAATAGCTGACAAAAAAATAATTTCTTCTAAAAATTTTCAACAAGTGGTCACTGAATACTCACTCAACAATGAATTCCCTTAAATATAGTGATCCAAAAGAGAAGCAAATAATAATGGGGGCAGGATTTGAAAAAGGAATGTCTTGATCTGCAGTTAAATATGTTATCCTTGATCTATTATAACCTCATAATTTGACTCATGCTTTGCTTTGTCAGTGATGTGATTTAGGATCACAAAAACTTGGTATTTCTTTAATTACACATCAATTTCACTTTGTGCCATAGTCATTTTTCCTTTTGCCCATTATTATACTGGTAATTCTTTAATAACCAGCTTTCCAGAAAAAAAGAATATGCGCATGACATATGTTTATGTTTATTCTGCATTAACATTTTCTCTATATTTTTTTACTCAAGAAAATCAACAAAACAGTAAAGTCCTAGCTTATAGAATTTGACAATTTCTCAGATGTAAATGCTTACACTGAAAATTTACAATTCACTTATGCAAAACAGTATAATATGATTGTACCTTAATCCTGCTTTTAAAACTTCTATTAGAATGTAAGCTCAAGAAGTGAGGAAAGAAGATATTCCAAACATCAGAAATGGTATGGAGGCAGGGATGTACAGTGTTTATTTAGAGGATAAAACTCACAATTTTGTTAAGGGTGTACATAAAGTTAAAAAGAGTACAGTATAATAGGCCTGGAAAAATAGCTTGGAGCCGAAATGTTAAGAGCTGTGAATGTCAGACTCATTTTGGGTTATTGTTGGGTTTATTGTTGTTTGTTTGGAGGGGAGAGCAATGGAGAATCATTGAAAGTTTTAGCTTTTGTTTTTGTTTTTTAGGCAAATGACTTGTTTCTACCTGTGAAAATCACTTAATACATTTCTAATACATTTGTAGTAACTTTTTTATGAAATAAACTATTGTTTAAATCAGTGAAGAGTTATTGTTATTCAATTATTCAATTAAGGAATGTAATTTCAAAGATTCTAGTAATGGTCAGAGTCTAGTTAGTCTTTTCATGCATTTTCTGAATTGTCTGAGTTTTACCACAGTAATGACTTCCCTCTTTGATTAGGAACATTAAAATATCACACTCTAAAGTTTTGGTTCTCAGACTTGCTAAGGACAAGTACTACCCAACCTAATTAGATTATTCTACAGTATGTTTTCAACCCTAGGCAAATGTTCACTATGGTTTTTCCCATGAAGATTGAAGAGAATTGAATAAACTGCTTATTTTATTTGCATAGGCAAAAAGCCTAGATTCTGTTTAAGCAATTAAGAATATCAATAGCTTAGTTAATAAATTGTGACTGCCCTCATCCCGTTGAAGTTTTTTTAGAAAACGCATTGCTCCTTTGGGTTTTGCTAACCCCATGACCAAATCAGTGTGCTTCTCTTGACCTCTAAAGAATATGAACAATTAGGAAAGGGTGCTTAAAGTAACATGAGGAGAAGCATCTGGGTCTGGCATAATACATATGGGGTGGAGGGGAGGAAATATTTATGTTGAGTAGAGATGACATGAGGATTTTAAAAGCACTTAGGTAGTACTGGTGGGAAGCAAGGTGGCACAGTGGATAGAGTGTAGGACATAGAGAGTAATAATGTAGATTAAATTTAAAACTTTTTTTTCAGAGAGCTGGTGGTTAAATATTTACCAGTGTACCTCTGAATAACTCTGACAAAAATGAACCAGTCTTTGCTTTCAAGAAGCTTACATTTGGGGTGGTTAGGTGGTGCCACTCAGTGAATAGAGCCTGGGCTCTGGAGTCAGGAGGACCTGAGTTTAGATCTGGCCTCAGACTCCTAACACTTACTAGCCGTGTGACCTTGGGCAAGTCACTTAACCCCAATTGCCCTGACTTCCCTCCTCCAAAAAAAGGATGACACATGTACCTAATTAAGTACATATAAATATGTAAAAAATAAATCCAATATATCTTTTGAATGGTGAGACACTAGAAACTGGGGATTAGGAAATAACAATCCTTTCATGCTAAACTCTTGTTATATTCTATGTGGGGTGCTGTGCTGATTATTTTGTGCCACAATGTATAAGGGGCATTAGCAATCTGAAATATCTACAGAGTAGTGAAAGCAGATCAAAAAGAGACCTGAAATAATACCACTAAGGAGGAATGATTAAAGGGACTTGGTCTATTTGAGCCATAAAATTGAAAACAGAGCAGAGAAATGATAGCACCTTTCAGATATTTGAAAGGCTGTCAAATGGCAAAGATTAGACTTATTCCACTTGCCTTTAGAGGGCAGACTTATGACCAATAGAGGAAGGACAGATTTTCAAAAAAAAAAATATGCTTAACATGAGGCTAAATTTCATAACAATTCAATCTGTCTGAAAATGAATGGTATAGTATGTTCTACCATGGGTATTTATTTATTGAATCAGTGCATGACTTGATCTGTGCACCTTCTGATGCAATACATGGCCTAGCTATTTCCAGTGGGTCCATTTAAAAAAGACATGAACAAAAAGAGTACTGTAGTCAGTTTATATGTGGCCCTCCCCACTCCATGGTAAGCATGTTAGGATTGTGTAGAAAATGACTGAGTCTCTACTACTTTTGTGTTTCTTCCCTAAGCAGATGTGGCTAAATAGTCTTCAAACAGGTAGTAAAAATGCTAGAAGTGAAGAGCCTCTATGCTTGAGTAGGTGATCAATGAAACCACTTCCCAGAGGAGAAAATGACTAACATTAGTATGATAAGCTCTAACAATTCCCATGAATTTTCCAGAAGACATGACATGAACCTTGAGTAAGTTGGTTGAATGAGGTCAATCCAAGAAAAAAGACAAAAATCTTGTCCAACATTCCCATGAAGTATTTTATATTTTAATATATGAAGTTTCACCTTCTCAGGAGAATATATAATAGGAGTTACAGTTTATTGTGTTTCTAAATAAGTGCCTAGGAGTCTTTAGTGTTTTCAAAGTTTCTTATTGATAGAAGAAGTATATATGTATGTATACATATATATATAATTGTAATTGATTTTTTGCTATGTGCTAGGCAATAGGTTGTGCTCTGTTAAAAGTAAAGAATGAAATAATAAATTATAAAATGCTAATGAGTTTACATTTTTAATTGGGAAAGCAGGAAGAACATAGAAAATAAAACAAAAATAAAGTAAATAAATGCAAATATATAAATTAGCTAAATACATGGTAGTTTGGGAGGGAGGGCTAGCACTTATGTGTATCAGGAAAGGTTTCATAAAGAAGATATTACATAAGCCTCATCTTAAAGGGAGGAAATCTATGAGATGAATGGAAGGAAGGGAGTAAACTCCAAGCATGGGGAACAGACAGTACAATGACAAGGAGATGTAGTGCTATAAGTGAAAAATAGAGAAAAAGACAGTTTTGCTGGATCTCAGAGTGTATGATGCGGTGTATTCTCTAATGAAACTAAGACAAGTTGGGGATAGTTTGTATAGAAATTTAAAAATTAAAATTTTAAACAGAGGAGTCTAAGAACTTGGATATCTTCCCATTCCCTGCTTGGTCAAGTCCAAGTTTATCATTCTGATGTGAAAATATATCAATTGGATCTACATTCCAAACACATATTAATTTTCCCCAAGAGGTTGATATTTTCCCCCTGGATTACCATCCATAGGATCTTTCTTCTGTATCTCTCTCCATCTCTCCTTGTTTCTTCCTTCCTCCCTTCTTTCCTTCTTTTCTTGCATTTTTGCTTGTTTCCTTCCTTCATTGCTTCTGTCCTTTTCTTTCTTTCCTCCTTTCCTTTCTTCTTTTTTTCTTTCTTCTGTCCCTCCCTCCTTTTCATCTTTTTATTCCTTCCTTCATGAATTTGAGATAACCTGCAAAATTCTAATGGAAAACAAAACAACTGTCATTTGAACTTTCAATGACTAGTGACGGTATTTTACCATATGAAGGAGGATATAAGAAACTAAGAATAAAGAATATTCAAACTGAAAACAATAAAAAATACCAAGATTGTAAATAAGTATATGTGTGCTTACATATATTACTTAGCAAATGTTTATCACATTCCAAAAGATTTGCATATTGTTCTTAACAGTGAATCCACATTGTTCTGTTTTCTCGATTTTTTCTCCGCCCCCCCCCCCCTTTTAATGAATGCATAAGAAAGATTTCTTGTAGTTATGTTGTGGTTAAATACATATATAACCACCCAGTGCACAGAGTGGTTTGGCTCCTGGGATTTGTAGTTCTTCTCAGTTTGGCAAGAGAGAAAACTAATGTGAAATCATCCCTTGAAGTGTGCAGTGGCAGGAGGCTTGACTGGTAAGGAGGACAATAAGCCTGCTTAACAATAAATGAAGAGAGAAGGGTAGATGATGACAGCAGAACAAAAGTGAAAGCCAGGTACCAGGACACCGGTAGTACCTTTCATTCTTTCACAGTTCTGAGAGGTGACCTTTGTATAAACAAGCAGAAAATTGTGTGACTATTGAAGGTTTTTGTAAGGAGCTCTGAAGGAAAACCTAACAACATGAAAGTGCAGTCTCTTTAACAGCCCTGCCTTACTTCTATTTAATTTTGGGTGTTCTAATAGTGATAGCAGACTGGATTTTGCAGGATTTTTTATTATTATTTTATAAACATCTTTCAGTGATCTTGTCCTTAAGTTATTTGTTCTCCTATTTTTAATATGAGGATGTGGGAGAACAATGAAAGCCAAAAGATAGTTAAGGGGGGGTCTTTCTTAGGGCATGACTGAAAGCTATATTGACAGAGTTCTACCCTACAACTAGAGGTATGAACAGAAGCTATTTCACAAGAGCATAGTGGCTGTAAATCAAGGCCTTTTTGCATAAACTTATCTCCTTAGATGCCAGCCAAATTTATATAGTTATATAGTCAATGGGCATATTGTTGTTTTGGTTTGACTTTTATTAATTTTTGTGAATTTTTGTGAATCTTCAAATATGGATTAGACCAGACAGCTGTTGAGATTCCTTTTAATTCTTCAATTCTGAAAATCTGTAATTCCTATATTTCATGGAATTCTTCCAATGAGTCCTTCTTTATGGGAAACACTATTTTATTGCATAAATAGATGATAATTTAATCTTGATTATCAATTATTGGATATTTAGTTTGTTGGTTTCTACTTTATTAACTACTGCATCTGCTGCTTAGACTAATTTTTACAGTTAGTTCTGTATTTTTTCCTGCCAACCTTATTTGGGCTAAATTCATCTGTTGATATGTTTGATAATCAGTTAATTTTGGAGACATAAAGTTTAATAAATAAAATATTTAAGAATTAATAATGACAATGCTACTAATCACATCTTGTACTTTCTCAAAAACAACCTTATGTAATAGGTAGTGTAGGCATTGCTGTCCAATTGTGACATGGGTAAATTGATTCAGAAAGCTGAAGTTACTAGTCTAAAATCATATATTTGAGAGATTTTAGGCAAAATATCAAATGCAAGTCTTCTGGCTGTTAATCCAGTATTGTATTTACTATAGCACATGGCCACTGTTACTATAAGTTTTAACTTATTCATTGGAAACTAACTACAATGGGGACAAATTTCTGGTACTGTCACATTTAAGGCTTTGATTATCAAAAGTCAGAATAATGAGCAGCCCCAAATACTTTATTGACTTCCCTTTTAGGCTCTGCTAAGGAGAGACTGGGCAACAGAGCAGATGAGAGGAGTAAAATATATGATTTTATGAATTATTAATGGTTGTAATTTATTTTATTTTTTTGCTTTTTGAAGGGCAATTGGGGTTAAGTGACTTGCCCAAGGTCACATGTCTAGTAAGTGTGTCAAGTGTCTGAGGCCAGATTTGAATTCATGTCCTCCTGATTCCAGGGCTAGTGCTCTATTCACTGTGCCAATCTAGCCACCCTGTATTTTATTTCTTGAATGCTGTCATAAAAGTATTAAATTTGATAATTATGAAAGTCTCAAGATGTATGGGATTTTAGGAGAAAAGAAATATGAAAGAAATCATATAATACTAAATCATGAAGATTCCTAACTCATGCCTTTATCTTTGAAGTGCACTATTTCAACTTAATTTTGATTATGGGTATATTTAAGTATATAGCTTATGCTTACAGAAGATGGTAGGGTAGTGTGTATTCAATACACAAGAATATAAGTTTGGGAGTTATCTAATGAAATTGAGTTCCACAATAGCAGAGTTAAACATTATTTAATGATTAGCTTGAATATCACTTAATAATGTTCCCCTGATAACTAATAATACAATCATACATGTCAATCTAATAAGATTAGAAAAGTAGGTATGTCCATTTTGCATTACAGATTAAAGATACCATAAATCTTAATCAAGTTCTAATTTGTTGAATCCTTAGTTGGAAGATGGTACAAGGACATTGTTTGCCACACATGTTTAAATGGCAAATTGGTGTAACAGAGCAGCAGTAGCTAGGATACTGATCATGCCGATGAAAGTGAAATTCAAAATGATTCTGCCACAGCAAAACAATACCATGTAGACTTACATCTACATTTGCTTCTCTATCTCTATCTATGTTTATCAGTATCTACAAGTATATCTATCTGCATTTAGATCTATACATATTATACACATACACAAAAATTTACATATAAAGTGATTTTATATACATGTACATCATATTCAATATGTGTACATGTATAGATGTATATTTTGTGCATATATATATTATATGTAGATAGATAAAGAGATACTCATTCTGCATGGAAGAATGATGAAACAAAGAAAAATATTGATGTTTTAAGGAAGACTTTAGGAGTAGACCCCATTTTTGTGAGTTTAGAGGCTCCGGGCAATGAATTTCATGTAAATCTTATTGTTCATGTTTCTTGGCATCAGTTTTAAAACACTTTTAAATAGAAAATGCAATCATTCTTTTTTTTTCAAACTCTGATTAGGGATATAATATTCAGCAATGGGTAACACCTGGCTTCATGATAACAAGTGTATTATTTCAAATGCCAGATGGACCAATTAAAATATACTTTGAGATGATGCAAAATCTTGTATTTGCAGGTAGGTTTTTGTTATCCAAATGAAAATTTACACTACAAAAATTCTGAAATAGCTGAGTAGAAGTTAATGGAATGCATTTCTTTGTGCTGGGGAAAGAAATAAGAAGGCTAAACAGTTTCTCTTTTGTTCTAACAGCTTGCCATTTTGCCGATGTTTTCATTTGCCATGTTCTTTCCCCCTAAACATAGATTACTGCCAAAGGGAATTCTAGTGCCATACAGACAATGGGTCCCCAGAGCAAAGAAAGAATCACAGTCTCTTCATTTATACTGGAAGAAAGTAAATATAATTAAACTGATTCTTTTTTTTTTTTTTGAGGCGGGGAGGGGGCAGAGAAGGATAAAAATGAATGAGTGCATTTCAAAACTTCTGAAATCACATTACAAGAATACACATTTGAATATTTCTCATAATTACATGTATAAACCATTTTATTTGATTTACCTATATAACTTCACTTCCCACAGAGAATATCAACATGTAGTAATCAATTCTAAAAATCCAAAATTACACCCTGGCTTTAAGTCCTGATATTTTTTTTTCTTTAACCACTTCATTTAAAAATAACCCTACCTTTTAAATTCTCTCTTTGTCTCTGTGAGTGGTCCCGGATTTTTCCTGTAACTGTGTAGCTTTATTAGAGAGATATATGATCTTCCTTTAGCAGTTTATTTGGTATCAAAATCAGCACCTGCAGCAATGTCTAGAAGAAGCTAGATGGAATATTCAATGGGGCTTTGCACCTGGAATCAGAAAGACAGAGTTCAAATCCTGCCTCAGATCCTTAATAGCAATATAACCCCATGCAAGTCTCAGCCTCTATTTTTCTCAGTATCCTTAAGTATAAAATGGGGGATAATAATAGCATCTGTCTAATAAGATTATAGTCAGGCCCAAAAAGGTAATATTTATAAAACCCTTAGCACAGAAACTGGGACATAAAGGGTATTATTTAAATGATTATTCCCTTTATTCTTTCCCTTCTAGAAGGTAGAAAATAAGGCATTCCTCCTAGGTTCTGAGTTTTTTAGGAACCTCACTTGGTGGCAACTAGTGCTTGGGCATTGATTTGGGTAACCATTGGCAAAGGGGAAGGCAGTAGCTCTAAAAGGTGTTGCTAACTCATAACTATCTAGTAACACTAGCAACCCTCAACCAAAGCAAAGCAGATGACACTGACCTTCCACATATAACTCTCCAGCTGCACATGCTTGTTTCTTCATTTCCCCTTCAAAATGCCAATAGCATCTTTTATTATACAACTGGATTCATCAAATATCTCTTGAATATCTACTGTGTCAGTTAATGCTATATAATATAAAGAAACTTGCATTCAAATCAAAAACATCTAGGATAATATGACCTCGCCAATTTTCAGGTAAGCCACCTTGGACAAGTCATTTCATCTCTCTGGGCCTTAGTTTCTTAATGCAAAAAGATTTTCCATTCATTTGGCCCTCTGTTACTAGTTGCCTGTGGAACCTTAGGCTCATCTTTAATCATCTGTGAGACTCAATTTCCTCATCTGTAAAATGAGGGCATTTGACTATATGGGTTATAAACTTACTCCCAGCTCTAAGTCTATGAATTAAGATCTTATTATTCCTTTACTTACTCTTGATGGGAGTGTTACAGAGCTAAGTAAGATGGGATCAAGGATCTCTGGCTTCATAGAACTGCTTGCCTGAAAATAGTAGAAAACAAATATAGATAACAATAATAGGGTTTAGATATAAAACAGGAAGCTATTACCAGTTGGAAGAAATCAAGGAAGACTTTATTTGGTCTGGGATTTAAAAGTTTATCTGAGTTTGGAAGGAAAGATAATGCAGAATCTAGAGGAAAGTCTGGAAGAGCCAAGAAAGAGGGGGCATTAGATATCACTCTTTCTCTGGGACCTTCCTGGACCCTGATGGCTGGTAATGGCTTACTCCCCGTGATATTACGTACTACTTGTTTTCTAACTATAATATACTTGTGATCAAAATTGTGTTAATCTGCATAAGTATTTTAGCACCTACAAGAAAATTAAACTCCTCAGGGGCAGAGACACTTCCTTTCCAAATCTATACGTTTAGAACTATAGCTATATGTCACTGCACTGAACATTTTGGGGACTTGTTAAATATTTGTTTTATATACTGTGTTGTATTATATTTCACTGTATTGGAGTTTACTTTTACTAATCCTTATTCTATTTACATTCCTTTCCCCTAATCTCACCAAATAATACTATCCACTGTCTGTCTGAACTACGCTAGAATAAAGGGAAAAGTTGTAAAGAGGTGTTTTGCCCTATGTCTTTGGTCTTTAAGATTTGATGATCCTCGGGGTGGCTAGGTGGCTCAGTGAGTAGAGCGCCGGCCCTGGAGTCAGAAGGACCTGAGATCGGATCTGGCCTCAGACACTTAACGAACAAAAACCTAGCTGTGTGACCTTGGGCAAGTTACTTAACCCCAATTGCCCTCCAAAAAGCAAAAAAAAAAAAAAAAAAGATTTGATGATCCATTTAGAAAAGTGGTCATGAAATATTTACCCTTTCCACTCTCTGATACTTTGATTTTTTTAGATAACCTGCTTTAACACATGTTCTTTTTTTTCTCTCTTTTTTATTTTTTACTTTACGTCATTCATTTCCACAAAATTTTGAGTTACAGATTTTCTCCCCATTTTTCCCCTACCTACCATGCCAAAACAGTGATCTCACTGAATATCCCCTCCAAAATCTGCTCTTTCCCATATCTTCCCCTATACCCCCTCTGACCTTCCAGTAGGGCAAGGTGGATCTCTATGCCCCAGTGCCTATATATCTTATTTCCCAGTTACATGTAAAATAATAATTATACACACACACACACACACACATATGTGTGTGTGTATACATATATTTTTTTGAACATTTGATTTTAATACTTTGAACTCCAGATTCTTTCCCTTTCTCCCTTGTCATCCATCCTTACTGGGAAGTTAAGCAATCCAATATATGTTGTACATGTGTAGCTATGCAAAACATTTCCATAGTGGATATATTGTCAAAGACTATCTATATTTCCCTCCATCCTATCCCAATCCCCACTAGTTCTATTCTCTACTTTGATCCTGTCCCTTTTCAAAAGTGGGTGCTTCCAACTTCCCTCCCTCCAGCCTGCCCTCTCTTCCATCATCCCCCCTTTCATCCCTGTCCCTGCTACTTTCCTGTAGGGTGAGATACCCTATTTGGTGTTTATGTCATTCCTTCCCTAAGCCAAATTCATTGAGAATAAGGTTGACTCATTCCCTTTTGACTTCCTGTTCTTTCCCTCCATAGTAATAGTATTCCCTTGCCTCTTCTATATGAGAAAATTTACCCCATTCCATCATTCCCCATCACCTCTCATTATATTCCTCTCTCACCTCTTAATTTTGCCTTTTAAGTATCATCCCTTCCTCTTCAGTTGGTCCTATGTCCTCTGTCTATGTATACCTGTACACTTATATACACTCACATATGTATTCATACACCCATATACCCTCCTATATAGACATATATAGGCATGTATACACACACACTCACACACACACACACACACACACATATATACATATATACATACATACATTTCTATTCCCTTCAACTATTCTCATACTGAGAAAAGTTTAAAAATTTACAATTGTCATTTTGCCATGTAGCAATATAAATAGTTCAACTTTTATAAGTTCCTTATGATTTCTTTTCCCTGTTTACCTTCTCATGCTTCTATTGCTTCTTGTACCTGAGTGTCAAATTTTCTATTCAACTCTTTTTTTCATCAAGAATGCTTGAAAGTCCTCTATTCCATTGAATGACCATATTTTCCCCTGAAACATGATACTCAGTTTTGCTGGGTAGGTAATTCTTGGTTTTAATCCCAGATCCTTTGACCTCTGGAATATCCTATTCCAAGCCCTACAATCCCTGAGTGTAGAAGCTGCCAGATTCTGGTTTATCCTGATTGTGTTTCCACAATATTCAAATTGTTTCTTATTTGCTGCTTGTAATATTTTCTCCTTGATTTGGGAACTCCAGAACTGGCTATAATATTCCTAGGAGTTTTCTTTTGGGGATCCTTTTCTAGAGGTGATCAGTGGATTCTTTCAACCTCTATTTTTCCCTCTGGCTCTAAAACATCAGGACAATTTTCCTTGAGAATTTCTTCAAGAATGACCTCTAAATTCTTTTTTTGATCATGGCATTCAAGTAGTCCAATAATTTTTAAATTATCTCTACTGGATCTATTTTCCAGGTCAGTGGTTTTTCCAATATGATTTCTCACATTGCCTTCTATTTTTTCAGTTGTTTGAATCTGTTTAACAGAATCTTGATTTCTCATAAAGTCACTAGCTTCCATTTGCTCCAGTCTAACTCTGAAGGAATGGTTCTCCTCAGTGAGCTTTTGAGATTCTTTTTCCATCTGGCAAATTCGGCTTTTTAAGGCATTCTTCTCCTCATTGCCTTTCTGAACCTCTTTTGCCATTTGAGTTAGTCTATTTTTTAAAGTGTTATTTTCCTCAGTCCAGCTGCTGACTGTCATTTCATGCGTTTCTTGCATATTTCTCATTTCTCTTCCCAATTTTCCCCCACTTCTCTTATCTGCTTCTTAAGGTCCTCTATGGCCTGTAGCCAGCTTGTATTTTCATTTGGGGCTTTTGGTGCAGGAGTTCTGACCTCACAGTCCTCCTCCTGTTCCATGCTTTGATCCTCTTTGCCCCCAAAATAGGAGTCTAAAGTTCCATTTTTCTGTTTATTTTGTTTCCTTTGCCTAGGCATATTGCCACTTAATTACTTGATTTGGGAGATTGTTGCCACACTAGGACTCTGCCACCAGACAGAAGAGCTTCCGTCCTGAACGTGGGGTCTTCACAACTTCCGGAGGTTGGGTGGCCTCTGTAAAGCCTCCACCCGCTCTGGCAACTTGGATACCCACCCCAGACCTCCCCCCAATACCACAATCCAGATACAAGCAGGTTAAAGCAAGAGCAATTAACCCCCAGACTGATTGCTGGATCTCTCTACAGTTTGCAGAGCAGGAGCTGGAGCTGCCACTGACGGTGCAAAATGGCCTCTGTGCCTCGTTTCCTCAGCAGCTTTTCACCCCCAGGGGAGGAAGCCGACACATTCCCCAAATACTGGTCCCAAAGTCCATAAGGCACTAACCTCTCACTTTGTCCTAGGCATATCTGTGCTGATAATTCTGGGATCGCCACAGCTACTGCTGTTCTGGGGTCCCTCCAGCTGGCTGCTGGCCCGGCCACCCTTGGGCTAAAACCTCGGCTCCCTCGGGCCTGGGCTTGGCTCCCAGAGTGCTACACTGTCGGTTCCCAACACACTGTGCTGCCCGCTCTCAGAGCGCTGTGCTGGCCACTCCCTGCAGGGCTGCTGGGATGTCCTCAGAAGGAGGTTAGCTTCTCTGTGTCATTCTGTGGGTGCTGGGGCACCACCCCAGTTCTTCCTTTGATAAATTCCATCTCCTCCAAGTGGGACCTACTTTGTTCTGTCCATACCTCCAGCCATCTGTTGTTATACATATCGCCAAACACATTGCTAAAGACTAAAGATACAAATAGATAAAAAAGGTACTCAAAAGACATTCCTTATTCTGAAGGAGGTCACACTTTTTGGAGAAATTGAATGACACATAAAAGCAACAACAAAAACAAAAAAGAATGATGGCTAGCATTGATAGAGTGCTTTGCAATATTTCATTTTATCTTCAGAATAAACTTGGGAGTCAGGTGGCTCTTAGTTATTTTCACCATTTTACAGATGAAGAAATTAAGGATGAAAAAGATAAATTGACTTGCCAGGATCTTAAAAGTAGCATTAGTATTGAGTTTCTAAAGTCAGGACTTCATAACTTCAGGTCCAGCAATCAATCCACTGGCCCATTTTGCTTCCTCTAATATATATAGTTGGCAGCTAGGTGACCCAGTGGATAAATGCAGGAACTGAAGTCAAGAAGACTCATCTTCTTGAGATTGGTTCTACCTCAGGCACTTAATAACTGTGTGACCCTGAGCAAGTCACTTAACCCTGTTTGCCCCAGTTTCCTCATCTGTAAAATGAACTGGAGAAGGAAATGGCTAACTACTCTATCTTTTCCAAGAAGAACTCAAAGTGGGTCATAAAGAGTTACAGGGCTAATAGAATAATGCAGAAATCCTAAGGATGTATAGGATGTCTGCCTCCATACTGGAGGGAATGTGAATGTTCTGCCACTTTTGGGAAGAAGATATTCTGCCTGAGAGAGTCTAGAGTAATGTGGGGTATGTGAGTTCCTTCCTAAAGGACAATAGAGTAGGATGAGAGTGGGGTATGAGAATACAGTCAGGAGATAAAGATGGGAAAGGGGCATTGGCAGGAAGATTTTTAGTAGAATCTAGGGGGCTAGTATTAGGGGAAGGAGAAGAATGATTTCTTGGCTTTAAGTAAGTCTAGGGCACTCCATATACCCCTGCATAGGGGAAGGCATGGTAGTAGGGAGGAAGGGAAAGAAGAAGGTAGAAAGGTTAGAAGGAAGGAAAAAAACAAGGAACAAGGGAAAAGATAATATAATTGGAAATTCAATGCTATAGTTCAGATCTTTGAGGGCCTCAGTTACTAACTATTGCTGGAAGGTATGAGGTTAATCACCCTGGATCAAGAATCTACTCTTCTAGTTCATAGTTTTAGGAAACTGATTTTATCATTTCACCTAAGGGTGATCAGGCACTGACGAGACAGAATCATCCTAATCAAGGTCAAAACATCGATCAACAAACCACAAAATCAATTTATTATTTTACCATATGAAACAGAAATGATATTTAGATCAGAATACTTTAATCAGTTGGTCAGCATGTATCCTTCCCAATAGAAAAATCTGACTGAGAAACTAAGTCAAAAGTAGAGAATTATTTGATGAATACAAGGAAATTGAAGAATTTTTATTGCCATTAAAATATAAAAGGCTATTATACACACTTAAACCACAGCTATATGTATATTTGTGAAGTGATACAGGATATTCATTTAAATTGGGTGCCATACCTTCTTCTGGGATAGTACAAGACATGTATAGATAGATTTTTATTTCTTGACTTAACTTTTAATAGTTTTTGTCTAGATCACCACACAGCTATTTGTATTTGCTATACCTTCCAATATTACAATTTAATCTGTTATTAGCCATCTTTAGACTGGTGATCTGGAAGGATATGCCATGTGACTACTCTTAGCTTTTCATTAATACATTAACAAACTGTATTTTGGGGGTGCATTATTTCATGCTCTCACTAAGCTCATCATTATTTATTGATTCTTTCTAGTGTTAATTTTAGAAGTTGACATTTGCTCATTTCATCTTCAAATTTCAGGGTTGCATCTTTAATGGCATTTCTGAACCTCCTAGTCACTGACTGACCACATGTGGGTATAAACAGAAATCAGAGAGGAAGTGGAAGAATACTTCCACATTCAACTTGTGTCAGTCATCCCAAGAGAGGTACATTGTTTCATTAGAGAGGATGTCAAAATGCTATGCAATTTCCTTTTGATTATGACAATAAGCAGAAAATCCCTTAAGAATTACTCTATTAATAGCATAACTCTCTTGCCATTTTGCCTTCCAGAATCAATACATATGAGAAATTAATCTTTTTATTCTTCAAAGTCATTTCAAAGTGGAGTAGGAAGCTATGCTCTTCACAGTTAAGTTGTACAAGTTAAAACTGCCTCCTAAATTATTAGTAGTAATTATGATATGTTTAAAATAGCAAGCATTTGTGGGTCTTTTAAGGTTTACAAAGCACTTTATATGTGTTATATCATTTCATCTTTGCAATAAGCCTGTGAAGTAGCCTATTATTAGCATCATTTTACAATTGAGAAAAATGAGGCTGTAAATGATTGATTTGCCCTGAGTAGCTGATAAGAAGGGGATTGCAGGGATCACTTTGCTGGCACTGAGGCAGGATTCTCTACTGTAAAAATGAATAATGGGGGCTAGGGAGATTACAGGGGTAGATTAGAAGATCTCTAATCTTGCTCTAGACTTAAATCCTATGATGACCAGAGAAGTTAAGTGACTTGCCTAAGAAAAATTCTTTTATTTCAAGGAGCAGTTGTGACATTCAAATTCAGATCTTGTGACTATAATTCAAGTGGTTGTTTGTTTTTTCATTATGGCATGTGAGGGGAAAAAGGATAATAAATTTGGACAAGTAGATTGGTTTGGGGCTGAGCTAAACTATGAAATTTTTATTTCATCCTCAGCAGTGGAAAAATATATATTTTTAAAATATAGGAAATGATCTTTTAAAAGCCATGTATTAGAAATATTAGTCTGGTAGCAATATATCCAATATTAGAAGGTAGAAGCACTAGAATCTGGGTACCTATCTGGTGACTATTGAAGCAAAAAAAAAAAAATCAATAGTACTCAGTGAGCAATTGGATATGGAGACAAGGGGAAAGGAAGAGACAAGGGTGACTGTAAATTTTTGTGTTTGGTTGATTGACCGGTATTGATATTATTGGCACACTGTTGGTGTTACAATTAGTATATTAGGGTTATAATATTGATATTATAAACAATACTTTTGAACATTAAGAACTTATGTCTATATATAATACTTCTGTTTATAAGTATTTTATGTATATTATCCCATTGAAACTTCTTAAATACTCTGGGAAGTAGGTAGTATAAACATCATTACTCTCTAAGCAGATTTTTTTTCAATTAGACTCTACCTGAACCTTCTACATCCCACAAAAGAAGGACTGTCATGTAAAAGAATGAATCAGTAGTTCAGATTATTTACAGAAAGTATAGACCTAATAACTGGTGACAAACATGTTACCCACCTCTGACAGAGGAGTGAGGGACTCAATTAAAAATATACCCATTCTCTTCCTCCCTATTTGAATGTTATCCCCTCTTTAGGGACATGTGAAGGGCCCTAGCAGAAGCTAGAACCAAGGAATTACTTTTTCCTTTCCCATGATAATTAAAGATACATATTTATCTCCAAATTTGTCCTTCTTTCTAACATATCAACATCTCTATTTATAGCTCCAGCCTTTCTCCATGTAATCATTTTCAAAAATTCAAGAGTCTATTCTAATTTCTCATTTTCCTTCCATCTCCATACCATTATCAAATCCTACCAAGTTTCATTTTAAATCAATTAATATCATTGATATGAGACTTTTATTTTTAGTTACAGATAAAGCAGAATTACATTTTAATTGTCAGAGATAGACTTAGTTGGGGCAAGTAGGAGCTTAGATAGGCTGCACTGAGAACATAACTAAAGTGAAGTCACAGAGGTTAAGTATCTTACCCAAAATCACTCAGAGAGTAAGTGGTAGACCAGAACTTGAATGATGGTCTTCTGATAACAAACCCAACCCTTATTCTACTGTGGGAGAAACTGTTTACTTGTGCTCAGGCGGAGAATGGGATCAACCTTAATTATATTGTGTTTGAGACAATGGTATATCATTCATCTAGAAATACCTAGCAATGAGTTTTAAATATAAACCTGAAGCTTAGTGCTAAGGTTCTTGATTTATCCAATTTGACGAATCTTACACATAGGAGTTGTAAGTGAAATCATGAGAGTATGTGGAACCTCAGAAAGTCTTTTGCCCTCTTCTCAACTTTTAGCCCGTCTCTAGTGTCCTAGCATATCAGTCTATTTTGTGACTTCACTTGCCTCCCTACCCAGTCTCTGGATGTTACTTTGAATCACTTCAGTGATTTTTTACTTGAAAACACCCTAACGTCCCTCTCCTCTTTGGCCTTTCATTGTATATGATTTACTATATTCCAACTATTGGATAACCACTATAATCTTCTATCTCTGCTTCTACCCCTTAACTGTATAGACTTATTGTTTAAAGTCACAAAACCTGTAATGATTAGGCCAAGTATATAGCTTTTACTATAAAGTTTCATTAGGGCCCTCACTACTACTCAGTGCTCCATTCTATTTACCCCTTATAGATATCCTATTTAATTCCCCACACCACGTATTCCACTTCTTTATTCTTCTCTTTAACATCTTCCTACCACTTAAGTTCTAGTCCTCTTTTCTCTTTGTACCCTCTTCCCATGGTTTTAACTATACCCTCTATCTTGATGACATTCAAACTTATATCTCAATCACTGATATCTCTCCAGAGTTTGACAGACATTCACAATTGCCTGTTTGATATCTCTACCTAGTTGTCATGCCACTTCAAACAAACAAAAACATGCTTCAAACTTAATTAATGACCTTTACCCCCAAACCTGTCCCTCCTTCTAACATCTCAAATTCCATTAATAGTATTAGTCTTCTCCATTTAGTCATTTTCAAAAACCCAAGAGTCTGTTCTGACTCCTCATTTTCCCTCCACCCTCATAACCAGTCTATTCAGTCTTATTTGAAATCTATTAATATCACTGATATCAGCCTTTACTTTTCATTTGAAGATTAAGCAGACCTCCATTTTAAATGTTAGAGATAAAGCAAGTAAGAACACATAGGAGCAAGAGATAGGCTGTATTGAGAATACAATCACACCAAGAATGCAAGGAAGAGACCTGCATTATTATATTCACCTACTACCATCTCTACTTAGATTCATTCCTGGTCTTTGCAATATTTCTTTCCCAAGTCCAGTAATACTGAAACCTTATCTACTTAAGAGCAAAGCAGCCCCCACTTTCTAACCTCTGTAGTCTATTATTTTATCCTCACCCACACTACTCTCTCAATGTACCTCTCTAACTTTGTCTGACCCTTCCACTGAACCCTCTGAAATTCCCACCCTGAAATAACAAACTTCCCTTCATTTTAGTCATCTTCCTCTCATACTTGTTTCATCTTCTGACACCCAGGGTGATCCCTCCTCTCCTAAGTAACATTGCTTCACTGGCCATTCTTTATAATCTTAATTGAATCTTTTCTCATATCCCACCAACATACTGGTTCTAGGGAGAGAATAGAAGTAACTTTCTCACCATTGTTGTTTCTAGACTCTCCCTTTGCTGACATCATTCATCATCTTCCTCTCTCCCCCACTGAAGTTTAATCTAATAGAATTTATTATTCAATACCCATCTTGTTGGCTATTGGTTTTCAGCCCTTAGAACATACTGAGTTCAGTGCCTGGGTGCCTGGCTCCATAGTCTTTCTCTTCAGCTGATCTTCTTGCCTGTTCTTATACTAATGAAGATCACCATGCATGCAGTCCTCCAGTAGCTAATGCTGCCACTAAAATATTTATATTATATATGTTTTTGTAATGTTATTTTTCTATTTTTGTAGGCTTCACACCTAGCCCTATGCTTAGAACATCATAAGCATCTAAGAGATGTTATTATTAGATTATCATTAAATATTATCTAATGATAATCAGTTCCTATTGCCATAACTCTGGTTCATTTTTATCATTACCTCTTACCTGGGTTATTGCCATTACTTCCCTCCCTTGTCCATTCCTTCCCCCCTCCCCCGCTCCCTCACAATATCCAATGTGCAAAAAGCTGCTAGAATAGTCTTCCTAGTGATTAATTGTAAGCCTGTTTTGAAATCTCCCATGGGCTACTATAGGAAGGCAGGCACATTTTTGGTGGAGCTATAAATGAAGTTGACTATTTTGTAAAGCAATTTAAAATTGGGCAAGAAAAGTCACTAGCCCATTTACACTTTTTACCCTAGCAATCTTAATGTATCTATATCTATGGTCCCCAAGGAGGTAAAAATGAATAATAAGGAAAAATTCTAGTATATATATAAAATATCCATTGCAACATTTTAGGAGGTAACAAAAAGCTAAAAACAAAGTGGTTGTCCATCTATCAGGGAATGACTGAAAATCATGAATATTATTATACAGGTAAAAAGGGGGGAAATAGGAGAAATTAATAGAAACAGTTATAAGAACAGACTAAAACAAGTAAAATCAAAAGAATAATATGCCCAATGACTACCACAATGTAAATGAAAAAATCACTAAAGGCAAACCAAATTTTGAGTAATTGAAAAACCAATACCAGTCCCAGGGAAGACACATAATTAAATACACTGTGCTTTAGGCAACTCCCTATGTTTATTATTTGGAAAGTAGGTACTGATTTCCCTGGGTAGGCGAATGACTGCGATTACTGACACATTGTCCTGAGACTCCCCAATGGAATCACAGATTCAGTCCATATAGGATACAATAATCATATTCTTTTCAACAGCAAGGGTACTTTCTGACAAACCATAATATTATTGAATTAAATGAATCCTATTAAGTTCTGACTATGTGGCAGGCTTATCTTAGGTTCTGTAGTTACAAAAATGATCAGTCTCTAAACTCAAAGAGCTTATATAAAACCCAGGGGAAGCAATACGAAGCTAGTTAGATAAATATAAATACATATAAATAAGTAGAAGTCATTTCAACATAGAAGGATGTTTAAAAATTAGGGGAGACATCCAGAAAGTCCTCTTGTAGGAACAAATATTTTATCTGAGTCTTGAAGGGAGGTAGGGCTTATAAGAAATAGATGTGAGGGGGAAAAAATTCCAGGGAAAGAGAAAAGCCAATATCAAGAGAGAGAAAAAGGACATGGAATGTCATGTATAAGCAGAATGGCTGGACCATATTCACTGGTAATGGAAATGTTACCCACACCCTGAAAGAGGGCCTCAATAACATGAAGGATTAAATAATGCAGATTGAGATATATATATTTTTGGACATGGCCAATGTAGGAATTTGTTTTGCTTGTTTATGTGTATTTGTTACAAGGATTTCATATTACTTCATATTTGTTCTCTACTCCCTCCAGTATAGAGAAAATAAATGTTTATTGATTTTTTATCTAAATTTAAATAGAAGAAAGAATATGTAGGCTGTTTTGACTAGAAAACTGATTGCATGAGGTTAAATAATGGTAAATGAGTCTAAAAAGATAGGTTGGAACCAGAATGTGAACATTTTAAAATTATAATATGAAAAGTTTTGCATTTTGTTCTAGAGGCAATGGAGCCCACTTGGGTTTCTTTTGTAAGTGAGTGACATGATCAGGACTGTTCCTTAAAAATATCAATTTTCAATCCACCCATTCTGGAGAACAATTTGGAACTGTGTCCAAAGGGCTATAAAACTGTGCCAAACCTTTGATCCAACAATATCACTCGTAGATCTATATCACAAAGACCATAAAAAAAGGAAAAGGACTCACATGTACAAAAATATTTAAAGCAGCTCTCTGTGTGGTGGCAAAGTATTGGAAATTGAGGTGATGCCCATCAATCGGTGAATTCCTTAACTAGTTGTTGTATGTGAATATAATGGAATACTATTGTGCTATAAGAAATGATGAGCAGGCAGATTTCCAAAAAATCTGAAAAGACTTGCATGAGCTGATGATACTGAGTAAAGTGATTAGAATGAGGAAAATATCGTACACAGCAAAAGCAACATTGTGTGATGATCAACTATGAAAGACATCTCTTCTCACCAATACAATTCCAAAAGACTCATGATGGAAAATGCTATCTATATCCAGAACAAGAACTGTGGAATCTGAATGCAGAATCAAAACATAATAATTTTACTTTGTTTTTTTATGTTTTATTCCCCTTTTTGTGATTCTCCTTTCACAATATGACTAATGTGTAAATATGTTTAACACTGTTTTACATGTATAACCTATGTCAGATTGCTTGCTATCTTAGGGAGGGAAGAGTGAAAAGAAGGAGAGAAATTTAGAACTCAAATTCTTACAAAAATGAATGTTGAAAACTATCTTGCCATGTAATTTGGGGAAAAAAAACAAAAACCCAAGCACAGCAGTCACAATGATATAATGGAATAACGTATCACTAAAGTAGTCACATATTCTTAAACAGAAGATATTTTGTATTAAGTACAAAAATAAAGAATGTCATTTTGTGTGGAGGAGGGCTTTGAGTTGACATGGAAATCATTTAGAAGACTACCGCAATAATCCAAGAAAATAAAAAAGTGATAAAGGCCTGAGCTATTGTGGTGGCATTGTGAGGAGAGAGAAGGGGTCAGATAATGAGGAGTTAGTACTGGTAAAACTTGGCAGTTAATTAGATGTGAGAGATGAGTGAGGATGAAGAGTAAAGAATGATTCCAAGGTTGAAACTGGATAACTAGAAAAATTTTCTGGACAGACTTATTGAAGTTAGAAAGAAGAGATTGTTTGTAGAGCGAGATAATGAGTTCTATTTTGGAAATGTGAAATTTAACACCACTTTGGTATATAAGGATCAAATATTCATAAGACATCTGTTGGGACTGGAGTTCATTAGAGGGAGGAGGACTAGATTCATAGATTTGGGTCATCTTCATGAAGATGATAACTGAACCCCTATGGGATAATGAGATCACTAAGAGAAATTGCAGAGAAATTTTGAAAATTAATATCTAGGACAGTGCTCTGGAGAATACCTACACATAGATGAACAGGAATAATGATCCAGAACCAAAAAAAAAAAAAAAAAAAAGGAGGAGGAGTGGTCATTGAAACAGGAAAAGAGATAGGAGATAGCAGTGTTATAAAATTTCAGGGAGGAGAAATTATACAGGAGGAAGGGATAATCAAAAATATCAAACACTATAGAGATATCAACAAGGATCAGGACTGAAAAGGTTATTGGATTCAGAAATTCATCTTTTTTGTAACATTCAAAAACCAATTTGAATGATGGAATAAAAAAAATCAGATTATAAGGTGTTGAGAAGTGAATAGGAGTTGAAGAAGTAGGAACAATGTGTGTAATAGCTTTTTCTACTTTTTTTTTTTGAGAAAAAGAGGAGTTTTATAGAAATGAAAAAGGGAACCAGGTCAGGTGAAATTTTGTTTTTACTTTTTAAAAGGAGGAAATATGAATAAGTTTCTAGACAGAGGAAAAGGAGTCAGGAGACAAAAGAGGGAAAGGTAGAACAATGAGATATACTCCCAGAGGAGACAAAAGGACAAGGTGTCAAGAGCACAAGTAGAGAAACTGGCCTTCAAAAAGAGGATTGTCAGGGGCAGCTAGGTGGCACAATGGATAGAGCACTAGCTGTGAAGTCAGGAGGACCTGAATTCAAATACATCCTCAGACCCTTGACATTTATGAGTTGTATGACCATGGGGCAAATAACTTAGCCTTGACTGAATTACCAAAAACAAACCAAAAAAGTTAATTGTCTCTTCCTCAGAGACTAGGACAGAAAAAGGAGAGAATCAGCAGACAATGCTTATAAAATAGTAGGATCATCAAGTTAGAACTCTTGAAGGCCTCAATCATAATGTAATCCAAGATACTTAGGCCAAACTGGATTAAATGTCATGCCAAGGCCACACATTTAGTAAGCAGAAAACATATGATTGGAATTAGTATCTTTTGATTCTAGATCTTCAGAGAATTTGATGTGTTTATTTGAGGAATAAGGGAAGGAATGACAGATGGTTTTGATTTTGTCAATAAAGTATGAGGTTTTGTTCCCTGTTTAGAAGATGGTATAGAATAGTATAGGTCACTTCAAGATAGAAGAGATACTTTGGAACAGAAGCCACAATTAGAGTGATAAGGAAGTCAGTGAGGGAAAAGTAAAAAGATTGCTATACAGTAGTGAGGGCCCAATTAATATTAGCTATATGAATGTGAAGACAATTAAATCATTAGTCAGTGGAGAACAATTGAAAGAAAAATGAACTGGAATTTGAGAGGCCTATGCTGATATCTTGTAAAACCAAACATGAGCAGCTCTCCTGAGGACTGCTGCTATGAAGAGCTTTAAGGTTCTGATCATATAGTACAGTGAACTCTCTATTTATTAAGCCATAAACTAAAGCAAAACATTCACAGAAACCAAAGTACAGCATTCACAATGATATAACAGAACAACTTATCACTAGTGGCCACATATTCTTAAACAGAAGATATTATTCAGTAAGTCCTTAACACAATCATCCTTCAGGTATACAAACTTCAAAGGTCTCCCACTCCTAGGTCACATTGTCTTAATATCATCATTCAGAAAGTCTTCTTTCAACTTGATTGGAGACTAGCTTCCAATCATCTTTAATTCAATCACCTTTAAGGTGTACAAAATACAAAGTTCTCCCACCCCCAGGTCACAGTAAATCATGATACTGTCAGTCAGCACAAAGTACCCAAGGAAAGGTCCTTTCATCTTGACTCAAGGCTGGCTCCCAAATCCATGGTTCCTCTTCCATGCTCCCAGTTCTTGCCTGAATTCACCCAACCGTCACCTGGATTCACAGGTAGGCAGCTCTCAGGTCCTCATTCAGATCCTCGTCCAGCTCTTCATCCAGTTCCTCACCCAGCTCCTTTTCCAGTTCCTCATCCAGTTTCTCATCCAGTTCCTGTTCCATATTGAAGCTCATGGTGACCAGTCCACTTCAAGCCCTTCACAGTTTCTGTTTCTGGGAAGACAAGGCTTAACAGAACCACAACAACATTCATGCATATTGCCAGCAGTGGCATCTCAATTCACTTTTTGTCTGTGAAATCAACACAAGTTAACAAACAGGGTGCTTCTGTCTGACAAAGTAACACAATCAACAGATAGAGACCTTCTATCTGATGCAGTAGCACAATCAACAGACAGAATGCTTCTGTCTGACAAAGTACAAAAACACAAATCAACACAGACCAGAAAAACAGAGTGCCAGACACCACAAATGTTCTCCCTCTCAGTTCTGCTCTGTTCCAGTTTGTGCTCCTGCTTTTACATGGTAGTTTCCCTTCCTGTTCCACATTTCCTTTTGCATCAGCAAGTTCCTCCCACCTTTAAATCATAGGTGGGGCTCAAAGGCAATCGAAAGACTGAAACAAGGTGCTAAATACTTGAATAACTGAAACAAGGAGCTGAGAACTCCTTTGCTTGTCATTACTAATCTCCACTCTGTTACTTAGTGAATATAAAATATTCAGAAGTCTGACAGATACCTTTACTCTCATACTTAGTACTCAATGTATTTTTAATTTAATTGAAACGTTAGCTTATATGTTGACTATAACTTAGCATAAGACAACTTTAGAAAACATTCTGAAAATATAGTCCTCTATTTTTAAAATTCAATTTATGCTTACATTTAATTAAAATGAAAATGATCTTTGGAGAAACTGCATTAGGTGATACAGCTTTAACAAAGGGATAATTCTTGTTTTGTTTGTTTTAATTCAATGACATGAAATGATTTTCTACTGATGTGATTCTGTTTTTAAATTCAAGAACATCTGAACAGTAGGTTTGTGAAAGGGTGTTAAAGGCCTTCTGGCTGTTTCTTTCATCAACTTATTTTTTTTTTTTTCAGTTCATAACTCATATCTAGCAGGCAGGCTATAACATGACCAGAAGTTTGAAAAATAAATGATTGCAGCTGTCAGTGCCTCCTGCCTGGATTCCTGACTCCCCTTGTGAGAATTTGGGCTGTGTTATATTTTCCAGTAGCAAACCATTTCAAAAGAAGACATGATGGCTCTTTCATGTAAATTAATTTCTACAGCTGTAACTTTCACACCTACCCAGAGGGTTTTCATTGTGCTTTTGCATTTTATCAAGAACACACCATTTAAAAAATAGTTATTTAAATATATTTTTTAAAATTGAGTTCAATTTTTATTGAAGCCAGATTGCAGGTAATGAATGGCTTTGCATATTGAAAAACAACTAATAAGCCATGTCCTATTTGAATTTGTACTGGTGGATTATTAAACATCCCTGATAAGCTTTGTCCATATTATTCATAATGCAGCCCACCTTATGGTTGTTTTTACTCCTGTCACAATTCATTATCTTCTTGGGTCCTACTCTTCCACTTGAGGCAACTTGCCTGAAGAAATTTTTTTTTTTTAATTTGATCCAGTCCTTCCATACTCTTAAATTATATGATCCTTTGCTTTGGTTAAAGGATTATATATTTTGGAGACTTGGATTATCAAAATTTTTATCTTTTTAGACTGCTTAGGAAACATAAGCCCGGAAAATTTGCAGTATTTCACAAGATATTTTGCTTTGTTAAAAAAAAGAGAATTGTTACCTTTCATTCCAGTTACATGATTATTCCCTTTGTCAGTAGCAGCTCCCCACAGCAGAAAAATATGCTCTTCTGTCCACTAATAGAGAAATAGTAATATTCAGCTTTTCCCTTTTGTCATTTCAAAAAGTTTGAAATTCTTCCAAAGGAAAAGACAACATTTGACTATTCTTATTGACTCCTTGGAACAACTGGCATATATTATTTATAATGATATATGAACAATCATAGAGAATGGGTAACTAACTATGCAATAAATTAGGCAAAATATGTCCTCATTTAGAAAATGTATTTGTGTGAAATCTATAAACTATTGTCCTGAAGATGCAAGTTTGACTTCTAGTAATATTCTGAAGGAATGGTTTGTCAAACAATAATCACAATGAATCAGCATGTGTTCAACAAGAACAGTTCAGGCCAGAGTATCTTTACTTACTTTCTGAAAAGGTTTACTCTGATCATTAAATCAGGGGAATACAATATGAAAAGTATGTCTGGATTTCATCAAAGTATTTGATAAAGTCTGCCATGTTATTCTTTTGAACAAGATGGATAAATGTGGGTTAGATAATGGCATAATTTAATCATTAAAGTTGGATTAATTAGTTTGAAGTATAGTGAATATTGCAGTAATATCAACACAGAAAGATGTCTCTAAGGTAGTAACATGGGAATCTGCTCTTGACCCTTTATTATTCAAAAATTGTATTGATGGCCTGAATTAAAATATAGACAGAATGCTAATCAAATATGCAGATGACACACAGTTTAGGGAATTAGTCAACCTTTTGGATGACAAGGTAAGGAATGAAAAATCTTTAAGTAGGCCAATTAACTTTGGGTTCATTTCAATAATTCGTAAATTCAAGGAAATACATGTAACACAATTAAAGTGAATAAGATATAATAGTAACTCACATTTATGTGGAGCCTAAATGTTTCATAATAAGTGACCAGGCTATTCTCCTTGGAAACTCATGAAACAAACAAAAAATATAAAAAATCTTTAGTTTTATGTGACTCTCTTCTACTTTAGAAGTGACTGTGCCAGAGTGGCAGAAAAAGGGAGCAAAGCATGCTGAGAAACACATGTCTTTTAAACAATCCATAAAAGTTAACTTGAATATTGATATAATAAGTATAAGTTCCATCTCAAACTTAAAATTAGTGGCAGCCATAGTATTAGAAAATAAATAGCATCACTTTATCATCATCAATAAAACCATAAAAAGAATAAAGTTTATACTTGTAGAGGTGAATAACAGATTCTCTTTGGAGAAAAAATTATAAGAGTGGGTTTTATCATATACTCAAAAGTACAAGAAACATAATTTCACGGGATGTTTGGCAATCTAATACTGCAATGCTCAAATTCAAAAAAGATCTTCAAGAAAGTATTTACTCATGTATCAATATCTGTTGCTGATGAAAAGGGGTAGAAAAATTATATGAAGATGTTGGTAAGATTATAATTTAAATTCACATTTACTTTTCTATTTGAGAGTTTCAATAAGAAGATGAGAATAGATAGGGATAATGAGACATATTTTGGAAAACATGGATCAGGAAAAGAAATACATGCCCCCAACCTGGCAAATTACGTAAAAGATTCAGATCTATTCATTATGGATATTGGCTTTGAGAAAAGAATTAGGAAGTGCTGGTCATGGTAAGTACAAAATTAAATATCACAAAAAATTGATATGTTAATAAAGAAAAAAATTACTTGTTACTAGCATAATCAGTATTCCTCAATAATGTATGCAGTCAGAATACCAACTTTTAATTTTGAAATTAGTATAAAGCCATAATAGTTGAAATTAGA
The DNA here is from genome assembly GCA_011680675.1 of Gymnobelideus leadbeateri. Taxonomy (NCBI): domain Eukaryota; kingdom Metazoa; phylum Chordata; class Mammalia; order Diprotodontia; family Petauridae; genus Gymnobelideus; species Gymnobelideus leadbeateri. The sequence goes on along the minus strand of WOXC01003936.1, from coordinate 726,130 downwards.
AGATATTACATGAAATTAAAACAGTACTGTACTGACTTATTTAAATAAATTGTTGATGATGAAAATGGAATATAAGTGGAAGAAAATAAAGAAATGGAACAATCATTTTATAAAGAAGTTTAAATGATATAGATTAATGATCATAACAAGGAAACAAAATAAACCTAAGAAAACAATTTATTCAGTAGACACTTGACTTAATTGCTAAGTGGAAAGGTGTGGCTATCAAGAGGAATACAATATAAGAAATTAAATTCTTTTGAAGAAGAATGAATGAATGAATAAAAACATATTAAGTGTTTACTATATAACAATAAATTAATATATTTTCATATTGATGTATTAATTGGTAGAGAATCAAAGAGAAACACAGGAAAGTCCCTGCTCTTTATGAGCTCACAGTATAACAAGCGGAGATGACACAAATGAGATTTTAGATTTAAGTCATATGTAAAAGTCCCACATTCATTAGGGTATAGAAGCAAAGCCGAAGGTATTACATCTTATTTAATGAGTATCATTTCATTCATACAATGATAGCCATTTCTGATATTGAACCACTTAACAATGCCAAGGATTTTGGTGGAAAGAACTTTTGAAAATGGTTTAAGATTATATGAAATGTTACATCATAAAACAGAAAGAAGTAGATAAGGATGAAGTTAGTTTAAAGGAAAATTGACCACAGGTCAAACCAAGCAAAGCAATTCCAAGAGCATTTGAGAATGAAAATGGGGGAAAAAAAGGTGGGGGGCAACAAACAGAAGGATGATAGAAATGATCCACAATGATTTTTATAAAAAAAAAAAGCAAACTTTTTTTTGCATCAAGAAGAGCAAAGACAGCATAGTAGGATCTAACATTAGTCTTGGCTATACATATAGAGGAGATAGAAGTAGAACTAAAGAAAAATATAACTAAAGAAAAAGAGCTGAATTATATAACATGTACATAGAAAAAATCTGAGTGGGTGTGAAGAAAATTTGAGTGCATGACTGGATAAATTCACAACGCAAAAGATATCTAAAGAAAGCAAAGATGCCAAATCCATGGAAAAATTGATATTTCACCTTTTTCACACCACAAAGGCTACTGCAAACACAACCAACCAAATATATTAATCTAAAAATTCCGCTGTTTATCCAAATTACTGGGTTCACTCTGCCATCCTGGTCCCTGGAAGCTGAAGATGTCTTGAAAACTCTAAAAGACATAATCCTTGCCAAGCATTAATATTTGACAAGTTATACAGGGAGTTGTATGCTTACCAATGGTGTTTCCTGCCATTCTGGAGAGGATTAAATGCAACACCAGAATATTACAGAAACTCTTAGATAAGATATTTGACCACTGAAACAAGTTCATCCTACTTCTCATAAGAAAAAATAAGTGGGTAATGATGGCTATTTCCTAGATTATGACATATAATTTGAGCTCACATAATAGGATGTAGATGCCCATATAGACACATTTCCATATGTATCTATATGTACACATGTGTTTATGTGTATATATATATGTGTGTGTGTGTGTACATATGATAATAGAAATGAATGTTGGGATTAACCTATTATGAGACAGGAGCTATTTATCCCCTTGAGCTATTGGGTTGTTATGTCTTCTCTACCCTGTACTCATGGGTTTTTCAACTGAAATTTAACATGTATTAGAAACTGCCCATAGATCCAGGTTTAAAAAGACAAAAAGTTCAAGAAAAAATGTTTTCAGGAAATTACAAATCTCCCTTAATGACTGCAATTGCCTCACAGTCTACCAGTGTTGTATGACTGTGAGTCATGGAACACTAAGACTATAGTCTCTGAAGCATTTTAAAATCATATGAGCAATGTAGAAGCAGTGGAAATGAGCAGGCTGCCACATTATAAATAAAGAATTTAGAAGAAGAATCAGAATAAGGGAATGTGTAATCAAATAGTAAGATGGTCTAGACATATGGAAGTAATGAGTACTAATCCATGGACAATCTGTACACCACTAATATCTTTATCATTTCAGGAGAAAATGAGTCAGGCATTTAATGCTTTGTTTGAACCACCAATGATCAACATACAATAATCATTGCATTGTATATGTAAAAATAGAAGTTTTCTTCTGCAATATTGTGGAGAGAACATCTATGTCAATAATTTGGGTAGCTGAGTTTAAGGTTTTTAAAACAATTCCCTTACAGAGACCATGAGGCAGATATTGCAGTTATTATTATTTCATTTTTCACAAATGTGAACTGAGATTCAGAAACTTTAAATTTCTTGACTGAATCAACTCTTAGCTAGTGAAAATAAGTGGGATATAAACCTGCAACTGGCATTCTTTCAACTATACTATGCTATACATGAATGAAAAAAATAAATTCCTGAAAAGCATCATAGACGAGGCATGGGTAGTCAATAGCTCAGGAGAAAAACAAAGAGATTTTAGTTTGTTGCAAGTGCAATTTGAGTCAAGTGTGCCACAGCAGGCAAAATCTATCACAGACTTAATTGAGAGACACACAGAGTACAAAACATAAATTGTTGAACCCTTTAAGTACTGACCTAGTATTCTTCCATGGTCAGACAACAATGGTATTCACTCTGGAGATCCACATTTTAGAAAAATCATTGACAAACGAAAGCACCTCCAGTGGGAGTAGTAGCATGGGATTGAACAATACTATATGAGAATTATTTGAAAGGACTAGATACATTTAACACAGAGAAAAAAAGATTTGGAGGTTGACAAAATTGTCTAGAAAAATATTTAACAATCTGTTATACAAAGGAGGAATTTGGCTTGCTTTTCTTAACATGGAAAGGCAGAAGTGGGATAGAGTGCAATTTGAAGACTAAAGGCAAATAATTGGACATGTATAATGGAATATTAATCAAAATGGGAGCTGGTCCCTTTAAAACATGTAGCTTGAGATTCCTGATGCCAAACCATGTAGGTGCTTGGGGAGCTTCCTTCTAGAATAGCAGAATGGGATATAGGAGGGTAAGAGGCAAGAGAGAGAAGACAGGAAGTTGCCCAAGCTCTCTCCAGTTGCCCTCAGAAACACCATTAAATCAAGGCTCTAAAATAATTCTGAAGTGACAGAATACACAGAAAAGCAGTGTGCATCTCTCTTAGGGCAATTAGATGGAATATACTTAGACAGAGGGTGTGTATTTAATTTAACATTGATGTGATGATAAAAAAATATATAAGGGGGTAAACAAAAGATTTTACTTAGAGAAGAAGAAAGTGGAGGACAGAATGGGGTAAATTATACCATATGACAAGGCACGAAAGACCTGTCATAGTAGAGGGAAAGAAAGGAGGGAGTGGGTATTATTTGAATCTTCATCTCTTCAGATTTAGCTCAGCGGGGATAACATACACACTAAGTTGACAAGACAAGTCAATTTTATCCTGTAGAGGAGTCAGAGGGGAAGGGGAAAAGAAAAAGTGTGGGGCAAGGGGTAAAAGGTAGGACATATTGAGGGAGTCGTTAGCAAGAAACAAAGCACTCATGAGGAGGGACAGGATGAAAGGAGAGAGAGAAAAAAGTATAAAGAGGGGGGAAATAAGATGGAGGGAAATACAAAGTTAGTAATCATAACAGTGAATGTGAATGGGATGAATTCTCCCATAAAACAGAAGTAGGTAGCAGAGTAGATTAAAAACCAGAATCCTACAATATGTTGTTTACCAGAAACAAATCTGAACAAGAAGGATACACAGAGATTAATGGCAACAAGCTGTAGCAGAATATATTATGATTCTGTTGAAGGGAAAAAAAGCAGTGGTAGCAAACCAGATCTCAGACAAAGCAAAAACAAAAGTAGGCTTAATTAAAAGAAAGAAGGAAGGAAACTACATCTTGCTAAAAGGTACCATAGACATTTAGGTAATATCAATGCTAAATATATATGCACCAAGTGTATAGCATCCAAATTCTGAGAGAATTTGACTGAATTACAGGAAAAAATAGCAAAAATATACTAGTGGGGGACCTCAACCTTCCCTTCTCAGAAATAAATAAATCTAACCACAAAATAAACAAGAAAGAAGTTAAGGAGGGGAATAGAATTTTAGGAAAAGTTAGATATAATAGACCTCTGGAGAAAATTGAATGAGGATAGAAGGAAATAATATACATGGTACATGGTACCTTCACAAAAACTGACCATATGTTAGGGCATAAAAACCTCACAGTACAATGCAGAAAGGAAGAAATATCAAATACATCCTTTTCAGATCATTATGCAATAACAATTAAATATAAAAAAAGGCCTTGGAAAGACAGACTAAAAACTAATTGGAAACTAAATAATCTAATCCTAAAAAATGAGTGGGTCAAACAACAAATCATAGAAACAATAAATAATTTCATGAGTAAGAATGTCAATAATGAGACCACACCTTATGGGATTCAGCCAAAGCAGCTCTTGGGGAAAATTTTATATCTCTCAGTGCTTGCAAAAATAAAAAAGAGAAAGAGGAGATCAATGAATTGGGCATGGAGCTAAAAAAATCTAAAAAAGGAACAAAATAAAAATCCCCAATTAAATACCAAATAAAAAATTCTGTAAATCAAAGCAGAGATTAATAACATTGAAAGAGAAAACAATTTAACTAATAAATAAAACTAAAAACTGATTTACTGGAAAAAATAAAATAGATGCAATTTCTGTTAATTTGCTTTAAAAAAAAGAAAATAGAAAATCAAATGACCAGTATCAGTGATGAAGTAGATGAATTCACCACCAAGGAAGAGAAATCAAAGCAAAAATTAAGAACTATTTTGCCCAATTGCATGCCAACAAATACAATAATCTAAGTGAATTGGAAGAACATTTACAAAATATTAATTGCCCGGATTAAAAGAAGAGGAAATAAAATACTGAAATAACCCCAATTTAAGAAAATTAAAGAATTTGAAAAAGCCATTAATGAATTCCTTAAGAAAAAATTCCCCAGGGCCAGATGGATATACAAGTTAATTCTCCCAAACATTTAAAGAATAATTAATTCTGGGGTGGCTAGGCTGGCCCAGGAGTCAGGAGGACCTGAGTTCAAATTCTGCCTCAGACACTTAACACAAAACTAGCTGTGTGATTTTTGGGCAAGTCACTTAACCCCAACTGCCTTACCTTCCCCCTCCAAAAAGCAAAAAAAATAAAATAAAAAGAATAATAAATACTACTACTATTTATTTAGAAAAATAAGTGAAGGACGTACCAACTTCCTTTCATGACACATATATGGTGCTGATACCAAAATCATGAAGAGCAAAAGAAAGATTGAAAATTGTAGGCAAGGTGTGTCTAGGTGGCACAGTGAATAGAAAACTGTCCCTGGAGGCTGGAGGACTTGAGTGCAAATCCAGCCTCAGACACTTAACATTTTACTAGCCCTGTGACCTTGGCCAAGTTACTTAACCCCAATTGCCCTACCTGCCCAACTCCAAAAAGAAAAAAAAAAACAAACTGTAGGCAAATCTCCCTAATGAATAATGATGCAACAATATTAAATAAAATGTTAGAAAAGGGATTACAACAATTTCTCTTCAGGGTTATAAACCATGACCAGGTGGGATCTATACTAGGAAGGCAGGGCTGTTTCTACATTAGAAAATGTACTGGGGGGGAAGGGGGGCTAGGTGGTGCAGTGAGTAGAGTGTCGGCCCTGGAGTCAGAAGGATCTGAGTTTGGATCCGGCCTCAGACACTTAATGCACACACAAGCAAAAACCTGGCCTTGTGACCTTGGGCAAGTTACTTAAACCCCAATTGCCCTCCAAAAAAAAAAAAAGAAAAAAGAAAATGTATTAGTGGCCGCAGCCAAGACCCCACAAGGCACGGTTTCGCTCACAAGTTTTATCTCAATAAATAACTTAAATGACCCTCCACATTGGAATATCGGGCCTAATTCCAGGGCAGAGTGGTGATGGAAGCAGATGGAATTATGCTCTACTGGTTCCCATGCTGGGACTGGCAGCTTTTCATTGGATTTGGTCTAGAGAGTCTCAAAAAGAAATAGTAAAAGAAAGCAACACCTACCAACAAAAGCAATTGCTTTCCAACAGGATCTTGAAGCTAAATACCGTGATATCATCTCAGAAAACAGTCGCAGAGTGGCTCATTTTTCTGTGGAGCTTGAAAAGGAACATAATAGAACAACTAGCTATCGTGAAGCCCTCATCTCTCAGGGTCGAAAATTAGTAGAAGAAAGGAAACTTCTAGAACAGGAGCATGCACAGGTTATGCAAGAAAAGCAGCAGCTACAGCCTTTGGAAAGTGTGTATCAACACTGCTTGGAAAAGGAAGAAAATTGGCAAAAAAAGGGCTTCCCTTTTGCTGAAAGAAGTTGAAGAAGCGCTTATAGAGCTGCAGAATATCTACTGTAGTCTGGTTCTTCCTTGGACACAGATATACATATGTCTATATAGGAGGGTATATGGGCATATGAATACATATGTGACTGTGTGTATATATGTTTACAAGTATGCATAGACAGAGGGCACAGGACTAATTGAATAGGAAGGGATGATACTTAAAAGGTGAAATTGAGAGGTGAGAGAGGAATATAATGAGAGGAGATTGGGAGAGACAGAATGGGGTAAATTATCCCATATAGAAGAGAGGCAAGAGAAAAGTGTTACAATGGAGGGGAAGAACAGGAAGGCAAAAGGGAATGTGTCAACCCTACTCTCTTTGAATTTGGCTTAGGGAGGGAAGGACACATACACTAAATAGGGTATCTTGCCCTATAGGTGAGTAGGGGGGAAGAGGATGAAAGGGGGTGATGATGGAGTAGAGGGCAGGTTGTGGGGGAGAGAAGTTGGAAGCACACACTTTTGCAAAGGGACAGGATCAAAATATAGAATAGAACATGCATGGGGAGGGATAGGATTGAGTGACATATAGTCAGTCTTTCACAATATATCCACTATGGTAATGTTTTGCATTAGCCACACATGTGCAACCTATATTGAATTGCTTGTCTTCCCAGTAGAGGTGGGTGACAATGGAGAAAGGGAAAGAATCTGGATTTCAAAGTTTTAAAATCAAATTTTAAAATAAATATTTTTATTATTGTTTTACATGCAACTGGGAAATAAGATGTTCAGGCACTGGGGTATGAAGATCCATCTTTCCCTACTGGAAAGTCGGAGGGCAGATGGAGGAGGATATAGCAAAGAGCAGATTGGGGGAGGGGGTATACAGTGGGGTTGCTGTTTTGGACTGATGGGTTGGGGAGAGACAGGGTGAAAATTTCTAACTCAAAATCTTGTGGAAATGAATGATGTAAATTAAAAATAAACATAAAATTTAATTAAAAAAATAATTATTGGTATACTGGAAAACCATGGTGAAAAAAGAAGCCTGGACAGTATCTTCCAAGAAATCATCAAGCAAAACATCCTGGGGTCCTAGAAACAGAAGGTAAAACAGTCTTTGAAAGAATCCATTTATTACCTCCTGAAAGAGATCTAAAATAGAAAATGCCAATGAATATTGCTACCAAATTCCAGAATTATCAGGCTAAGGAAAAAATACTGTAAGCAACAAGAAAGAAGCAATTCAAATATTGTGGAATTATAGTCAGGACCTTGTAACTTCCACATTAATAGATCAGAGGACTTGGGATATGATATTTCTTAAGGCAAAGGAGCTTGTATTAAAACCAAGAATCAACTAACCAGCAACTCTGGGCATAATCTTTCAGGCAAGGAGATGGACATTCAGTCAAATAAGGGACTTCCAGACCTTCCTGATGAAAAGACCAGAGTTTAATGGAAAATTTGTCCTTCAAAAACAAGTCTCAAGAAAGGCATAAGAAGGTAAATGGGGGAGGGGGGATTAAAAAATAAACCTACTTGAAATAATTAGCCATTTACCAAAGTTGTGAAATAAAAAAATAAGCCCACATAAATCATTGGCATTTTTATACAATACTAACAAAGCAAAGCAGCAAGAGATAGAAAGAGAAATTCCATTTAAGATAATTGTAGACAATATAAAATACTTGGGATTCTACCTGCCAACACACCCGGGAATTATATGAACAGAATTACAAAACACTTTTCACACAAATAAAGCAAGATATAAACAATTGGAAAAATATCCATTCCTAATATTATAATAAAAATGACAACTCTATCCAAATTAGTTCACTTATTAAAGAAGCATTCCAATCAAACTACCAAAAATTATTTTATAGAGCTAGAAAAGTAACACAATTCATCTGGAAGAACAAAAAAATCGAGAATATCAATGAAATTAATGGAAAAAATGCAAAGGAAGGTGGCATGGCCATATCAGATCTAAAACTGTTTTATAAAACATCTATCACCAGTACTATTTGGTACTGGCTAAGAAATAGATTGGTGGATCATTGGAATAAAATATAGTCACAAGATACAGTAGTCAATGACTATAGTAAGCTACTGCTTGATAAACACAAAGACTCCATCTTCTGGGATAGGAACTCAGTATTTGACAAAAACTGCTGGGAAAACTGGAAAATTGTTTGACGGAAACTAGGCATAGACCAACAATCCATACCCTAACCCTATACTAAGATAAGATCAAAATGGGTACATGATTTATACATAAAGGGTGATACTCTAATCAAATTAGGAGAGTAAAAAATAGTTTACCTGTCATATCTTTGGAGAACAGAAAAATTTATGACCAAATAAGAGAAAGAGAGCATTCTGAAATGCAAAATTAAAAACTTTGATTATATTAAATGTAAATGATTATACAAAAATAAAGCTAATGAAATCAATTTTAGAGGAAAAGCAGAAAACTGGAAAGTAGTTTCTGATGTTTCTGAATAAAGTTTCTGAATAAAGTCATCATTTCTAAAATATGTAGAGTATTGAGTCAAATTTATAAGACAAGTCATTGTCCAAATGATAAATGGTCAAAGGATATGAACAGGAATTTTTCAGATAAAGAAATTGGAGCTATATTTGGTCATAAAAATGCTTTAAGTCACTATTGATTAGATAAATGCAAATGAAAACAATTCTGAGGTGCCACTTTACAGCTCTCGGACTGGCTAATAAAAAAGAGAAGGAAAATGATTGTTTGGCGAAGTTGTGGGAAAATTGGGTCACTATTGTTGGTGGAATTTTGAACTGATCCAACCATCCTGAAGAACAATTTGAAACTATGCCCAAAGGGCAATCAACATGCTCATACCCTTTGATCCAGCAGTATTACTAGTAGGTCTATATTCCAAAGATATCATTAAAAAAGGGAAAAGTACCTCCACATTTGAAAATATTTATAGCAACTCTTTTAGTTGTGTTAAAGAATCGGAAATTGAGGAGATGCCCATCAACTGTGGAATGCCTGAAGAAGTTGTGGCCTATAAATGTAATGGAATACAATGGCACTATAATGAGGAGCAGATAGGGTTTAGAAAAACCTTGGAAGACTTACAAGAACTGATGCTGAGTGAAGATAGTAGAACCAGGAGAACATTGTACACAGTTACAGCAACATTGTGTAATGATTAACTATCAGTGACTTAGATCTTCTCAGCAAAACAATGATCCAAGACAAGTCCAAAAGCCTTATGATAGAAAATGTTATCCATATCCCAAGAAAGAGCTATAGAGGGGGCAGCTAGGTGGCGCAGTGAGTAGAGCGCCGGCCCTGGAGTCAGAAGGACCTGAGTTCGGATCTGGCCTCAGACACTTAACACAAACAAAAAACCCAGCCGTGTGACCTTGGGCAAGTTACTTAATCCCAATTGCCCTGCAAAAAAAAAAGAAAGAAAGAAAGAGCTATAGAGTCTGAAGGCAAATAAAAACATGCTATTTTCACTTTTTTTGAGGCTTTTCCCTTTTGTTCTGTTTCTTCTTTCAAAACACAACTGATGTTATGAAATATTTTTACACAATTGAACAGGTATAACATATCAGATTGCTTGATACTTTGGGGAGGGAATGTAGTACAGGGAGAAAGAAAAAATCTGGAAATCAAAATTGTATTTTAAAAAAACCAAGGTTAAAATCTATCTTTACATGTACTTAGGAAAAAAAAAATATACATATATATATATATATATATATATATATATATATATATATATATATATATATATATATATATATTTCCATAGAAAATGTGAAAACATAAACAGAATGAAGAAACCTATCCTTCACTTTTGATCATGTGCAAGTGTTCTGTGACTACCAGATCATTACAGAAAGTGATTTAATTGGCTGCTGAGCCAGAAGGGAATGGGCAGACACAAGGCATGAATAGGGTATATCCCTCCTTTCCTGTTTGATAAAAAATGTAAAGATGACTCTCTCAGCTCCAAAGTGTGTAACTGCCCACACCCCTACCAGGCCAGCCCATAAAACTGTGGTTTTCAAATAAGTCTATTTCTAGAAATGGGAATATGCTGTTTCTGTCTTCTTTACACTAGTAAAAGACCTTCTGAGTTCCCCAAAACTTAGGGAATGGAGTTCCAGTGGCTGAGCCCATGAAGGAGTAATATCCAACATAGGACTTGTTTGACCAAACTCAGTAATGAATCGATCTGGTATCTCAGGTGCTGTAACTTGTGTGCAAGGAAACAATTCCCCTTTTAGGTATGCTACACCCAGAATTGCATTTGGTGGTGAGAAGAATATTTGTAGCTTTCCCTTTTAAGTTTGAGCCTACTCTCTCCAGGGAGCAAAGTGTAAAGAAGATGAACCTCAGTTTCTTTTATTTTTCCAAATGCTTTATTAACTTCTGGTTTACTTCATTCATTTCTGCCACATTTTTGTTACAAATTTTCTCTCCATTTTTCCCTTACCCACCTCCCCAAAATAGCAATCCCCCAGGATACCCCCTCCTTTTATTTCCCAATTACATGTAAAAGAGTATTATTAATAGTAGTATGTATATATATGTGTGTGTATATGTATGTATATTTTTTTTAAACATTTGGTTTTAAAACTTGGAATTCCATATTCATTCCCTTCCTCCCTTGTCACCCACCCTTACTGGGAAGATAAGTCATTCAATATAGGTTGTACATGTGTAGCTAATGCAAAACAGTACCATGGTAGATATATCGTAGAAGACTGATTATATTTCCCTCCCTCCTATCCCACCTCCCACTTGTTCTATTCTCTACTTTGGTCCTGTCCCTTTTCAAAAGTGTGTGCTTCCAACATCCCTCCCCCCACCCAGCCTGCCCTCCCTTCCATCATCTCCCCTCTCATCTCCTTCCCCCCTACTCTCCTGTAGGGTGAGATACCCTATTTTGTGTGTATGTCATTCCCTCCCTGAGCCAAACTCAATGATTATAAGGTTGATCCATTCCCTTATGCCTTCCTGTTCTTCCCCTCAATTGTACCCATTTGCCCTAGCCTCTTTTATATGAGATAGTTTGTCCCATTCTGTCTCTCCCCATCTCTTCTCATTATATTCTTCTCTCACCTCTTAATTTCACTTTTTAACTATCATCCCTTCCTATTATATCTTGGTTATATCTTTCACTGGAATAAATTAGAAGGAGAAAAAATAAAATAAAGGTGAAAATTGAGTAGAGTATTTGAAGGCAAATAATTTATGGTAATATGTATTTATTAAGATGATTCTAAGTAACTAAGACAAAACTAAATTGTATTCTTATAATGTAAGAATTTATGTAATACAAGGTAAAATGAATTTTACAATCATAGATTGATAGATTTAGGGGGAAACATTAGAAGTCATTTATTCTGACTCCTTCATCTTGCATTAAGGAAACTTAGTTCCAAAGAGTTTACATGATTTCCCAGTGCCTCACAGGAAAAAAACAAAACACATGTTTAAAAGTCAGGATTTAAACCCAGGTCATCTATCTCCAAATATGGTGTTTTCTTTAAAATATTTCTCGTACTAAGGAATGTTTCCATAAACACAAAATAGGTTAGCTTAAATTATCTAGAAAACTGACTTAATTAGCACATTTTATCACTCAAAAATATTGACAAATTAATTTATCCATTAAAAATCATAACATTTGTCACACTTACTAGTCATGTGACTTTGGGCAAGTCCCTTAACCCCAGTTGCCCTCCAAAAAGCAAAAAACAAAAACAAACCGAAAACACATTAAACATCATAATTTCATGCCAAAATGTATTCATTTGTTGGGTATAAAATCAACAGCAAGAATAACCTATATTAGCTTCATTTTCCTTGAGTTTTTTTACATCTTCCTTGCAAGAAATGTGCAAGACCTTCTGTTTAAGATTATCCTTAGAATAATTAGAATTAAAAATAAGATATCTCTTGTTATCCTTATGATGGAAAAGGAATACATAACAATTATCAACAATGGTGTGTTCAACCTCTGAGTCATTCTCTCTGCTTTGTCTTAATTAATTGGAGTTATTCCAAATCATTAGATGCTGCTACAAGGGAGATAATTATTCACTTCTTTTTTTACAAGAAAGGCATGTGTCTGTGATAGTATATGCATTGATATCTGATTTCAAAAGAAAAATGGACAAAAGAAAAAAAATAATTAAAGACCTAAAAATCACATGTAACAAGGATCTGTCATTTTGAAACAGAGATTAAAGACCTACACTTATTAGTTCATGGAAGTCTTTAGCACAGATAAGAATCACATGCTAGCAGTAATTTTATGTGTAGAGGAGAGAACGATACTTCCAAAATACCTTTAAGCATCACTGGGATCACCTAGACATAATTTCCCAGCTAAGAATAAGATAGAGTTGATATATTTTCATGCTCTAATGTGTTTTTCTGTTGGCAACATAATTCTCTAATAAAAATTGTTGATGCAGGTCAATCACATCCAGAAGTGCAGGCTAGTCCCTCCTCCCAAACCATTTATCAAAAGCAACCTGGGTCTGTAGTTTTGGGGCTTTTTTTTCCTCTTTGATATTATCAAGTAGCATATTATGATATAGCAAGAGGTTAGTCTAATTGCCAAACACTACTTGTATCCTCAGTGACTCCAAGGGAACCTATTTATGTTCTTGACCTGGAATTAACTATGCCCAAAGAAAATATTGAGTTAACAGCTTTCAATATATTGTTCAGTGAAGGGATAGATAGATACATAGATGATAGATAGATAGATAGATAGATAGATAGATAGATAGATAGATAAATGGAAAACTCATAAAGTCAAAGATCCATCCATTTGGACTGAATGGATAAATTGTCTGACTGATTTGACTGGTAAATGAATAAAGGGAGGGGTCCTTTGAAGTCCAAAGCATTATACAAAATATCTTTTTCACAGCTCTTTCATTCTTTCCATTGTTTCCCTTATTATTAAATTTTTCCTTCTTATAATCTGAATCAATAATACCTTCCTAGTTTTGATGGTTTACTTAGATTTCTTAATGGGACATCTACTGGGGGCAGAGCCAAGATGGCAGAGTAGAAAGCATGTGGGCTCCCCTCCAATCACTTCCAATAAATGTAAAAAAATTACTCTAAACAAACCTTAGAGCTACAGAACATACAAAGAGACAAAGAGAAACAAAGCTCCCACTGAAAGAAATCTTGAAGGGTGACAGGAAGGATCTATCACACCAGGCTAGGAGCTGAGCACAGCCCCAACATGAGCCACATGGTTACTGGCCCCAGAGCGGCCTGACTAGTGGCAGGCCTGGAGTGGCAGGCCCAGAGCAGATTTTAGGAGAGAGAATCACCAGCAGCTGTGGCATTTTCCAGAATTATCAACCCATAAATACAAAAAGAAAGTAAAAGGTCAGTTTGGAACTTTGTGAGAACAGGGGAACACAAGAGCATGGTCTGGCCCCTGCCTCTGGGGTAAGAAGCAGTGGAGATACGGTAACTCTGTAGCTGCTGTTGCCTGGCTGTCTCAGGAGCTCCTGGATTGCAGATTGCAGGGGGACCAAATGACCTTTCAGAGGGTAATCCCTATTGTTTTAACCTGCTTGGATCTGGATCATGGTCTTGGGTGGTGGTCCTGGGGTGTGTGACCAGTGAGCCAGAGCTTATGGTGGCTGTAGAGAGGGTGCCCAAATAATAGCTCCAGCAGCTGCAAAAATCTCAGGAATTTGGGGCAAAGCTATCTCCATTCTGGAAGCAGAGTTCTACTGTGGCAAAGCACTCAAAAGTCAAGTAATTGATTAGCAAGATGAGAAAGCCCAGGAAATATAATCAAACAATAAATTACTTTTGGGGGAACAAAAAGGATCAAGGCATGGACCAGGGGGAAGACATCCAAATCAGAACTCCTGCATCAAAAGCCTCTAAGAAAAATATGAACTGTTTACAGGCCATGGAAGAGCTCAAGAAGGATTTAGAAAATCAAGTAAGAGAAGAGGGGAAGAGAAATGAGAATGATGCAAGAAAATCATGAAAAGCAAGTCAACAGCCAGCTAAAGGAGACCCAAAAATACACTGAAGAAAATAATACCTTAAAAAATAGACTAACTCAAATAGCAAAAGAGTCTCAAAAAGCCAGTGAGAAGAATGCCTTAAAAAGCTGAATTTGCCAGATGGAAGAGGAATTTCAAAAACTCACTGAGGAGAATAGCTTCTTCAAAATTAGACTGGAGCAATTGGAACTTTATGAGAAAACAAGATACTATAAAACAGATCCAAACAAATGATAAAATAGAAAAACCACTGACCTGGAAGATAGATCCATGAGAGAGAATTTAAAAATTATTGGACTACCTGAAAGCCATGAGCAAAAAAAGAACCTAGAAATCATACTTCAAGAAATTATCAAGCAAAATTGCCCTGATATTCTAGAACCAGAGGGCAAAATAGAAATTGAAAGAATTCACCAATCACCTCTTTAAAAAGATACCAAAAAGAAGACTCCTAGGAATATTATAGCCAAATTCCAGTGTTCCCAGGTCAAGGAGAAAATACTGCAAGCAGCCAGGAAGAAACAATTTGAGTATTGTGGAAACATAATCTGGATAACACAAGACCTAGAAGCTTCTACATTAAGGAATCAAAGGGCTTGGAATATGATATTCCAGAGGTCAACGGAGCTAGGACTAAAACCAAGAATCCCCTACCCAGCAAAACTGAGTATAATGCTTCAGGGGAAAATATGGTCATTCAGTGAAATAGAGGTCTTTCAAGCATTCTTTATGAAAAAAAGCAGAGCTGAACAGAAGATTTGACTTTCAAATACAAGAAGCAAGAGAAGCATGAGAAGGTAAATAGAAAAAGGGAATAGTAAGGAACTTATTAAAATTAAACTATTTACATTCCTACAGGGAAAAAAACAATAATGGCAACACATAAGACTGTTCTCAGTATGAGGATAGTTGAAGGGAATATATGTGTATATGTATGTATACATACAAATATGTTTGTATAGGAAGGTGTATGTATATATGAATATATATGTGAGTGTGGCCATGTGTATGTTCATGTATACATAGACAGAGGGCACAGGATGAGTTTAATATGAAGGAATGATATCTAAAAATAAAATTAAGAGGTGAGAGAGGAACTTGTTGGAAGAAGGAGTAAGTAGGAGATAGATTAGGGTAAATTATCTCATATAAAAGAGGCAAGAGAAATTGATACAATGGAGGGGCAGGACAGGAAAGTGAAAGGGAATCGGACAAACTGATTCTCATTGAATTTGGCTAAAAGAGGGAATAACATACACACTGAATTGGGTACCTTACCCTACAGTAAAATAGGGGGATAGGAGATTGGAAGGGTGATGATAGAAGGGAGGGAAGACTAGGGGAGAGGGTAGTCAGAAGCAAACATTTTTGAAAAGGGATAGGGTCAAAGGAGAAAATTAAATAAGTGTGGGGTGAGATAGGATGGAGGGAAATATAGTTAGTCTTTCACAATATGACAACTATGGAAATGATTTGGGTATCTGCATATGTACAACCTTTATTGAATTGCTTGTCCTTCCAGTGGGGGTGGGTGAGGAGGGAGAAAGGGAAAAAATCTGGAACTCAAAGTTTTAAAAACAAATGTTTAAAAAATGTTTCTTTGCATGAAACTGGGAAATAAAATGCACAGCACTTGGGTATAGAGGTCTGTCTTACCCTGCTAGAAAGTTGGGAGCATGATGGGGCAGGTTATAGGGGAGAACAGATTGAGGGAAGGGGTATTCAGTGAGCTTACTATTTTGGGGTGGGGGTACAGGAAAGATGGGGAGAAAAATTGTAACTCAAAATCTTGTGGAAATGAATGTTGAGAACTAAAAATAAATAAATAAAATTTTAAAAATAAATTTTAAAATGGGACACCTGCTCTGTCTTTTTTTTTAAGAATAATTTTGTTCATAGTAAAAAAGTAGGGACTGAAAACATGTAAAAACAGAATTACTGTAATGGGAATTTGTACAGATATTAACCTTAGATTTTGTGAAGTGAAAAACTAACAACAAGGATAACTCAATGTGAAAGATAAAATGAATGGACTTGTGATCTCCAGATGTGTCCAGGTTTATCTGACATAATCCAATCAATATTTTCCTAAAAGGCAGTAAATTGAATTATAAATTAAAAGTGTTAAGGAAACTCTCATTTTCATGGATCTCTAGAGTGAACACTTTTATGGTTGGAAAAGGAAAACACTTTTATAAAGAAAACAATCATGGCCTGATTTCTAGAACTGCTGTGTTTAGATGTCTATATATTAGTTGGTTTTTTAATTTTTATTTGAGCACAAAACATCTGGGTTTGGGAATGCTGCAGTCACAAAGAAGCACCATTAAGCTCTGAGTGTAGTGCTAAACCTGGATTCAGGAACAGTTGGGCTCCAAATGGACTTCCTATTCTAACAGTCTGGGTTACTTTGAGCAAATCATTTAATTTCATTTCTTCTGGTTTGAGTTTCCTAATCTGAGAATTGGGGATAAAAGTAATCACCTGTGTTCAGTCAGTTAAGATTAATAAACATGTGTAATGTGTCAGGCATTTGTATTCTAAAAGTTTAGCACTGCTCCCAGTACATAGTGGGCACTTAAATGCCACATGTATATGTATATACAGATCTATACATATATACATGTACATACATATATGTGTATTGGATTGAAAGTTCCAAGACAGAGGAAGAAAGAGAGAGAGAAAAAGAGAGAGCATGAAAAGTGATTTCCAGATTTTGGAGCACTAATCAGGGGCCATAGTTTCCTGACCTTGGCATTATATAAATGCCAATAATAATAATAATTATTATTAATATTGTTATATTAATTAATATAATACAATAACATTAATATCATTACAAATATTAAATATCATTTGACCGCACTGCTGGGAAGCACAATTAGTTAGTAACATATGGATTGTCCATCAGGGAGAAGTGAAGATCAGAGGAATAGGGTCTTTGAAAGAGGAAACATCTTTTTGGTGGGAGAAGGTAATGGGTGCTAAGTAAAGTGAAGTGATATGTGTAGAGTGACAGCAATAGTTATGTCATTGCCTTTAGGCTAACGTTGACCATATCTATCCCTGCCCCCCTACCATGGTGCAGGTTCATTGTCCTTTGCCTATTTTATCCACATTTTGTTCTAGAGCTCACACTTCTACTTCTAGTTGTCCTTCTGCATCTTGTCATCTGAAACTTTGTCTACTCTTGCCATCTGATACTCATCCATCCCCTTTCCCTTTTTCCATATTTCTGTGGAATTTCCTGCCCTTAAAAAAAATAATGTTGCTCAATAAGAGGTAGTGTGACACATTGTTTACCTGGCTGCAATCAAGAAGAAAAAAAGTAATAACTTCAGACACACTCTAATTGTGAGACTCTGGTTTACTCATTTAACATTTCAGTATCATCAGGAAGCTCTCTAAGAATACAAGTTACAGTTTCGGAAGACTGTGAATGGCATTTGTATACTGAAAATACCTCATCAAGGATGAAATCTCAAACCCTGACTTTGCCTACCTTTCTTCCCCTCCAAAAAAAAAAAAAGAGGAGGAGCATAGATTTTTAAACTTAATCCATTTTTAAGAGAAGTTATAAGGGGTATTTATTTTGTTAGAAATGCATGGTACTGGGGCAGCTAGGTGAGTAGAGTGCTGGCCCTGGAGTCAGGAGGACCTGAGTTTGGATCCGGCCTCAGCCACTTAACACGCGCGCACGCACACACACACACACACACACACACACACACACACACACACAACTAGCCATGTGACCTTGGGCAAGTTACTTAACTCCAATTGCCCTCCAAAAAAAGCAAAAGAAAAAAAAAGAATGCTTAGTACTCAAAATATTTTTTTATTCGTTTATATTTGTTGTTTCAATTTTAAAATATAACTTTGCCGTCTGGGATGCTTTGTCAGTGTGCAAATAAAGATCAAGATTAATTAAAGTACACAATGTAAAATAACAGATTAAAATAGCATCAAACTACCCAAGATATAGACTAGCATTAAGTGAATTAAAAGATTCATCTTTAAATTAACTTTAAGAGTTGTAGCCCCAAATTAACCAGTAACTGGGTCTTCACTTTCACTCTGACAAGTTTTTGCCACATTAAGTAAGAAGCCTGATTCTTTAAGTGTATGAAAAAAGGCAATCCTAGGGCAAAAAATAAATACTTTTTAATAATTGTTGTAGTGCCCTCAACATAGAAAGTGCCAGGGACTCCCAAGAGGTATCTATCTGACTTAATACATAGTAAGCAAATTTCCCACTAAGCCTGTATTTCAATTGGCAAATGTGTCATTATTGGAATGTTGTACTTATTTTTTGTTTCATATATTGATTTTCTTTTACTGACAAGGCATCCCTGTTAAGAAGGGAAAGAAGAATATCTGTTCCTTCAATTCCTGCTGGAGATGAGAAATTTAGGTATAGTTGATACAAATGGAGGCATAAATTCATTTGTATAAGACTAAATGCTTTTACTCGAGTGGTCTTCTCTGGAGCTATACAACCCTGTCATTTGTATGGAAAATAGAAAGGAAACTTCCCACATTTGGGGCTCCTCTGGTTTATTTTCCCAGCAGCCTTAGAATTATACTTATCCGCTATGGGGCTGTGGAAAGAACAATGGACTCTGGAGGCAAAGGACTCCAACTACTATGGACACTCACTATCTATGTTATCTTTAACATAAGACCTACAATCTCTAAGATTCTGTCTTCTTAACTATACAACGAAGGGCTTAGAATAAAAAACCACTAAAATCCTTTTAGCTATAAATTTCAGAACATATGGTCCTTATTTTCTAATTCTTCTTCACCCCTGGGATACACTTTTGAGGTGGTTGGCTAACATCAGCTCTGTATTCTGTAACCATGAGGATGTGGGAGAAGAAGGCAGGGAGGAAACTAGTTTTGCTTACTGACAGGATCCATTACCAAAAACAGAGTGGTGTGTTGGAGAGTTCACTGGATTTCAAGTCAAAAGAGCTGAGTTCAAATCTCTTCATCTACCTATTTGTTTATGGGTAATGGACTTAACCTCTCAGCCACATTTACTTTTCATCTGTTAAAATTAGAGTGCTGGAAACCATGATTTCTTAATCTTCAGCCAATGACATCAGTGTGTGTGTATAATCACATACATGTATGGCATGTGCATATATACAAATACATATGTGCTTGCATATAGTTAGAGTTACATAGGGTATTTCAAAACTCTCAATACAGTTTTGCTCTCTAATAGCTTAAAAGAACTTGAAATCTTTAGCAATATCTTGGCGAGAAAGAGAGAACCAGAAAGACAGACTGAGACATAGATAGAGAGATTAGCTAGTCACACTCATGATCTTATAAATGAACTGATAAGAATATATTTAAGGGGGGGTAGCTAGGTGGCGCAGTGAGTAGAGCGTCAGCCCTGGAGTCAGAAGGACCTGAGTTCGGATCCGGCCTCAGACAATTAAAGCACACACAAACAAAAACCTAGCCGTGTGACCTTGGGCAAGTTACTTAACTCCAATTGCCCTCCAAAAAGCAAAGAAAAAAAAAAGAATATATTTAAGGAAATAACAACCTATAAAACAAATCTTGAATTCTAAGAAGGAGTGAGAAAAAGGATCCAAGAGAACAATGAGTCCATTAAAGAATTTTTGCAATCATGGTACATACAATAGAGTGTATCTAATGAAAGCAGCAAGCGAGCCTGAGAGAGAGAGAAAGATGGCAGGGCAGAAAGGATGGGGAAGAGTTCAACTCAAGATGCCATATGGTAGCTTCCTATCATACATGCATACATATATACACATACATGTAAATGTGTGTGATATAGCTATCAAGGTGCTAATTGATATTTGTTTTTGATTTTGAAGGTCTACAAAAGATTTTTCCCTCTAAATTCAATCCCCTGGTTTAACACCCTTATGAGTCTGTCTTAGTTATAAATCTTCTGATAATTTAGTACTGATCTTCTTATCTGCACCACTTTCTTAATGACATGATATAATAAATGTGTACATGAGCTGAGCATGGCCAGAGATATATCTATCTTTCAAAAAAATCACTCTTAGCTCTCCATTTGTTAATATACATTAATTTTTTCCATTTTTTATATAAGTAAACTACCGCAAATTTTATTTGAAAATGCTATTCAGTCAATAGAACTTTTCTCAATGTGTCTTTTTGGCAGAGCAAATAAACTAAAACAGTGAGCATATGTGTGTCAGTTCATTTGGCAGACTCTGATTATAGACTAGCTTCCAGGTATTAACATAAACAGAGTAGATGTGGGCATTATACTGGTGACATTGTGATACTATATAGCATAACATTATGCTGTAATGCTACATGGCTGATGTAAAATGAATTTATAAGCTTAATACTGTGAAATTAATATTATTTCCAAAATATTTTCACCCAAAGGTAGTTCAATCAAAAGTCATGCAAAAACATGTTTAGGGGCAGGATCTAATCAGTTCTCTTGCACATCAATTAAAAACATTATTTAGAGCTTGACTATAAGTCCCAGGTGTCCAAAAAAGCCTGCTGCCATTTCTGGGCAAAGAGCATCCCTGAATACATAACTTCTAACCCAGGGACTATCAACCAATGATGACGCCAACTGGAGCATTTTGAGATGATTCTAGGCCAATAATGAACAAAAATGAGAAATATGATCCCTCCTATCTGATAAGGCAGAAGGGAAAAGAAGAAATAATAGTTGGTTGGAGTCATAGGGCAAGGCTGATTCCTGGTGCAGCTCCATATTATTTTCTGTGACCTCCAGTTCTTTGGGGTGCTAGACAAAACTGTTTGTGAAGTTTCTTCTAATGTTGAACTTCTGATTCTAATGACATCTTTAATTTACTTTCTTTTCTCTTGGTCCCATTGTCCAGGGGGAGATTCTTAACCTCTTTTGTGCCATGAACTGCTTTGGTTTTCTGGCAAATTCCATGGACTAATTTTCTTTTTTTTTTTAAACAAATGCTTTATTAACTTCTGTTTTACATCATTCATTTCCACCAGATTTTGAGTTACAATCATTTTCCTCCCATTATTCCCCTACCCAACCTCCCAGAACAGTAATCCCACAAGATATCGCTTCCTCCAATCTGCTCTCTCCCATACCTTCTCCCATACCCCCATCGACTTTTCCATTAGAGGAAGGTGAGTCTTTGCATCCCAATGCCTGCACATCTTATCTCCCTATTAGAAGCAAAAGAGTATTAATAATAGTATTTATATATATTTGAAACATTTAATGTTATGACCTCAAATTTCAGATCCATTTCCTTCCTCCCTTGTCACCCATTCCCTCTTGGGAGATAAGTAATTCAGTATATGTTGTACATGCCATGGACTAATTTTCAAAACTTTTTTTAAATAATAAAATAAAATACCTAAGAAAAATAATTATATTGAAATAAAATTGTTTTCTTCTTTTTTTCCTTTTCCTTTTTTTTTAGTTTGTGGACTCTAGGTTAATACTCCTGCTTGAAGGGCTTCTCTCCTTTTGCTGTCACCATTATTTTTGGCCTCTGCATGCTAAAGAATACCAGATTTCTGTTGAAATGCTAACTGATTTGTGCATTATGAATCCTAGGGCATTTGCACTACAGTGGGGGGAGATTCGATTTGACCAAGACTTTGGGTGGAATGGCATACTGTATTAACCAGATGTATAAATCAATAGGGATAAAACCACTCCCTTCATTCAATCTTGTAACAGCAAATTTCCCTCTACCATTCTTGTCATTAGCTCTGACTCTGACGAGATTAGAGGTCACTTGTCCCTATAACTTCTAAGAAAAATAAAATCTTTCTCAGCTTAGTAATGAAAAGGCTTATGAACTAGTCTTCAGCCTACCTCTCCAATGTCATTTCACAAAATTCTCCTTCACAAACTGCCTGTAAATTAAAAAGGCTTACTGGTCTCCACACCCAGCACTCTACTTTCTCTAACTCTATGCTATGAAGATGTTATTCTGTATTCATGAAAGGTATTCTCTCTTCATTGACACCTGAATCTATAGGGTCTCTTCACTGACACCTCTTTCGAGGGTCATCTTTAATGCCATCTCCCTTGAGAAATTTGTTCCTATTGACAGTATGTCATGACTCTTTCTTTGTTCTTCAGATTTTCTTTTATTTATTTGCTTATATTGTATACTGAAGTAGAATGTAAGTTCGTTGATGGCAGAAGGCAGTGCAAAAAGTAGGCATTTCATAAATGATTATTGAACTATATTGAAAGGGTTTATTTAGAGTCAGACACAAAGAACAACTGAAAAAAACAACAACAACAAAGACTGATAATAACTTTGTAAATATACCTGTCCAAGTGAGGACAAGAAACATAATTAGATTTAATACCTTTGGGTTGATTTGATGCATTGATTTTTGCTTTTTTTTGAAGGGGGAAGTAGGTCAGTTGGGGTTAAGTGACTTGTACAAGGTCACATGGCTAGTAAGTGTTAAGTGTCTGAGGCCAGATTTGAACTCAGGTACTCCTGACTCCAGGGCTGGTGATCTATGTATTGCCACCTAGCTGCCCCAGATTTGATGCATTTTTAATAGTGTTCCTTTATATATATGTGTGTATCTGTACGTTTATATGTCATGGGGAGTGGCATGGGGTGTGCTCAGGGAAGACTAGTACCTGTGGTTTGAGGGCTGCCAAGTCCTTTTTAGAAAAGCTTTCTACCATTAGTGTCCATGTGATTAACCCAACCCTTAATTGTGACTCCAAGAAGCTCTACCAGGCTCCTGACCTTCAGGTAATTCAATATTTCTTAAAATATCTCTTGTGGATCTGTTTTCCAGGACAGTGGTTTTGGTTGTTGTTGTTGATTTGACCAATAAGATATTTCACATTTTATTTTTTTTTTCATTCTTTGGACTGTTTTATTGTTTCTTAGTGTGTCATAGAGCATTAAGCTACACTTGCCCAATTTTAATGTATAAGGAATTATTGTGTTAAGTGAGCTTTTATACTTCTTTTTTTACATTTGACCAATATTATCTTTTAAGAAGTTTGTTTTTGCCATTATGGGGGCAGAGCCAACATGGCAGCATAAAAGCAGGAAAACTCTGTGAGCTCCCCCCATAACCACCTCAAATACCTATAGAATATGACTCTAAAAAAACTTTAGAGCTACAGAACCCACAAAGTGACCAAGAGAAAGAAATCTCCCACTGAAGGAAGCCTGGCAGGCCGACAGGAAAGATTAATCACAGCATGCTGGGAGCCAAGCCCAGCCCCTCATGAGCCCTCAGTTTTAGACCCAGGGCAGCCCCAACAAGCAGTGACTGGAGTGGACTTTGGGAAAGTGGATATACAGGCACTGGAATATGAAGATCAATCTTGCCCTACTGGAAAGTTGGAAGGGGGGATGGAGGAGGATATAGGAGAGAGCAGATTGGGGGAGAGGGTATTCAGTGGGATCACTGTTTTGGGGTGGTGGGTGGTGGAGAGATGGGGAGAAAATTTGTAACTCAAAATCTTGTGGAAATGAATGTTGTGAACTAAAAATAAACATAAAATTTATTTAGAAAAAATAATTTAATCTAAAAAAGAAGTTTGTTTTTTCTTTAGCAAATTTTTGTATCTCTTTTTACATTTTACCTATTCTGCTTTTATAAAGAGTGCTTTTCTTCAGTTAATTTTTGTGCCTCTTTTACCATTAGGCCAATTATGTTTGTTGGAATATTATTTTCTTCAGTATTCCTTTGTGCATCTTTTTCGCTAAGTTGTTAATTCCCTTTCATAATTTTCTTGCATTATAAATTATTTTCCTATTTTCCCTCCTACTATTACTTATCTCTTTAACTCTTCCAGGAATTCTTGTTTTACATGTTTCTAATTTGCATTTTCTTTTAGACTTTGAATGTAACTGTTTTCACATTATTATCTTCTTCTAAATTTTTGTCTAAGATCTTAAGGACAAGGTCTTCGCTACCTCCATAGTAGTTTTTTATGCTCAAGTTCCTTTTCTTGTTTGCTCATTTTCCAGTCTATTTTTTGTCTTTTGACTTTATGTTGGAGTTGGACTCTCCTCACCTTTAACTGAGGAGGTACCAACCCAAGCTTTTGGGTTTTTCATACAGCTATTTTCAGAGCTGGTTCTTGGGATCTATAAGTTTTCATTACTTCCAGGATTGTATGATCATGGGAGAGTTGTGGTTTCTGCTTTTCTAGGCTGTCCTCAGGTCTTTAACCAGGAAGGGCCCCAATTCCTCTGTATCCACAAGCTTTACTGTCCCTCTTGGTCCTAGAACTGTGCCTAAAACCTTATTCTTGTCATCACAATCTCTTCCTCAGAACTGGGATCAAGGCCCTTGCTTCCTTTTGAGGGACCTCAAACACTCCTCTTTTCCCAGCATCTGTGACCCAGAATTGCATATGGTGAATAAAATTGCCAACCAGCAGCAGCTACATTCCATACCAGTAAAGCAGTCTTCATAATTTCTTTCAACCAGTTGACTAACAGTTTACTGTTTCTGTACTGCAGTTAGTGAAGGTTCAACTATTGTCAAAGTTGCTTCCAAAATGCACTACTGGTGCTGCCACCCTGTGTGTGCTCCAGGTCTTGCTAGACTATGTCCCACCCCAAAATCACAGACCTCTCTTGCCAACTCTTAAGTTGTCATAGGCTAGAAAAATGTTTCACTCTGACCCTTTATTAGCTCTTCCACTCTATATTTCAATTTGAGACATTATTTTAAAGTTGTTTGTAGAAGAATGTTTGGAGAGTATGTCCATATTTCTTCCTCTATTCTGCCACCTTCACTCCATTACACCGATATTTTATTTTATAAAATTTATTTATTTACAACCATTTTGGAGAACAATATGAAACTATGGGCAAAGGGCTATAAAAATGTCCATACCTTTTGACCCAGCAATACCAGTTCTAAGCTTGTATCCCAAAGAGATCATACAAGTGGAAGGAAGACCCATACATATAAAAAATATTCATGGCAGCCCTTTTTGTGGTGGCAAAGAACTGGAAATCAAGGGGATGTTCATTACTTGGGGGTTGTCTAAACAAGTTGTGTTATAAGAATGTAATGGAATACCATTGTGCTATAAGAAATAAGGAGCAAACAGACTTCATAATAACCTGCAGAGACTTAGATAAATTCATGCTGAGTGAGGAGAGCAGAACCAGGAGAACGTTGTACACAATTACAGACACATCATATAAGTGACAACCAACTTTGATAGACTGGGCTCCGCTGAGCAATGCAAGGTTAGAAGATAACTTCAAAAGACTCATGATGGAAAAGAGTATCCACATCTAAAGAAAGAGTTACAGAGTCTGAATGCAGATTGAAGCAAACTACTTGCTCTCTCATTTGTGTTTTGTTTTCTTTTTTTCCCTTGTTTCATATTGTTCACTCCATTGGTTATAACCATTCCTTACAACTAGACTGTTTTTTTAATGTGAAGGTATTTGTAGAACCTATATTTGTTTACATGCCACTATGGGTGGGAGGAGGGTGGAGAGGGAGGGGAAGAAAATTTTGAACTCAAGGGATTGTGGAACTAAATGTTGTAAACTAAAAGTAAATATAAAAGGGCGGCAGGGCCAGCAGCCAGTTGGAGAGACCCCAGAACACCAGCAGCTGTGGTGACTCCAGAATTATCAACATAGACATGCCTAGGACAAAGTAAGAAGTTAGTGCCCTATGGACTTTGGGACCAGCATTTGGGGAATGCGTTGGCTCCCTCCCCTTGGGGCTAGAAAATATATGATTTCAACAAATGTATGAAACGTACCTATTTTTACCCCATCGAATATGTATTTTTTTTTTGTAGTCTGCAAAAAGTAAACAGAGAAAACTAGCATTCTCCTACCTTTTGGTAAATTTTATAAATTATTATAAAGATGTGTTCTTCTAGGGGATTTTGTTTCCAGAAGCCTTGTCATTTCCTTCTCATATCTTCACCACAGACACCCTTGATATATGTATAAATTATTCTTATAAAACTTTATAGAGATTAGAACATGAGGTATAGTAGGGACAGAGATTGGACTTCAGTAAGTCATCACCTTATTTAAAACTTTTAATTTTAGAGTTTCCTGTAGAACTGTGAAGTTAACTGATTTGGTTTGAGACATTCAACCAGTACATGTCAGAATATGTGAATCCAGATCTTCCTTACTCCTAGGCTAATCTTCTATATACTCCATTCCACTGCTTCTCGTGGCTTGGTAGTTATTAATATTTCCTCAGTTCGTTCTCTCTCTCTCTCTCTCTCTCTCTCTCTCTCTCTCTCTCTCTCTCTCTCTCGCTCTCTCTCTCTCTCTCACTCTCACTCTCTCTACCACCCATCAACCACTCATAATTAGGACCATGCAAAATATTCACCATACTCCTGTCTTCTACATGTATTATTAACTGAACCCTCAAAAGTTTCAAAATTCTATTGTATCATGGTGGCTAGATGGCATAGTGAATAGAGAACCAGCCCTGGGTTCAGGAGGACCTGAGTTCAAATCCCTCCTCAGACACTTAATACAAAACTAGCCATGTAACCTACAGCAAGTCACTTAACCCCGATTGCCTTACCTTACCCCATTCAAAAAAAAAAAAAAAGCAAAATAAAGAAATCTGTTGTATCCTTTCTGAATATTTGACCTAGTCCAGCTGCTTTTCCCATCTTTGCTTTCTTTAAAACCATTTCTACTTTCTTAGGACGACATTAGAAACTGCAATGCTAGTCCAAATATGATTGTTCCCCTGTCATTAATAGGAAAAATAGAGTTATGGAAACCTTGACAGATCATCTCCCTTTTTGTGGGTTTGTTGTTCTTTCAGTTTCAACCTTAAGTACTCTCAGGATGATATGGTTTAATTGAGTCTGTAAACTTGGTTTTCCCTCCCTTGCTTCTCACTGCTTTATGAAGCAATGCTGCAAATAAACTTCTCAAGCCTCCTCTGTAAGATTTTGCAAGTAAATATATTCTCTAAAAAAGTGGTACTCTTGGCTGCCATATCTTTCTATTTGGCAAATGCAGAAAGGGTACTAAATAATTGTGGAACTGAAATGAATTATACTGAGCCAACTATTCTTGAATAACCACTATGTGCAATATTGTCTTCAGATTATTTACTTGGATGTTGAACATTGTAACTCTATTACTTGTCTGTAATTGAAAATATGCCAATTACAGTTGTATGATGACCAGCAGCTTCAAAAGGTTCATTTCTTCTGACTCAATGCTAAAGTAGAAAATTTTCTGATATTGTCAGTTTGACCTATTTGTCCAATAAAATATGGATAGTTATTGTATGGCTTTCTAGCTCTTACTCCCTTCCAAATCATTGGACCTTGTGACTTTTTAGGTCATGTGAACAAGTAAGTTTGTATTATTCCTATGTGGCAGGGGCAGTGCTAAGTGATGGTATGCTGGTCATGCAAAGAAAAAAATAACACAAAATATTTCTTGTTCTCAAGACATTAACGATCTAAAAAGTAAAGGAGAAAAAGAAGAAAAAGGAGAAGCAAGAGGAGGAGTAACAAAGGAAAAAGTAAAATTGGTTATATTTTAATGATAGAAAATTAGTTTTCCTTTTGTTAAGCCATTTTGAATAAGCATTCTGTGGCTTTTCAGACTTGACTTTTTAGGGCAAGGATTAATATAAATTCAAAACAAGAGAAATAAAAGTAAGAAAAATATAACATGCAATTAAAACTTCTCCATCTTGATCCATGTAAGCATTTTTATTATAAAAGTAAAACTTCAATAGAAGAAATAACATAAGCTATAAATTATACTATTTCCACAAAATGTCAGTGATGCACATCATTTTCTATAACAACAACAACAACAAATCTCAAATGTCTTTATTCTACATGCACTTATCTTTCTTGGAAGTGAAAAAGATATTGCACTTGAGGGCCACAGGACTAACTGAAATCATAATCTCTTTTGTAAAATCTTAAAAAGAAGTATTATAGAAGATGATGAATAGTATTATCTCACAAAGCAGAAAGACGAACTGTTTTGTTTTATTTTGATTTTTCAAGGAAAAGGTGAAAGATTAAGAAAGCAAAGTCTTCCTCATAGCTTTAAGGTAAAAAAATGAAAGAAAGAATATAATAATAAAAACAAAAAAAAGTTCTTCATTTTTCTTAACAGCAAACTCTTTACCATCAATGACATCTATGTCTTTCATAAACAGGAGCATTTGGGGACCTTATCTTCTGTAAGGAGCAAAATCCCTGTAGAAAGCAAAGAGTTCCCTGATATATGACAGATATCTGATATATGACATGTATATATACATTTATATATATATATATATGTATATATATATATATATATTTATACACATATAATAAGTGATATTGATGATCAAAGGACTATTTAACAAGGTAAAATCTGTTCTTATATCTTTAATAGAATCTTGAATAATTTTTAGATATCAATAAAAGTCATTTTTTTTTTGCCTTTTGGAGGGCAATTGGGGTTAAGTAACTTACCCAAGGTCACATGGCTAGGTTTTTGTTTGTGTGTGCGTTAAGTGTCTGAGGCCAGATCCAAACTCTGGTCTTCTGACTCACTGTGCCACCTAGCCACCCCAAAAGACATCTTTTTTTTCTTTTTTTCTTTTTTTTTAAGCAATTGGGGTTAAGCAACTTGCTCAAGGTTACACGGCTAGTCATTATTTATGTGTGGGTGCTCATTTTCTGAGGCCGGATTTGATCTCGAGTCATCCCAACTCCGAGGCCGGCGCTCTTACTCACTGCGCCACCTAGCCGCCCCTTTTAGGGCAATTGGGGTTAAGTAACTTGCCCAAGGTAACATGGCTAGGTTTTTGTTTGTGTGGGTTAAGTGTCTGAGGCTGGCTCCGAACTCAGGTCCTTCTGACTCCAGGACCGGCTCTCTACTCACTGCGCCACCTAGCCACCCCCAAAAGACATCTTTTTGAAAGAGAATCTGCAAGGTGGAATTTTGCTGCTAAGTTTAATGCCTTTTTTATAGTCAACAAAAAATAAAAATAATGAAATCTCACATCTTTTACTCAGTTATATCATGGTGACATAATTGAGTAAGTCATGGGCTACTGAAGAATATATATATATATATATATATATATATATATATATATATATAATATTTATTATATTACATATTCTAATTATACACAACACACAATTAAAGCCTCCCTATCTCCTGCAGTGTAGAGCTTGTGAATTACACTTGTGGGTTGGACTTGTTGACATAAAAAGAGAGGGCTGAACTGGGAGGAGCTGTTGCCATGGATTTAGAGAAGGCCCAAGCAGAGAGAGAGGCAGAAGAACTTTTGGAAGCAGCATAGTGGAGACATAGAGAGAGAAGATTGCTGAGGGCCAGTTGGAGCTGCCCAGGACTTTTGAGAGCTGCCACCTGGAGCTGCCAAGGATTGAGGGGACGTGGCTTTGATGCCAGTATTTTGTCTGTCTGTTTTGATATTGTTTTGCCAGATTCACCTGCTGGTAAAGGACAGTGATTTTGTTGCAGAGGTCCTAGAACCTTGCTGTTGGTTCAGAAGCACTGAAGAAGGATTTTCTAGTTGTATGTTTATAGAAATAGTGGAAGAGGGTTTTGTTGATGTTTTCAGGGGTCCTGAGACTGTTCTGCAGACAGAGAATGAATTGATGAGGACACTGGCAATGTATCTTGTGGCTTTGTTAAGCTTTGTCTCCCCAGGAGCAGAGACTGCTGAGAACTTGCCTTGGGTCAAGATGAAGAAAAGACCTCTCTTTGGGTATTAAATGCTGTGATGATATCTTAACATTGCTGTAACTCAGGGGTAGATGGCCTTTGTGCTTTCCACTGCCACTTTAGAGAAGGTGCTTGGTGTTAACTGATGATAATTGTAATTCAGTTGTGATCCATGCGGTAAAGTTTTGGCTTTTTTGTGCTCTGTGACTGACCAAATGAATGTACTTTTGTTTCTGATTGGAAACCAGTATCCATTTGAGAAGAGAGACTTTGTGATTGACTAAATGATTGTATTGCCAGGGGTGGAGTGGTACTTTGAAATTATTGAATTATACTTGGTGAATGCTGTATTTAGATTTTCTCTGTTCTGTGAATATTTCACCTTAATTTTTCACTGCATAAAATAGTTACTGTGCTGCTATTCTGAACCTTGGAAGTTGCCCCTGCTTGGCATTACACATGGTTGACTATACTTCCTTGAAAGTCTTCAAGTAGACTCTGGTTATACAGCATGATATAGTAGAGATTCTTTTTGTTTGAGTGTTGTAGTAACTGCTTATAAAATCTTTTTCAGTTCTCAAGTCCTATGACTCTGTGATGATATCGTGATTATCAAGTATGCTTTAAATGCAGGTGTAGATTTTTTTGTACCACATATATATTTCCATCACTTTACAATCACTTTATAGTGTAATACAACACCTATTCTGTACTTGATAATCAGTGTAATTCTTGTATCACAGAGTAGTGTTGAAGATCTCGGAGCCAACATGTGTCAAAGATGGGACTTGAAATAATTTCTTCCTGGTTCCTAGGCTTGTTTTTTATATACAAGCCACCCTGCCTCTCTTGTGTCATCATACTGGCTGCATCTAGCCAGAGAACATTGTGTAATTTTCAGACAGGGTCTATATCACTAAAAATATTTCAACCATTCAAGAAAAAAAGTAGATAGAGAATTCCTCTGGTTCAAATTGTAAGGTGTAGTTAGAATGACAACCAGCAGAGTTCATCTGTCAAAATACAGGAGTTAGCTAGGTGGTACAGTGGATAAAGTGACAGGTCTGGAATCTTCCTGAGTTCACATCTGACCTCAGGCACTTTCTAGTTATGTGACCCTGAACAAGTCTCTTAAACCTGTTTGCCTCAGCCCGCATCTGTAAAATGAGCTAGAGAATGAAATGGCAAATCACTTCAGAAACTTTGCCAAGAAATCTCCAAATGGGATCACAAAAAATCAGACATGACTTAAAAGTCTGAACAACACAAAACAATATGTAATTTGGATCAACACTGCAAGTGAACAATAACTTGGACCCAGAAATAATAGAAAAAGAAAAGCATAATGAGTTGTCTTAGGAAAACCACCAAGCTTCTTTAATGACTTTAAATGAACTGGAGAAACAAAGGCCCAGTTTTTGATGACAATATTCTGCTGAATTTCTTTAATGCGTACTAGTCATGGAATGCTCTATTCTCCAATGAATTAGAAATGAATATCCCAAAAGAGTTAGATTGTCAGTATAGATCATTTACTCATATCCCCTTAACATTAAGAGAAATGATGGAAAGTCTTCATCATGCTGTGTAGATCACTTTTGGAGACATTAAGTGAGGATTTAGATAGTAAATGACAGGCTAGACAGGAATGGATGAGTTTGGAGAGAAAAAGTCACTGAAATGAGATTTAAGATTTAAATAAGACTTAAATGAGATCTATTTAACCAATTTGAATATACCTTGCTATAAATTGAAAATACTGAATGACAGAAAAAAGTAAAACAAACAACAACAATCTTTAAAGTTATATCTCCTTTCTTCTTCCCTTGGATTAGTGACTTAGAGATATTATCCCCAAAGCCACAAGCAGAATGTTTATTAATAGAACTTGGTATTGAATTCCTTACTCTTCCAAAAGTACTCCTTTGGAGGAAGTGTATTGGATCAGCACCACAGGAATACCCCAGAGGGTATTTATCATTGTTAGCTCTCAGCACCTTCTGCCTGAAAAGCACTGTCTTCAGCCATTTGAAGTAAGGCTAGGGTATCAGTGAAGTAGTAATGAATATAATAGCACCTTTGTGCCATAGAAGAATTAATGAACCTCTCTAAGTGTATCAACTATTATCAGGGAGCAACCAACACTGAAGGGATAAATCCCAACAGAAACCAAATCTCACTTAATATTGGAATTCTAAACCTCTCCTTTTTTTTTTTCTTTTTGTCTCAATCTTCTAGGATACCAACCCGAATATACACCATTCCTATTACCCAGATACAACCTATGGTAAAGAATTCAAACTAAAAAAAAATCTGACATCAACAGATTTTTCCTTTTAATTTTTATTTGAATAAGTAAGCTGTACAGCAGCTGTGAAGTTACTGATAATGAATGTTGGGAAATAGGATTACTGAAGTGAGTTAAATCCCTCTGCCTTTCATTTTATGTGATATAATATTCTAGTTTCATGTGCTCAATAGGCAGACAGGCAGAAACAAGTATCTAAGGTATATTCATTCCCTTTACTACATGATAACATATTTTTCATGAGTGCTTTATATAAATAAATGGAAGGGAGGAAGGCAGGGAGGGAGGGAAAGAAGAGATAGGAGAGGGAATGACAGAAGAGAGGAAAATGTAACCCAGAGTTCTACTCTCCTCCTAATCTTGGATCCACTAGCTACTTTACCAATGGCTTTTGTTTGGGGACAATCTGCTCTGCCATTACTTCTCAAGGTCCCTGGGGTTTTATCATCTGTCCTGCTAATTTGCCTGCTCACTCCAAATCCTGACTGGCTTTTCCATCTGCCCCGAAGCTGCATCCCCTTTCATTTGTTGTCTTTCCTAATTAGAATATCAGCAGCTTGAGAGCAGGGAGTCTAAAATTTTCTATATTTATCCCTGTCACTTAGCCTATCACTTGGCATTTTGTAAACACTTAAATGCATTTCCATTACATTAAATTATGTCACCTAA
Source organism: Gymnobelideus leadbeateri (assembly GCA_011680675.1). Lineage (NCBI taxonomy): Eukaryota > Metazoa > Chordata > Mammalia > Diprotodontia > Petauridae > Gymnobelideus > Gymnobelideus leadbeateri. Next base: position 693,070 of record WOXC01003936.1, on the reverse strand, counting down.
AACTAGAGATGGTCTAGTAAATGTTGAACAACTGGCTCTGTGTGGGGACGGGGCATGCTGAAGGCACTTTTGCTTTAATTAAATTATTAACATTTTATTATCACTTCCTTAATTGTGGACTCTCAACTAAACAACATATCAATTATTAGTAGGATTTGCCAATTTTAACACTATACTGTTCCCAATGAAATTTGAAAAATACCCCCAAATGAATGGTTTTAAGTGGGATCCAACATACCCATGTTGAAAACTCAAGCAAAAAAACTTAGAAATTTAGCTGTTTCTTCAGGTTTACATGGATGTTTTTTTTTTTTTGCATACAAAAAAATTAAAATTTTTAAAATTTATTTTTAAAACTTTGATTTCCAGATTCTTTCCCTTCTTCCCTCCTCACCCACTCCCACTGGAAAGATAAGCAATTCAATATGGGTTGTACATGTGTAGTTAGACAAAATGTTTCCATAACAAATATATTGTGAGAGATTATATGTCCCTCCAACCTATCTTGCCACCCCTCATTATATTTTCTACTTTGACCCTGTCCCTTTTCAAAAGTGGTTGTTCCTAACTACCCTCCTCCCTGCCCCAATCTGGCCTCCCTTCTATAATACCCCTCTTATCCCCTTCCCCCCTACTTTCCTGTAGGGTAAGATACCCAATTGAGTGTGTCTGTTATTTCTTCCTTAAGCCAAATTCAATGAGAGTAAAGTTGACCCACTCCTTTTTGCCTTCCTGTTCTCCCCTCCATTGTAACAGTTTTCTCTTGCCTCTTTTATATGAGATAATTTACCCTAATCTATCTCTCCCTTTCTCCTTCTCTCATTACATTCTGCTTTCACCTCTTACTTTCATTTTTTAGATATCATCCCTTCCTATTCAAATGATCCTGTGCCCTCTGTCTATGTATACATGTACACATATATACAGACACTCACATATGTATTTAGAAATACATACCCCCTGGTATATATGTGTATATATATTCACTTCAACTATCCTCATACTGAGAAAAGTCTCATAAGTTAAAATTATCATTTTTCCATAAAGGAATGTAAGTAGCTCAGTTTTAATAGGTTCCTTATGACTTCGTTTTCCTGTTCACCTTCTCATGCTTCCCTTGCTTCTGGTATTCCAAAGTAAAATTTTCTGTTCAGCTCTGTTTTTTTTCATCAAGAATGCTTGAAAGTCATCTATTTCATTGGATGACCATATTTTCCCCTGAAGCATTATATTCAATTTTGCTGGGTAGGTGATTCTTTGTTTTAATCCTAGCTGCTTTTACCTCCAGTATATCATATTCCAAACCCTTCAGTCCCTTAATGTAGAAGCTACTAGATCTTGTGTTATCTTGATTGTGTTTCTACAATACTCAAATTGTTTCTTCCTGGCTGCTTGTAGTATTTTCTCCTTGACCTGGGAACTTTGGAATTTGGCTGTTACATTCCTAGAAGTTTTCTTTTGGGGATCTTTTTCAAGAGGTGATTGGTGAATTCTTTCAATTTCTATTTTGTCCTCTGCTTCTAGAATATCAAAGTAATTTTCCTTGAGAATTTCTTGAAGGATGATTTCTAGGCTCTTGTTTTGATCATGGCTTTCAGATAGTCCAATAACTTTTAAATTATCCCTTCTGTATCTATTTTCCAAGTCAGTGGTTTTTCCAATGAGATATTTCACATTGTCTTCTATTTTTTCATTCGTTTTTATCTGTGTTATAATATCTTGATTTCTCATAAAGTCATTAGCTTCCATTTGCTCCAATCTAATTTTATTTTATTTTACTTTTTGCTTTTTGGAGGGCAGGGCAATTGGGGGTAATTGAATTGCCCAAGGTCACGTGGCTAGTAAGTGTTGTGTCTGAGGCTGGATTTTAATTCAGGTCCTCCTGACTCCCAGGATGGTGCTCTATTCACTGTGCCACCTAGCCACCCCTCCAATCTAATTTTAAAGGAATTATTCTCTTCAGTGAATTTCTGAAATTCCTTTTCCATCTGGGCAATTTGACTTCTTAAGGCATTCTTCTCCTCATTGGCTTTTTGGGCCTCTTTTGCCATTTGAGTTAGTCTATTTTTATGGCATTATTTTCTTCACTATTTTTCTGGGTTTCCTTTAGCAGGCTATTGATTTGCTTTTCATGATTTTCTTGCATCATTCTCATTTCTCTTCCCAATTTTTTCTCCACTTTTCTTACTTGGTTTTTAAAATCCTTCTTTAGCTCCTCCATGGCCTGCAACAAGTTAATATTTTTCTTGGAAGCTTCTAATGCAGGAGTTTTGATTTTGTTGACTTCTTCTGGTTCCATGTTTTGATCCTTTTTGTCTGAAAAAAAGGATTCTATGGTCTGATTGTGCTTCTTCTGCTTGCTCATCTTACCAGCCAATTACTTGACTTTTGAGCTCTTTGCCACAGTAGAACTCTGCTTCCAGAGTTGAGAGTTTTATCACAAATAGCTGGGGGTTTTACAGTTGTTGTCAGAAGTCTAAGGATGGTGCCCTCTCTACAGCCAACACAAGCTCTATCACACTGGCATTTCTCACCCCAGGACCACCACCCAAGAAAATGACCCAGATCCAAGCAGGTCAAAGCAAGAGCAATTACTCTCTGAATGGTTGCTTGGTCCCTCTAAAATCTGCAGGCCAGGAGCTCCAGAGGCAGCCATGCAGCAGCAGCTGCACCTCTCACCCTGTGGGTGGGGGTTGGACCACTCTCTTTTGTCACCCAGCTCCAACAGAGTCCCCCACTGACCTTTTACTCTCTCTTTGGTGTTTATGGATTGAGAAGTCTGGAACCGGCCACAACTGATAGTGATTAACTCTCCTAAAGTCTGCTCTGGACAGTCTGGGCCACTGGTTAGGGCCAACCTGAATATCAGACCATGCAGCTCATGTGGGACTGCACTTGGTTCCTAGCTTAGTGTGATAGACCCTTCCTGTTGGTCTGCCAGGCTAGCTTCAGTAGGAGATTTGTTTCTGTCACTTTGTGGGTTCTGTAGCTCTAAAATCTGTTTTGAGTCATATATTACAGGTATTGGAGGTGTTGTTGGGGGAGCTCATCTAATTTCTGGTTTCTACTCTGCCATCTTTTCTCTGCCCCTACATGGATATTTTTAAAGAGTGGACCATAGGTAAAGTTTTGTGATTTAGAATATGGTCCCTAAAAAAACTACTGTTATAATAGGCTTGAAGCAATTAGATAATCAAATACTTGTGTGAGACTCTTCCTGAAATGGAAAAGGTACAATTCTTCTTCTACTTAAAGTTACTTATATCAATTTAATTTGTGGGAATGGAAGAAGAGTATTTAGGAATTCATCTGCTGCGAGTCAAGCAGAAGGAAGAAAATGCTTCTTAAAACTTTGACTTTAAAATATCTGTACAGTTTGGCTTGAAGTCAGAAATAAAGCCAGAAATTAATGGGCATACTTTCAGGTATTAGCAAGTTAAGCTCTCTCTGCAGGAATACAAGTTTACTCAACCTGCAAGGTTTTATGGAAAAATGAAGTCAGGCTAAGAGGCAGGCAGGGCTTTTCCCAAGGTCCAAAGTATATTTAATCCACACTACAGAAACCAGAAACTTTACATCTGAAATGGCACATGAGAAATCATATCACAAATCCACATGTCCTTTTTTTTTTTGTAGGTGAGCAAAAAGGATATTAAGCAAGACTGCCACTTCTCCTGAATACACTATTTATTTACAATGCATGGTTTTGGGTTATTATCTTATAACCTGATGCAGGAAGTCAGAGGTGCCAAGTTTGAGATTGTGGTGATTTAAGGGAAGTATTGTAAAAATCATCTGCAGACTCTTTAAGAGGATCAGTGTAGCAATATATATGCAGTAGTGGCAATTTTTTTAAAAATCAGTCCTGTTCATAATGAAAGTACTTTTTCCCCTTGCCTCTACCTGTACTATTGACATTACTCACAGAGGAGGAATTTAAAACAGCTCAACCAGAGACCAACCAACTGAATGCAAGTGACAGATTTACTGAAAATTCAGTAAGTCAGACAAAAAGGAACATAACATCAACTTTCAGATTTAGATTATTTTTCCCATATTGCTTAGGCCCATTTTTTCCAACTCATATTTCACTTGCATATCTTTGATTAAAGTTAGTTCTTGTTTATATGAACTTATAAACAAACTGGATTTTTAAAAGCAGAAAAGAAAAGTCTAATAATATATGTCTGACTAATCTTAAACCTTAACATTTATTTTATCCTGGGAATATTACAAAGAAATTTAAAATAAAAAGGATAAATTCTACTTTTATAGTTATCTTAGATGAATCAATATCCAATGAATTAGAGATTATTTATAGTGATGTAGTACAGATGAAAACATTTTATTTGTTTTACGCAAAGTAAAAATGGGAACAGCTAGCCTCCTAGTGACAGATCACTTAGGGAGTATGTACTTTATGTTGAAAGGAAAAAACATTGGGTTAGGAAATAATGATTTGTAAGAAAGCACAGGGGGCGGAGCCAAGATGGCGGAGTAGAAACAGCTCCTCCAAGCCTCTCTGCCCCCAGGTTCCCCCCAAACTATGTAAAAAAGGACTCTGAACAACTTCTGGAGCCCCAGCACCCACAGAACGACACAGAGAAGCTAACCTCCCGCTGAGGACAGCCCAGCAGCCCTGCAGGAAGGACCAGCGCAGCAGTCTGGGAGCCGCAGCACACAGAGTGCAGAGCGCAGAAGCCGAGCCGAGCCCAGGTCCGCGTGAGCCGAGGTTTTAGCCCCAGGGCAGCAGGGCCAGCAGCCAGCTGGAGGAACCCCAGAACACCAGGAGCTGTGGGGACTCCAGAATTATCAACATAGACATGCCTAGGACAAAGTAAGAGGTTAGTGTCCTATGGACTTTGGGACCTGTATTTGGGGAATGTGTCAGCTCCCTCCCCTGGGGGCTAGAAGCCGCTGAGGGGACACGCCATTTTGTAGTTTTCAGAGGCAGCTCGGGCTCCCAGCCTACAAATCGTGGGGAGATCCAGCGATCAGTCTTGGGGGGTAATCGCTCTTGCTTTAACCTCCCTGGATCTGGATTGTGATCTAGGGTGGAAGTTGTGGGTGGGTTTACAGCTTGCCAGAAACGGAAGTTGCCCCCCACACGTTCGGGACGAAAATTCCTCTATCTGGCCTTAAAGCCATAGTGTGGCAACAAGCCCAAAAGTCAAGCAATTAAGTGGCAACATGCCAAGGCAAAGGAAACAGAAAAATGCAACCCTAGACTCCTATTTGGGGGGCATAGAGTGGGAAAAGGACTGTGAGGTCAGAAGTCCTGCTCCAAAAGCCCCAGGGGAAAACATGAGCGGGTTGCAGGCCATAGAGGACCTTAAGAAGGACTTTAAAAATCAAATAAGAGAAGTGGAGGAAAAATTAGAAAGAGAAATGAGAAGGATGCAGGAAAAGTATGAAATGAGGGTCAACAGCCTGACTGAGGAAAACAACACCTTAAAAAATAGACTAGCTCAAATGGCAAAGGAGGCCCAAAAGGGCAATGAGGAGAAGAATGCCTTAAAAAGTCGAATTTGCCAGATGGAAAAAGAATCTCAAAAGTTCACTGAGGAGATTCATTCCTTCAGAGTTAGACTGGAGCAAATGGAATCTAGTGACTTTATGAGAAATCAAGATGCTGTTAAGCAGATCCAAACAAATGAAAGATTAGAAGGCAATGTGAAATATCTCATGGGAAAAACCACTGACCTGGAGAATAGATCCAGGAGAGACAATTTAAAAATTATTGGACTACCTGAAAGCCATGATCAAGGAAAGAACCTAGAAATCACCGTTCAAGAAATTCTCAAGGAAAACTGCCCTGATGTTTTAGATCCAGAGGGCAAAATAGAGGTTGAAAGAATCCATTGATCACCTCCTGAAAAAGATCCCAAAAAGAAAACTCCCAGGAATATTATAGCCAGGTTCCAGAATCCCCAGATCAAGGAGAAAATACTACAAGCAGCCAGGAAGAAACAATTTCAATATTGTGGAAACACAATCAGAATAGCCCAGGACCTGGCAGCTTCTACACTGAGGGATCGAAGGGCATGGAATATGATATTCCAGAGGGCAAAAGAACTGGGAATGAACCCAAGGGTCACCTACCCAGCAAAACTGAGTATTTTGTTTCAGGGGAAAATATGGTCATTCAGTGGAATAGAGGACTTTCAAGCATTCTTGAGGAAAAAACCAGAGTTGAATAGAAAATTTGACATCCAGACACAAGAAGGAAGAGATGCCTGAGAAGGTAATCAGGGAAAAGAAATCAAAAGGAACTTATCAAAGTTGAACTATTTACATTCCTATATGGAAAAGCAATAACTGTGACTGATGATATCTTTCTCACTATGAAAATAATGGAAGAAGGGTGTGTGGTCATATGAATACATATGTGAATGTGTGTGTATATGGTTACAGTTATATATGGATAGAGGGCATAGGTTGAATTTGTTGGGAAGGGAGAATACTCAAGGGATGAAATTATGAGGTGAGAGAGGAAAGTGGCAAGAGGAGATGGGGAGAGACAGGGTAGGGTAAACTATCCCATGTAGAAGAAGCAAGGGGAAGTGGTTGCAAAGGAGGGGGAGAATAAGGAAGGCTAAAAAGGCAAAACCACATTCACATTGAATTTGGTTCAGGGAGAAAATGACATACATACTAAATGGGATATCTCAACCTGCAGCAGGATAGGGGTAAGGGGGATGAGAGGAGGGATGATGGATGGGAGGGCATCCTTGGGGTGAGGGGAGGTTGGAAGTACCCACTATAGAAGAGGGACAGGATCATGTAGGGAATGGACCAGGTGGGGGATGGGATGAGTGGGAGGGAATTATAAGCAGCCTTGTACAATATATCTACCATGATAATGTTTTGCATAGCTAGACATGTACAACATATACTGAATTACTTATCTCCCAAAAAGGAATGGGTGACAAGGGAGGAAGGAAATGGTTCTGAAATTCGAGGTCGTAACATTAAATGTTTCAAATATATATATAAAAAAAAAAAAGAAAGCACAAAGAAATTTGATGAATTTACATTGCCAAATATAAAATGAAAGAAATTTCCAAAGGTTACTGTATACCTCACATTTCAATTAGTCGCACTTTGTATTACTTTATCTTACTACAGCCTTTTCTCCTTCTTACCTTGCATAGCACTTTATACCCCCTTCTAATCGTACTGGATAATCAATACTATAACTATTGAATGGTGATTATACAAAATTGCTTATGTTTGTATAGATCTTGTTCAGTAATTTGGATGAAATTACTAATTGCATATCAAATAAATTACTTGGTTTTATTTATTTCTCTTGTTCCATTGATGAAATCTACTTATTCAGTTTTACCTTATCTATAGTCTGCTATTGGATGGAATGTTCTATAAACATATTAAATTCAACTTGACCAGGTACCCAAAAATCAATCTATATTTTACAATTCTCCTATTACTTTCAACAGTACCACATTCCTCCCAGTCACCCAGGCTCATAACTGAGGTATTATCCCCAATTCCACTCACACTTACCCTCATATTTAATGGGTTGCCAAGGCCTATACGGTTTACATTCCTAACATATTTCCTATATACACCTTGTTATCTCTCCTCCTAGCACTGCCACCAACCTAGTATAGATCCTTATCTCTTTATGCTTAGAGTACTTTAATATCTGATTAGTTAGGGTCCTGGTCATAGGTGTCTCAACATCCTACTGTTAGCTATCAAAGAGATCTTCCTAAAGACTAAGTTTGGCTATATTACCCATACTGCTAATCAATACATTCCAGTAGGCTTCCATCACTTTTAGGATCAAGTATAAACTGATCTATTTGACAAAGTTCTTCATAATCTACCCCTGCCCCTTCCATTATTCTTTTACTTTGCACTCCCCCTTCCTACCATATACTATAATACAGTGATGCTGGAATCCTTGTTCTTCTCTAAATAGGATAATTCATCTCCCTGCTCAAGGCATTTTCTCTTTCTCTCTCCAATGCCTGGAATTCTCTCCATTCTCATTTCTACCTACAGGCCTCCTCCCTGACTTCCTTTAAATCCCATCTAAAATTCTACCTTCTTTAGAAAGATTTCTTTGATTTCCCCTTCCCCCATTCTAGTGCCTTCCCTTTGTTGATTAATTCCAATTTATCCATGTATAGCTTGTTTGTACATAGATATTTGCATGTTATCTCACTCATTAGATTGTAAATTTTTGGAAAGTTTACACTATCTTACCTTCTCTTTGTATCCCCAGCACTTAGAACAGTGCCCAACATATAACAAAGGTTTAACAAATATTTAATGAAAGATCAAGAAAATAATGGAAATATTTGATTTGTTGCTAGGATTAGTACATCTTACTTTCTCTCTATTTAGATCAAGATTGGCTTGCAGAAAAGGAAACTAAATATCATAAACAAACATAGACCTACTTGTATGTGGCCTCACCTTCTTTCAAATAACTTGTATATGCAAAAACTTTAAACTGTCTTCAAGGGATATAAACCTTTAAAACTGTCATTTCCTCCTTTTGCTTGCTACCTGAGACTTTATTTGTGTTTTCTTTGAATTTGTATCTTACATTCTTATTAGTAGTCTGCACTGATCTCTAAAAAATCAGCATAATGAACAACTCTCCAAATGGCATATTTTTCCAAAAGACATAAATAAAACCCTAACAACAGCCTCTATGTAAGAACTACCAAATGAGATGCTGGTGAACATTGAAAAATGCACACTTCACTCAGACAAATGTTTTTCAGTAGTAAAGCTATGATTACATTAAAGCCATCTTTTGGGAAGTGTTTATTTGATCCAGACTAATGATTTATTGGGAAACTATGTGGCACAATGGATAGAGAGCAGAGTCTGGAGTCAGGAAGGCAGATCTTTCTGAGATCAATTCTGGCCTAAGACATTTACTGACTTGACCCTGGATAAGTCACTTAACCCTGTTTGCCTCAATGTTTTCATCTGTAAAATGAGTTGTAGAATGAAATGTCAAACTACTCCAGTATCTTTGCTAAGAAAACCCCAAATGGAGTCATAGTCAGACACACCTGAAAACTGAACAACAACAATAATTTATTAGAGTGAACAAATCCTAGCATGGAAACTTCCCTGACCAACACAAATTAGCAACTCATAGTCATAACAAATTGCCCAGGATAATGAGAGATTATATTTTGACCAATGGTCAAAAAGCTTTAAGAAAAGACTAGAGAACCAGTGACTTCATTATTCACAGGCTGGCTATATATCCACTCTTGCCTACTGACTGCTGATTATCATAGCTGTGTGAATTTAGAGTTGGAAGGGACCTCAGAAGATATCTTATACTAGGCCCCTATATTATAAATGAGGCAGTTTTTGTACAAAGAAAGTGGTGACAGGGAAGCCCAGAGCTCTTACTTAAATTCAGATGCTCCAGCTCAAAAGTCAATGCTCTAATATATAATGCTGCCTCTCATAATTAGTATTGAATTTGACCAAGGAACTTAAGAAAAATAATGAAAAGTGATAGCCATGTACCCATAAGGATTTGAGTCTGTAAACAGCATTCCCAGTTATAGGAAATGAACATTGAACTAAAAGGAAATAACCTGAAAATTTCAATTCCTCTCCAGGAACTGTAGTCTGAGATTCATGATTCTTTGAAAGAGATAAAATCAGGTTGTAGAGATCCATATCTGTTGATGGATCTGATCATATTATCTTGTGGTTTTTAAGGTAAGGAGATGAAATCAGTAGTGCATAATCCAATAAAGTGATAAAGAATATAACCAAGCCCTCCCTAGAGATGCTTTGGAGACTGCCTGCTCCATCTCACACTAAAAATCCCTTGGGAAATGAATCAAGAACCAAACAAGCAAACTCCTGCAAGAGAATTATAAACTGGGTACAGTCCTAGTCGATTATCCTGATTTCACTGTGACAAAGCTGGCAATGAATTTTCATTAAAATTTACAAAAAGAACCACAGAGGTTACAAACAGTTCACAGCTATAATGTTCTCTCATTATCCAATTTCTTCTTTTTTTTATCTTTAACCATATTCATTTAGCATTCAGTTAAAAGACACAGCAGGGTTCTCTTGAACCTGCCACCAATGATTTATTATGCTCATTTTCTATTCATTTGTTTATAGATCAAACACGGAGTAAAAGGTACGACAATATTGGATGCATTTAATAAAACACATATACATACACTAAGTATTTAAACTTTGCATTATGCTAGGTTAGACAGTTTGGAAGGAAGACAACAATTACACTTATGTAATTGCTTTGATCATGGATAAATGCTGCCTCTAGAATCAATATGACCATTTAGTGCAAGGTTGTAGTTGTCAGGTAAGAGATGTCCAGAGATGGGATTCTTATAGCATTATGTATTAGGAGCATATTAAGTACATGAGTGCACAGACAAACAAATTGATAATTATGACTTCTGTCAATGTTCCTTACCCACCTACAGGTTGCATGAGATGATATTATTAATAGTCATAATCACTTAATCGTTTATCAATAAAATTAATAGCAACATTTTAATAGGTATCATTGTGTTGAATATCCATACTGTCCAAGCTATGTGCAATGAAAAGCTTTTGAAATGTAGAGACCTGAGAGAAGAAATCAGAACCATGTGGGAAAGTATGATCACCCTTATCACCCTGTCTGAAGATTCTTTCAGGATACCTATTGAAGATAAACATATCCAAGTACTTTTATTCAGTTTTAAAGCATTCATTTCATCCATTTGTATCGAAGTCCACAGAACAAAATACATCCAAATTGAAATAGAAAGATAGTGAATAGTACTAGAGCTATTTCTATGTGAAATTGTGAGTTATCATGTGTGCACATGAAACCAATCTATGCAAGACGTATGGGTTCATACCTGATTAGCGCTGATAGCTAATTTAAGTTAAATAGAGAGGTAGGGGAGAGAATAAGGCCATGGTGCTCTGAGAAAAAAAATTATAAGTATAGCTAAATATTATGACTGGTTTCTAACAAACATATGCAGAATTCTTTCTTTCTGATGTTTGCTATGTTAGCAAACATTTATCATACTGCCATAGATTTAATTTTCTTAAAGGAATAAATTAATTCACGTCATTCTAATGGCTACTTTTGGGAAAACAGGCTAGGTTAGGTCATTTGTGGCACAAAATAGGGTGTGTCTGAATCTGACAACCATACCAAGTACAACAATGTATTGATTAATGATAGCAGCACTAGAATAAGTGTTTGGCTTCTAATAGTAGCTACTTTGAAGATGACAAGACTCACTGCGACTTTTTTAGTTGCACTATATAGTTGTTTAAACACACATTCATACAGTTAACACATTCACACATCTTATGCTTTTATGGTCACATCCCCTAGATATGTTTGCTGGCCTGTGAACAAAGCTATCATGTGATGGTATACTTTAATTAGGGCCAGCCACAGGACAAAAAAAAAAATGTAAAGTGAAACAAAGTCAAGACTTTAAATTATGATGAAGGATGGTGTGACAGAGAAAAAACAGATGAGGAAATTCACAAAATTGCCAATTTAAACTCCTCTATAGAACCAAAACAAGAAACTCTTCCCTTCGAAGCTTTTCAAAGGCAATAATTCAAAGAGAGCTCAGCTACCTTACAAATTTGATTTTTTTTTTATGTTGTAAGTAAGACTAGTGGGAGCATTGCTACTCAGAATGAGATAAAACAAGACACCTTCAGCAGTTTGAAATATCCACCTATACAGTAAATTCAGAATTGTGGCTATTCTAGTTATGCACAGCTCATTTCACTGTGGTATTTAGTATGATATAATTTTATCAGAATGCATGCCTTGATTTTATCCCCAGGTTCCAGGGGGATTCATAGCCCCTTTATGGCCAAGTCATATTTGTTTTATTATTGTCATGCATTTGAAAAACAAGGAAAGTGTTTCAAATGGAAACTACCAACAGAATAAGATTATGAGAAAGAATATTGCATACATATTTTGTGTGTGTCACTGTGAATTCTAAAGCTTTAGAGAGGAATGCTCTAGAATTAATTTGAAAAAGAAAGTGAATCCTTCAGGAAAAAAAATCATACCATTTCCATTTATCCTAAAGCAAAATGTACAACAGGTGAATGAGCAAAGTAAATAAAACTTTACAATTCTTGCATTCTAAAGCTGTCCAGTGGTAGAGAAATCATAGTTGGATAATATTATCATAAAGATTATATTTTCCTTCATGAAAAGTGAACACACAGCACACAATGACATAGCTAGCCTGGCAAGGAACTGCCAGATTCCATCCGATGACATTGCTCGTTAAATTTCACCCCAATCCATTTTGCATGGTCTCTCAACCATTTAATGTGCATACCATTCACATTTGCTGGCCCGGTGCATTTCAATTATGTCCCTCAGCTTTGTCTGCTACTTACCTCGCTTCAGGGTGATGGGCAACTTATTGATTGAGCAAGATGGAAAAGGCCTCTGTGTGTGTGTGTGTCTATGTGCGTGCAAGCGCAGGCATGTGTGTCTTTCTTTTAATCTTATCTCCTCTCAGCTCATCTCATTTACTCTAGTTACTTATCATCTCTCTTTCCTACTTCACCCTTCTCTTCTCCTTCTCCTTACCCTTCCCTATCCTCATCTCTTCTGTCTCTGTTACTATGTTTTCTTCTTGTCTCTTTTTTTTGGTTTCTATCTCTATATGTCTGTTGGTGTTGACCTCTTTGTCTTTCTCTATGTTTCTATGGCTCTGTATCTGTGTTGTTACCTCTGTTTTTGTTTGCTCTCTCTCTTTTTCTCTCTTTCTGTCTCTTGTACACACTCTTGTCTTCCTCTCTATCTCTTTCTCTCTCTCTCTCTCTCTCTCTCTCTCTCTCTCTCTCTCTCTCTATATATATATATATATATATATATATATATATATATACATAGATAGGCAGAATGATAGATACAGTCTATTTCTTTATTATTTCCTTAAGATCTTTCTTTCAAAGTAGGACCTACAATTCAATTCACATGTACCCAATAGAATGTCATTCTAGCTCATTTACTGCTCCAGTCTCTTTCAAAGAAGAAGAAAATGCTACTTCCCTACCAGATAACTTTAAACTTTCTCTGTATTTGTATTTTTTTCTGATTGTTGCAGAATTGTAAAACTTCAAAGAGGTGGTGTGGTGTAGTAGAGAAAAGACCAGTTTTGAATTCCTTCATTCAAATGTAGCCATGGACAATTTGAGCTTAGTGATCTAGGTACTTAAGATACCTCTTCTTGTTCTTAGGGAATCCTCTAGGTCTATATAAAAGGTAGTGCAGTAGACAGATCTGAGGAGTTTCCTAGTGAGATTGATGTGATTATCCAGAGGGGAATTTTGCTTAGAATCTTTGTCTTTCCTCACCACTCTTCAGAGAAATGTCAAGAGGACAAAAGACAATATCTAATTAAGTCTCACAGGCTACACCAGTATTAATTGGTTTATAGCCTCCCCTTGGCATATCCTAGAGGACATGTTCCAGAGACAGCGGGTGCCCCTAATATTAATTGGTTTACTTGTACTTTCCAGAGGATGTATGGAATCTTGTTATAAGAGATGTCTCTTTGACTTGTTTTATAAAAAGTACCTTCACCAAGGAAATGGGACTTATTTTTTACCTTTCCTATCAATCTTTCCTGAGGGTATGTGTGTGTGCAAATTTCCTGTTTCCACTTCCCCAAAGAGCAATTAATGGGTATATAAAGATAGAAGCACATGTAATAGTGTCAGGCTGAGGGCATCCTCTAAGGCACCATGATCATGAAGTTTCTGCTGTTTTATCTGATGGTGGCAACAGGTTTGGGCAGAAAACAGAAACTTTCTAGCAAGTGTCTCAAAGTGTAGTTGGCCACAGCTCCCTGCTTGAGTTCCAGATTTCTGTTTCCTGAGTCTCCTAGCATGTTTGAAGAATACATTTGGGTTAATCATCGGTAGTATATTGACAACCACATAGAAATAGAGAATTAGTTCCCTCAGGCAATATATTAGACACATGGCATCCTTTCTATAAGTTTTCAAAATAATGTTAATAGGCCCAAAAAACTCTTGGCAAGGATACTTTTGTTTAATTTGGCACTTAGTCTACAAGTGTATGCAGAAGAGCCAAGAAAATAAGATCTATGTGTGGATCATAGCCTTCTTCATAAGTGCCATGATTTAGAACAATGGTATATCAACAGATGCATTTGAGATAACTTTAAATTATTTATCAGTATCTCCAAAGCTGGAATCTTGTCATTTTCCTTTGATACAGTAGTTCACTCAAATTCTTGACAATGAAAAGAATGTTATTGTGCATATGAATTCAATTCTATGTCTGTCATTGATCTTATCCCCTCTTTACACCCCACTGTTTTACATTAGTGGATATTGGCAAGAATCATGATCATTCTCAATTAGGGTCTATGTCAAAGAGCAGAGATATTTTACTTAAAGTCTCGTACATTTTAGAAAACTCAAATGCAAAGATGATCTTTCAGAATTGGCATGTTATAGAATATTAAATCTTCAAAGGATGAAATTTGAATTAAATTTATGCCTTAAAAAAAAGGTAGACATTACTACTTCTAGCTTTACTTCATCAGCATGAATTAGGGGGAAACAGAAAATTGAGTTAAGACACGATTTGTTGTCTTGGAAGATTTTTGAAATCTGTTCACAATTTTATGTGAATTTAAGCTATTTTGTGGTTTAAAATAGTTATTTTGGGAAAACAACTGACATTCCTAAATATTTTTCAAAAGTCTGTCCAATATTTTTAATTTATTTATGCACTATTTCTATAGTTTTTTAAAATATTATAAATTATATATAGTCCATTGTTATAAATACAATCATATATGAATGTGTATATGCATATATTGTATACTTATACATTTATATATACATATGTATACAAAGCACAATGATTTTCTATGATTGCAAGAGAACTTTTAAAACATAACCATTTTGTCCTCAAAAGACGTTTTGAACTCTTAATGTCTAACTCAAGTGTTTGCCTTATCTAACAATGAGCTGGGCCTTTATATTCACTTTAAATATAAAATTAAGAAAAAATAAATTAAACTTTTTCAAAAAACACTTAATATCTTTTTTAAAAAGTAGGAGCTTCATATGCTTATGTGGCCAGCCGAAGAACACAATTCTGACCTACCCTTTGCCTTCTTTCCTCTACCCCATTCTCTGCAATATGAAAAACAGAAATCTCAGAGTGAACTTTCCCAGACAAAATGGGGATAGTAGTAAAGTATCCCAAGGAAAAAAAAAATTTAGAGTGGAGTTTGTGGAGAATGTTTCTCAGCGTCTACATCAAAGTGAGAGGAGAGGATATTTCCTGAGCAGTATGATCCTTGAATTGAACATTTCCACCAGTAAATTGAGATGGCTTAAGGAAGTACAAGAGTCAAAGCTTCCCTCCATAATAACACCAAGTTCAAGAATTTGGGGATTATTCTCCCATAGAGGGAGAATTCCCTGAGTAAGACACATCTTAGAGAAAGAAGAGGATCACATTGGTGTTGGGAGGAACAACCATCATTTAGAGACAAAGTGTGGCAAACAAGGATTTAGAACATTACCATCACTAATGCTCTACCTCACCTGCCCAGTTGAGTTATTTAGAATTGCAGATAGTAGACTTTTGAAAACACAGGTATGAAGCAAAAGGAAAAAAAAAGATTCTGAAAATTGAAATTCAGCTTAGACCAACATCTTACACCACTCTTCATGGTACATTCTGAAAGGATATGCAAACTTAATATTATAGGTTATGCTATTTAAAAAAAAATAATAAATGGGGCAGCTAGATGGTACAGTGGATAGGATACCTGGCCTGAAGTCAGGAAGGCTTATCTTCCTGAGTTCATATCTGGCCTCAGACACTTAGTAATTATGTAAACCTGGGAAAGTTGCTTAACCCTGTTTGCTTCAGTTCTTCATCTGTAAAACGAACTGGAGAAGGAAATGGCAAACAACTCCAGTATCTTTGTCAAGAAAATCCCAAAATGGGTTCAGAAAGAGTCAGAAATGACTGAAACAAATGAACAATTTTTTTTAAGAGAGAAACATCATGTATCTTTCTATCCATTATGCCATGAAACATACATAAACATACATACTCCTTTATGTATTATTCCCCATTTAAGTAATCAGAAAACACCGTGGAACAAAGAAAGCCATGGCTTTTTGAATGAATTAGAATGTAGCTAATAAAACATCTTCCCATTATTAATTGGCTTGCCAACTTAGTAAATTAGAATAGATTGGGAAGTCTTTTTTTTTAACTTAATGATAGATAATTAATAGATATTGATATATGTTCATATGATATAATATAATATCTGTAGTTATATGTGCATGTATTATATATATATATGCCTATTTCTATTGAAATATATGTGCGCGTTTATATAGCAAAAGTTTTAAACTTAACTATAGCTATATTTATCTCTATATACATATTTCTATCTATCCATCTATAAGATTAATAACTTAAACTATACTAAAACTTTTGGAAGAATTTGTATATTAAATTTTAAATAAATGTTGTCATTGAAAAAAAAGATACCTTATAACTTGCTTCTTATTTAAACCAACAGCCTTGAGATATTTATAATTGGGCCAGAGATTCAAAAAGATTATTTGGGAGAAATTGTTCATGTTGCAATTTGAGTTTTGCAAGATTTCAAGTTCATATTTTAAAGAATATTATTATTGACTTCCTAAGACTCCTTTATATCTGAGTGCTGAAATAGACCCATTCTGTAACTTAGGGAATTTTTTTAAGACATAAGGGCAAAATTCACATTAAGCCTTTTTCTTCTCCTATTTAAAATATTCCCAGTCTTCTGGAACTCACATATGCCCAGTCTTCTGTAACTCACCATATGTCTATCTTATTCAGCTTTCTGAAACTGGCAACATGCCACAAAAATATGGAAAAGGTTTAATTAGTGTGGGTGTGCATATACACATAAAATATATCTGCATATATACATATAAGTACATATATGTGTGTATATGCATGCTTTACCACAAAGCTTTGAATTAAATGATTATATTATTATTCAGATTATTGTATTTTCAAAATACTGCTCATACCATCAAGTGCTATGTAATAGTCATGATACAAAATACAACGGATATAGCAACTGGGCCTGTAATTTCAGTGGTATAAGGTACAGATGAAGAAACTTTCTCTGTCAATCAATCTTTTCCTTAACTTTGATAATTACCTACAGGACTGAATGCCCTGGACTTCTCCAGGATCAATTAGCCTGTATGTATAAAAGGGGGAAGTTGAAGTCATTCCTTTAGCGGTTAGATTAAAATAAGACTCACAATTTCTCTCCATTTGGACCTAAATAATGTAATATTCCTTCAGATTTAGATTCAACTTATTTAACTGACCACCACCAAATTTATGTGTTCTTTGATACTTATAAACTTTATTACAGTAATGGTATTTGTAAATTCTTTTACATATACCTATATATATATATACATATATACATATATGTGTGTGTGTATCCTCTTTTTCCCACTCCTGTTTTCCACTCCACCTTTAAAATACTGCATAATGCTATGCAGACTACTCAAATTCTTCATAATGGAACTTTGCTCAATTTACAACCTTTCCATAGTTATCCCTATAAAACAAAAATAAATTTGTTGAAACAAAGAATGGAAACAAACAGAAACTAATGGGTACACCCTGAATTGTTTTTAAATCTGGTTGTCTACCTTCTGTACTTGTTCCCTACCAAATTGTATCTTTTTCTGGGATATAGAACATTAAAAAAAATGCAGGTGACTTTTAGTCTGTAGAGCACAACTCAAGTTTTCTGTCACCATAGTGAATAAAGCTGATCTAATATCTTGGTTCAATACAGGTTAATCATAACTTTAAAGGCATGGAATCCAAGATTAAGAGAATATTTGGGGGGTAAGGAAGATAGGCATAAAAAAGTCAATACTTAAAAATTCAAGTCCGTGCTTCTGTTAGATCTTTCTGTCCCACCCTTCTACAATTCCCCCCACATACCTCATCCCTTAGCACCAAAGGCCGTTGCTTGCTCATATGTGCGTTTTAGCTATATAATCTTCTTCAAAATGTTACCTGCAGATGGGCCTGGGTAGTTAAGTTAAGCAATGCTCCAGTGAGAACTATAAAGCATGACCTGCTCTTTATGATCTGCTATTTAGCAGGATTATTGTTATTTATCAGCTCTGAGACAGCCAGTCCTTTTCCCTTTAAGACATAACCATAAACTTCTAAGCCATTTTCTTGATGGCCCTCCCAATGCCAAAATCTCTTTAGTTCCCTATGGTTGTCAGTCCTACTAAGGTTTTGAAATATGTCTCATCCATTTAGATGCTGTCCATAGAGCATACTAGTTGCATACTTTCTGAGTGCACCTAACCACACCTGTGATCCATCATTTATAAATTTTTTTATAGCAGGATTGTTCACCTAACAAAATAGCTCTAAGGCTGATAATAAAAAATGCAATAGAGAAACACAAGTCACAGTTCTAGAATGGAATAAGAAAGCTCCTCCCCCCAAAGAGCATGATGTTTTCAACCTAATTTCCCACTTAGATAATTTTTGACTCCTTCCTTCTCCTCCTACTCCTTCACTCTTCATTGTCTGATATTTACTGATTCCAAATTAGATGCTAGATGAAAATATAGTATTGTTCTTTCACAATGGGCTTCAAATAGTAACTTTCTAGATTTTTAATTTTTGCATTCCAATGAAGGTGAAAATCCTGACCTAAATCATATATTTAAATGGCATTCAAATGCTTAAAATTAAACTATGATTATTGAAAAACTTTATTGTATGAAAACTTAAAATCAATACAAAAATCCTGTTTATTTTTACAATAGAAACACCTAGCCAGATATTTTCCCCATACTTTAAATTATTTTTTATTTTATTTTTTTATTTTATTTATTTTATTTTTTATTTTTAGACAAATGCTAAGACTTAAACGCATAAGAAAAGAAAAAGAAACATAAACTTAAATATTAAATAAGAAAAAATAAAATAAGAAAATTCTAATAAGAAAAGAAAAAGAAACATTATAAACTTAAATATAAAAAAATTTTTTTAAATCATGTGCACAGAAGAACCTAAGAGAGGATTCAAAATACATAACAATAACTAATCATTTCCATAAAGCCTATATATTAAATACTGTGCATTTAGTGGAAAGCTATTCATCTTTTCTTTGCTTTCTCATAGGTTTTCTTTTATTACCTGCTATATCCTTTTTACTTTGTTCCTTTCCCCTCTTCCTACTTGCCATGGGCTGCTCAGTGTCCAGCACTTAGCATGATCTGGAGACGTGAATAAGAAATGACCAGGCCATGTGGGTAGTTCAAGGAAGAACAATGAACTCCATTTATTGATACTCAGGGAAAGGTTTTTATAGAGCAAGGAGGCAAAGGAAGGGGACTCAAGTTTTCTAATCATTACCTTATTCTGTTGTATCCTGGAAGTAGCATGGAATAGATAATTTGATAAGGATTTCTTATCTAGGAGACTAAAGTCTTAGGGTAAGCCCTTTGATCTAGGCCTCAGGTACCTGCTAATGTAGCCGCAGTCATAAACGGATACAATTGAGAGCAGACTTCAAGGCTGAAGCGCAATCCTCAAAAGTCAACAAGTTTAGAGTTGGCCACCCAAAGATACCTGAGTGCAAAATCAGATATGTCTTGGGGCAGAGCCTGTTAGTCTCAGAACTCAGATACCATCCTTATAAGTGTAACCCATATTAAAAGAACTCCAGAGCTGACTTAGTGAAAAGTCGCATCTCGAAGAGGTCTTTATTGTTCAGATCCATTGATATCAGGGTAATTATCTGAAGTCCTGGCTCATGCCTCTTTGGCTCACCACACCTACTCCCTATCCACCTCCCCAAGGCTACAATTGAGCATGGATATATTTATATATAGGTATTGATATATACATACAGCTATATACACATACTTACATACATACAAAAAATATAATTTCCCTAAGAGAGTTTACTCTTAATCTTGTTTTTATATTTGTGCATATCTATTTTTTTCCTCTCTCCTACCTCCTCTACTTTACTTCTTCCTGGTACCTTGCTTACTTAACCTACCCTCGTTCCAGCAATCCCTCCCTCATCCTCCCATTTTCCTAAATCTCAAGACACTTTTCTATACCTCTTTGACCTATTCCATTCCCTTCCCCTCTAAAGCTCCTTCCCTTATCTTCCCATTCCCCAAATCTATCACCCTTCTATACCTTCCTTTTAACCTATTTCCTCACCCTCCCCTCTAAAGATCCCTTCTCTTATCCTCTCCCCCTCCCTATCCCCTTAGAGTTTCTTTTCTTAAATTTAGAAGATTTTTATAGTCTTCTAGATGTATATGTAATATCCCCTCTTAAACCCATTCCTGATGAAAGTAGATTTGCAGAACTAACAGTCCTCTCATCCATCTAATTCCAATATATTGGTTCTTCCTTTTGCACCTCTCTTGTACAAGATAATTACTCTTTTAGCCGTTGGTGAATGGTTTCACTGTTTAAAGTCATAACATACTGAGGTCTACCCCAATCTTTCTTATAAACTACCTACTTATTAATAACAATCTTAAACATAGGTTTCATATTTTCATACATAAAAGATTAACATTCTATCCTTATTAACTCACTTGTAAATGGTCATTGGTATGTACCTTATATGTCTCTTGGCTGTTGTACATCAAATCTTCAGTTCAGTTCAGGGTTTTTTTAAACAAAGTCCTGAAAGTTTGCCAGCTGATCAAATGTCCACTTTTTATTTCCATTCAAAATTATGCTTCACTTTGCCAGGTATATTTTCAGTTGGAGTTCCAGTTCCAGTTCTTTTGCTCTTCAATATATTGTTTCCAAAACTTACAGTCTTTTAGTGTTACTAACACTATGTCTTGTGTGATTCTAATTGTGGTGCCATCATCTTTAAATTGCTTTCTTCTTGTTGCTCATAATTTTTTGTCTTTGATTTGGGGGTTTGGGAATTTAACATTCCTGTGAGTTTTCCTTGTAGGATCTTTTTCAGATGGTAATCAGTGGATTTTTTTTTGTTGTTCTATTTCTACTTTCCCCTCATCTTCTAATGCTTCAGGGAAATTTTCTTTAATTATTTCTTGTATTATTGTATCAAGATAATTTTTTATCAGAAATTTCAGGTAATCCAATTATTCTTATGTTTTCTCTTCCTGATCTATTCTCTAGATCTGTTGTTTTTCTTATAATATGTTTCACATTCTGAGGGATTTTTTCATTCCATATATATAATGTCTTCATCTCTTATATTCAAAGAGTAATTTCCTTCCTTAAAATTCCAGATCTCCTTTTCTAATTGGTTGACTTTCTCATCATAATCTTCTTGTTTTTCTTGTATTATTCTTATTTTTCTTTTTAATTTTTCCTCAATCTCTCTCATTTGATTTTTAAAGGCTCTTTTAAATTCTTCAATGAATTTTTTTAGGCAGGTGACCATTTGAAGTTACACTTTGTGGTAGAAGAGGATTTCTTTACTCCAGTATCCTCCTCTGAGGATGAACCCAGGTCTTCTCTATTGCCATAATAGCTCTCTGTGGTTGGATTTTTTTCTCCTTTGCCTATGCATTTTTTGTGGGGTGTAATATTTTAGTTTTTATAATCATCTCTAGTCCTAGAGGATGGGAGGGGGGATACCTCTGGACTTTGAGCCTCTTCAGTTCTCCCCTCTGACCTTGAATTCAAAACCAAAGCTGGAGCTTCTTATAAGTGCCCAAAGTCTACAGGTCCCTGACCCATTGCTTCTGTACTCCCTAGGTGTGTGCTAGTTCTTTTCTCACCTAGCTGCTCTCCTCAACACCTGAGTCTTGTGTTCCTTGTCAGCAAAGGTTCCCTAGATCTTCCCCAGGTCATATGCCCAACTCCTCTCACTGTTCAAGGGATAAAGTTCCTGGGGCTAGGGCTGAGGCAGCCTCCCAACCCAGGTAAGTGTTAAGGGAATGGGAATTTAAGATCTTCCCTGCCCCTAGGCCCTTTGATAGACTTAAGTGACTCTGAGAACCTTCCTTGATTTGAAAATATACTCTGCCCCCTAATGGGCTGTATGTGGTCACATGGAGCCTGTGGCAGGAGGCTTGTTTTACAGGAATTTTTTTTACACCTTGGTGCTCTGTGATTGGGCAGTGCATCAAGAGGGTTGTGACATTCTCTGACCCAGGAAAAGGCCATATAAACCATGATATGAGGCTTTGTTTTGGGGCTCACTTTGAGAAGTGTTGTGTATTTTGACCAGATGAGACTAGGCAGCGGTTGAGCCCCCGGCTTTGAAAACCCAGATGTTGGTGCTTCCCTGTCTGATAACTGACTAGGTATGAATATAATGGTCAGACAGTTGGAGGTGTGTCTGCTGATGTTTCTCTGTCTTCCTGTATCATCTGGTTGTAACCTGTCTGTATACTCTAAAGTTTGGGGTGCTGACTTTTTCCCCTGAACAAGGTAAATGATATGTTTGATTGATTAAAGCAAGATTGTTAACCCATTTTGAGTTGCTTTACTTTAGAAAAGCAGATCTAAGAACCTGTGGTGGTAGCCATCCTAGATATGCTAGGGTGCTTGCTGCTACACTAAGCCCAAGACTTGCAGTTTGTTTAAGCAACTTGTTGCTTTTTGTTAAAGAGGACCCCAGCCTGGAATTATTTTCTCCTCACTGGAATGAAACCTAGTCCTGGGATTTTTCTTCAGGTCTTCTCTGATTAACCTGAGAGAACCTCTGTTCTGCTCCTATTCTTATTTGTTTTCAAGGCTCTAAGTAAGCCCAGAGTTGCTATTTTATCTCTTTTGGGGAGAAAATTCTTGAGAGTTTGAAATTTTCTGACCTATTCCACAATCTTCCCAGAATCCTCCCTCTGATATTTTTTTAAAATAGATTTTCTTGTGAAATAAAAGTATTCACCAAAAATATAGAAGCCAGAAAATATATCTCACAAATTTCAAATGGGTTCTGTACTTGTTCACTTGTTTTTGAATGGTTAAAGAAAAGGAAGAAAGGGCCAGGTAGGAAGCACCCATATGCATTTTGTTTAATTTTGGTTCAAATTTAAAGCATTTGTTTTTCCACACTATAAAGAAATTGCATATATAGCTATAAATAGCTATTTTTAAAAAGCATGTTTAAAGTCTTTATTTCAATTAGATATTTGAATCTAAGTCACACCCAGCTATCAATCTACCTCATCCAAACCACAAATGGAGTCTGTACTTTCCAACTCAGTAAGATTACAAATAAATTCTCCCATAATGGAAGTTACAATATATATCAATTTATATTGCTCTCGCTCTCTCTCTCTCTCTCTCTCTCTCTCTCTCTCTCTCTCTCTCTCCCTCTCTCTCTGGCTTGTCTTTCTGTCTGTCACTGTCTCTCTCACACACACCCTCTTTTATGTACACAAGCCTTGATGAGAATGATTTACATATTAGGAAAAAGAAGCTACATACTACTCACATCACTAAGGGGATGAAAACATGAAAAATAGATTTTCACATTATGATTAGAATTATGGTAAATATAACTTTAATGAAGAAGTCAACATTGTGTTGACTTCATGTGTGACTTCTGTTAAATCACCCAAATTTCTCTTTGCTTGTAGTAGTACTCACTGAATGAATAAATAGATACTTTCTTTGAAGGGTAAAGTGTGAACACTTTCTGTTGATAAAGTGTTTTGAAATTCTTTTTTTATATGAAATGTACAAAGCAATCTTTTGAAGATTCTACAGTAGGATGGTATATACATGCTATTGAACCTCAAAAATGGTGCCATCAGTTGCAGGAAGTGCTTGGTAAAACATATCTATTAAGTCTGTATGTTTTTTTCGAAGGAGTTACTATAAAAACTTGCCTTATTGAACTCCACTCAAGGTTGTAATATTGAACTGCATACCGTCCCTTAGCAAATCATTAAAACTGGATATTTTCCAGTAAATAAACGTATTACAATGCACTAAAAGCAAAGAATTCTAGAAAGCTTAATAATAGTAATGAAATAGGAGCTATATGAATGCCAAAAAGAACAGAAGTTTTTTTTTTTCCCCACATGCAGTTTAAAACAGATACCAAAAAACATAGTGACATTGGAAACGTAAGGTATCTTTTTTTTTTTTTAAGAAAATTACGTTGGAAGTGAAAAAACAGAAGATGATACAAGAATAGAGAAAGAGAACTCTGGTTTTAAAGTCAGAGGACTTGACTTCAGGTCATAGTTGTATTGCCTGAATGATTTTAAACAAGTACCTTTGCCTATCTGGGCCTCAATTTTCTCATTTGTAAAATGTTGGAATAGAATTAGACAACTTCTAAGATCCCTTCCAACTCCAAAATTATTGATATGTGACATAACAGATTACTTCAAAATTATGGAGGCCAGGTTGTGGTGAAAGCTCTTACTCATTGATCATGCCTAACTAGATTGATGCCCTCCCTCCCACCTTGAGATTATTGTCAATGGAATATCTGATAAGACAGATAATGTCTTCTGCCCTAGTGCCCATTTTGTTTATCTTGAGCATGAATATGAATGCAAGCTTCTATATGAGATCAGTTAGGATATGTTGAGTGTCTACAGGCATATATCAACAGCAATGACAATGATAATAATCATAATAACTAATATGTATATAGTAAGCTGATGCTTGTAAAACAAACACATACAAGCTCATTTGATCCTCACAAGAGCCTCATGAGGTAGATCCAATCAGTCTCCCCATTTTAAAGAGACAATTGAAGTAGAGAAAATGGCAATACTCTATTGTTATATTCAATACTCGTACTTAGTACTTGAAAAAGACAATAAAATCTAAAAATCACGTCCATTGTCTAATGTTAGCTTATAATCTCACTGGGGAAGAAGGTTGCAATATAGTGAAAGTAAGGGGGACTATGAACTCTTTCATCCAGTTACATCTAATTAAATGTAAATTGCTCAGTATGGACAATTAGAAAAAGGATTATTTGTAATATGATGCTAATCACCTGATACAAGTCATAAGTCAAAGACTAGCCATGAATATTTTTTTGCAACAGAAAGGATTTTATGAAGGTTAAATTTGAGCTTGGTCTTTATGGATAGGGTTTGGGAAAAGGATATGGTTGGGGGTGAAAAAGACAATAAAAGCCATAATGAATTAAAGAATCTACTGCACAGGGCGGCTAGGTGGCGCAGTGAATAGAGCGCCAGCCCTGGAGTCAGAAGGACCTGAGTTCGGAGCCGGCCTCCGACACTTAATCCACACAAACAAAAACCTAGCCCTGTAACCTTGGGCAAGTTACTTAACCCCAATTGCCCTAAAGGGGCGGCTAGGTGGCGCAGTGAGTAAGAGCACCGGCCTCAGAGTTGGGATGACCCGAGATCAGATCCGGCCTCAGAAAATGAGCACCCACACATAAAAATAACGACTAGCCCTGTAACCTTGAGCAAGTTACTTAACCCTAATTGCTTTAAAAAAAAAAAAAAGAATCTACTGCTGCTTATATGATTTTTAGATGAAAATAAGTTTTGCTTTGCCAATGTAAATATATCTATTTGCTATTGGTAACATTGAGCAATATTTTAAGAGTAATGGAAGTTATAGAATTAAAGCATCTATAATACCATTTTATTTAGTTTTCCCCTCCATTTTTCTAATACATGAGTTACTGAGTTAGTTAAAAATAGTTTTATCATCACATTTTGTATTTTAAGCATTTCATTTCGTAAATACAGAAAATAGAAATACAATCCATGCTAGAGATTTTCATTTATAACTGGAAGTTGACTAAGCATATTTATTAAACCAGGTAAAATGGTTTACCTTATAATGAGGAAAATTATTCAAATCAGTCATTAGTTTAATTTTTACTTTGTATATAGATTCATTCAATGCCATAACTAGTGTGACAGTAATGTGATTTTGCCCTACATGACAACCATAATTCTTTCCACAGCAGTAGTGCTTTACTTCTTGGTTTCCTAGTGGTCAAGGCTGCCATATGGATCAAAAGTTTCTAGGACAATCACCATACTGGGTTCCATCATTGTTGGGTTCCTCTGTGGGGACTCAACTGCCTCTATAAACTGTACTAGGGGGTGGCTAGGTGGCGCAGTGAATAGAGCGCCGGCCCTGGAGTCAGAAGGACCTGAGTTCAGAGCCAGCCTCCAACACTTAATCCACACAAACAAAAACCTAGCCGTGTAACCTTGGGCAAGTTACTTAACCCCAATTGCCCTAAAGGGGCGGCTAGGTGGCAGTGAGTAAGAGCGCCGGCCTGGGAGTTGGGATGACCCAAGATCAGATCCAGCCTCAGAAGATGAGCACCCACGCATAAACAATGACTAGCCGTGTAACCTTGAGCAAGTTACTTAACCCCAATTGCTTTAAAAATAAATAAATTAAATAAACTGTACTAGGAGGAACACTAGATTCCATGAGGAATGTACCTCTTTGTAAAGCACAATTACCTTTCCAACTTACTCCAAAGAGTTTTCTGATAACTCTGGCTCTATCTCACTCCAAGCATTTCTGCTGCAAGTGACAGAATTCTAAAGACCCTAGCACAGTGAAGACACCATATAAGTAATAATAATAACAATAATGAAGAATAGAATATCTCAAGATTCATTATATTTAAACTGACTATTAAACAAACTTGATAACAAATTAAATTAGGTCCACTTTCATTTCAACATTTGATAAATGTTGATGAAAAACCTTTCCCTTCATATAGACAGTTTAAAACTTTGGGTGACAGAGAAAGAAGACCAAGCAGAAGGATTCTGGGTACCAGAAATACTTTTGGATTTTTCAAATAATAATACATAGATAAAATAATTTTGCAGCATTTCCTCATTCCAGTATTTCCTACCCATCTTCTCCTTACCCCATCCTTGTAAAGTCCAGAGATTGTCTTGTACACATGTCAATCCCTTGATTCTACACTTTTGGAATTTAGAACTTTCTAATATATAAATATGCATTTTTCTGATATCTAATAGAACTCAAATACAATATTACACTCCAATAGGTGTTTCACCACAGCATAAAGCATGGTAAAGCCCAGCCTAAAAGTTCTCTAAAATTAATATTTTGAATTGACTTGTAGAATCAAAGAATTTGAGATTTGAAAGGGATCTGAGAAGCCATCAATAACAAACCATATGCCAAAAGAATTACTACTATGTATAAAAAAAATTGTAATAGAGCTTCTGTCAGAAAAGCTCCAGAAAAGGGAAAATATATGACTTTTAAAAATATGTCATTCCAGATTTTTAACAACATCGTTTTCCTTGCTCCAGACCTATATTTTCTTCCTTGCAATTTCTTTCCATTCCTCCTGGTTCTTGGGGCAAATAGAAGACATGCAGTCCAATCATTCTAAGATAGTCTTTGAATACTGAAATAGCTACCATCTCTCTCCTGTGTCTTCTCTTCTTTATGCTAAAGATGCCAAATTTCTTAAAGTGATTCTCACATGTCATAGATTCAAGGCCTTTCATCATCCCAGTAACCAGAACTGAACATAATATTCACATTCAGATCTGATGCAGGCTTATCTCACTATTCCTGGAAGCAATACCCCCTCTTAAGTTGTAGATTCAGTAAACTTTGTTCAAACTTGACATGGCTGATTGTTAAGAATATATATGAAGAGGGATAGAGGCTGAATGTATAATTTTATTAGTGTAGGAAACTCCTGGATAAGCAAACTCCCTCCACTGAGAGAAGCTGGCATCTCTTTCACAATGTGTATTGCTCTTGATTTGAATACTAAGAGATTGTGACTTGTCTAAGATTACTTGATCCAGGGTTACAAATACTGAGCCACTATTTTTTTTTGCTTTTTTTTTTTTGGAGGGCAATTGGGTTTAAGTAACTTGCCCAAGGTCACACGGCTAGGTTTTTGTTTGTATGTGCAGTAAGTGTCTGAGGCCAGATCCGAACTCAGATCCTTTTGACTCCAGGGCCGACGCTCTACTCACTGTGCCACCTAGCCGCCCCTGAGCCACTATTTTTAAGAGGAGAGCCAGGAGACTCCTGAAGCCAGGAGACTAAGTAACTAATTTTTTTTTAGATGTCATCTAACTATATGCAATCAGTACCTACAAGGGAAAAAATGCTCTAACTTAACTTAGAATATTAAATGGGATGAAAATTGTCAGTAGTCTCATTACTCTTAATTTTTCAGCTCACAACAAAAAACCTTAGAGCAACTGCTAGAAATCACCCTCATTTCTTACCCCACACCAACCCCTACCCTGCCCCCTCCCCTTTACCCACCATCTTTCCTTTTTTGCTTCAGACTTGGGTTCCTGTGATTTTATTAATATTCTTGTGTAGAATATATTCTTTTTTTTTTTTTGCAAGGAAAATGTGACAAAGTGTATTTTAGGAGGTATCATGGTACAGTCAAAAGCATGCTATCTTTGGAGCCAAAGGACCTGGGTTCGAATCCCAGATCTTCTATTTACCTTTGTGAGCTTAGACAAGATATTAAAACTTTTCTGGGCTTAAGTTCCACAACTATAAAGCAAAACATGCATACATTTATTGGATGCAGTAGAATAAAGCCCTATTGACCTCCAGACTAGTTCTAGTTCTGGCCTCTATGAAGAGATAATTCAAATGTTTCTTCCTTAGATTGAGAAGCTTATCTAAGGGGAAAAAGTCCATTTCCTAAAGTTGTCCATCGATGAATGAAGGGACCCTCTTCTTCCCTGTTCTCTGTTCCTTAGAGTGAAGAGGGATCTTTGAGCGTCCCAGAAGCCAGTTGAACTATGTGAAGCATCCATGCCCAGGGACTATTCGCTCAGGTTCCCACTATGTCTAACTTGACATCCCTCTTCCTTCCATCCTTTTTCTTGTTGTTTTTATTTTGGTCTTTATTAATTTGTTAGTTTATTTTGAGTTTATAAAATTCAGTTCCCAATTTCTCTGAGTTTCAAATTTTTCTCCCCTTCCCTCCTCTTCCACCTCCCCACTGTATGGCAGCATAAAATCAGGTATAGGATCTGCAAATAGTTTCACATCAGACCATCAGACATTGGTCAGGTTATAGAGAAGGATTATATCAGATGGAATGAACAATGGGAAAGAGAGCAGGTAATTTGCTTCAATCTGCATTCAAACTCTGTTCTTTCTAGTTCTTTCTCTGAATGTAGACATCTCTCTCTGTCATGAGTCTCTTGGGGTTTATTTATAGCCCTGCATTACTGAAAAGAGTCCAGTTTATCAATGCTGGTTGTCACACATACGTTGTGTCTATAATTGTATACAAATTTCTCCTGCTTCTGTTCTTCTCACTCAGCATCAATTCATATAAGCCTCTCCAGGTAGATATGAAGTCCATCTGCTCTTTGTTTCTTATGGTGCAATAGTATTCCATTACATTCATATACCATAACTTGTTTACCCATTCCCCAATTGATGGGCATCCCCTTAATTTCCAATTCTTTGCCACCACAAAATGAGCTGCTATAAATATTTTTGTACATATGGGTATTCCTCCCACTTCTATGATCTCTTTGGGATACAACCCTAGATGTCGTATTGCTGGGTCAAAGCATATAAAATTACTTATAACCCTTTGGGCATAGTTCCAGATTGCTCTCCAGAATGGTTGGATCAGTTCACAGCTCCACCAGCAATGTATTAGTGTTCTAATTTTTCCATATCCTCTCTAGCATTTATCATTTTCCTGTTTTGTCATCTTAGCAAAATTGACTGGTGAGATGTGGTACCTCAGAGTTGTTTTGATTTGAAATTCTCTAATCAGTAGTGATTTAGAGCATTTTTTCATATGCTTATAGATATCTTTAATTTCTTCCTCTGAGAACTGCCAGTTCATATCTTTTGACCATTTATCAATTGGGGACTGACTTATATTCTTATAGATTTGGCTCCATTCTCTGTATATTTTAGAAATGAGGCCTTTATCAGAGACATTGGTTATAAAAATCCTTTCCCAATTTCCCACTTCCCTCTTAATCTTGGTTACATTGGCTTTGTTTGTACAGAAGCTTTTTCAATTTCATGTAATCAAAGTTATCCATTTTGCATTTTATAATGTTCTCTAATTTTTGTTTGGTCATGAAGTCTTCCCCTCTCCATAAATCTGACAGGTAAACTTTCCTTGCTTTCCCAGATTGTATAGCATCTATTCTTTACCAATTGTACAGATACTGATATTTCAAAGAAAAGACTTGTTCAAGGTTAGATCACTAATATGTCAGAAGCAGGATTTGAATCTAGGTCATCCTGGCTCTAAGGAGAGCCCTCTACCCACTTGCTTGCTTCTCAGTGTTCAAAATCAAAAATATATCCTTCAGCATTTCTAAGCTTTCAAGAACTCATTGCCAAAAAAGAGAATTTGGATATAAAAGGCAATAACCTGGCATATTGTTATTCACATAGTTGAGTTCTAAAGTTGGTAAATCTTGATTCATTATACTGCATCATATGCTTCTGAAAGCTGACTGATGAAATAAAATCAAAGGAGGTATATCCCTATCAGGTGGGAAGCGGGTGAATAAACTTCATCCCATGGATATCATTTTGTAGCAATAAATGACAAATAAACTGAATTGAGAAAACAGGAAGATTTGTGTGAATTGGTGCAACAGGAAAGAAGCACAGCCCAAAGTATATATTACAATAATTCAATGAAATTGACGTTTAAAATAAATAATTAATTTTTAGTACTTTTAAAAGATAGCATTATTAATCCTTGAAAACAGGCAATGAATGTTATTTCTATCTGCTAAAAAAAAAGGATGGGGGCATATTAAAGCAGAACGATGCATATGCTGAGTCGTGGTCACTGAGTCAGTTATTTTTTGCCTAAGTGTTTTTCTTTGACACAAGGGTGACTCCAATTATGAGGTGGTAGACAAAGCAGAGTATATGAAAAAAACAGTGTTATAAAAGCAAAAGACATTTACAAACTTTCCTTTTTTAAGCCTGCTACCCTTCTGCCAAAAATATAATGACTCCATTGCCCCTGGCTCCTAGACAAAGAGCTCTACAAACACTTTTCTCTACCTAGCAGCTGCTCCCCACCTAAGATTGTGGACCCATGGAATTTATGCAGGTTGCCACCCTTCTGCTGACAATATAATAAACAAGAACTGTAGAGCTCCAAAAGGCTTTGAGAATCACATAGCAAAACAAACAGATACAGCTGAGAGAGAGAGAGAGAGAGAGAGAGAGAGAGAGAGAGAGAGAGGATTTTAAGCATTTTAAGATGGACAGATGAAGTTCCACTGTTAGGCAATATTAATAGGTAAATTTGTCTAAGTATTTGTGCTTCAAAGATTATACTAACCAATACTTCAAAGATACTAAAGAAAGAGAAAAAAAAGAGGACCCGTAGATAGAAAAAATATTTATAGGAGCTTTTTTTTAATATGAATAATCTGAAAACTGAAGTGATCATCATAATTTAGAGAATGGTTGAGCAAATTATTATGTATAAATATAGTGGAATATTCTGTGCTGTAAATGATAAAGGGACAATTTCAGTGAAACCCAGGAAGATTTGTGTAAACTGATATG
Source organism: Gymnobelideus leadbeateri (assembly GCA_011680675.1). Classification (NCBI taxonomy): domain Eukaryota; kingdom Metazoa; phylum Chordata; class Mammalia; order Diprotodontia; family Petauridae; genus Gymnobelideus; species Gymnobelideus leadbeateri. The sequence continues at coordinate 661,434 of WOXC01003936.1, read as the reverse complement.
AATGAAGTGGGTAGAACCAGAATATCTATATCATAACCATGACGTTAAGACAAGCAACTTTTAAAAACTTACAAATTGTAATCAATCTGGCCAACCAAATTTCCAGAGCACTAATGATGAAGCATGCTATATATCTCCTGACAAAGAGATGCTATGCTCCAGATTCAGACTGAAATAAGGCCAACACTACAATTATTTTGCTTTACTATGCATGTTTGTATGTTTTTTTTTTCTTTTTCTACTTTCAGTGAGAGAAGAGAAAGAAAATAAATGCTTAATAGAAATAAAACTTAAAATAACTATAAATGATGGATTATAGATGTTTACAAAAAAATTTTAAAAATTAAAAAGAGGGTCATTGAGGGAGTTTTTAATTGCACAAAAGAACAGAAAGAAGGCCCAAAGGAATTGCATATAATCAGTAAAATTTTGAAAGGGATATGTTGAATTTATTATATAGTTGAAAAGAAAGAAATCTTTGCATAGTAAAGACTCAGGGTTTCATGTACAATTATCTTTTTATATTTTACAACATCCAGGGAAATCATTTTATTTTGGATTTAAGTTTAGAATAAAGTAAATTTAAAATGATAGTCTGCAGACAAGATAAGATTTTCTCTTTCCACTTCACGTATCAATAGTGTTGTGATGGCCTTCTTGGGAAAACATTCCTTGATAAGCTTTGGAACACTCTAAATTTGAGGATATAAATTAAAGCCTTTTTGAATTGCAAAAACCCAATGCAGAAGATTTATATTCCTCATTTCCTATAATTCCCGGGGAAATTGGCTTAAGGAATCAAACGATTTTTGAGATGAGTCTACAAAACTTTCTGGATTATAAACTTGTACTGGATTTGGTGGTACTTTGAAGTTGACATCCTGAGATAAAGCTTTTCCTCCAAATAGACACTGCCTCTCTTTTATCTGTCATCTCAGAATCACCCAACAAAACTCAAACCAGAAAAATAAAATCAGTAGTTCATTTCATATATGCCATTGGATGGCATATATGATGTATATATGAAGTCACTCATGTAACTACACCCTGAAATGATTGAAGATTAAATTCCATGCATACCTGTCCATACTATACTACTCTCCATATGCTACTATAAATCTGCCAAGAGGGTTTTACGCAAATTTCTCCAGGGACCTCCTGAAACTTCCCTTGGTTTTCATGGATGTCAATGGAATATATGAGCTCTCATTTTGTGAGTGGATTTTTTTTTTTTCTGGCCATATAACTTATGTGATCATATTCTTTATGTCACTTCTGGTGTCAATAGTTAGCAGTCAAAACTGACACATCATAGACATGGACATATATTCGATTGTAAAGGTGTTTGAAGAAGTAAGAATGAAGGATATGATGATATTCAAAATTTTAAAAACACACAAAATCTTTTAATTTAATTATTTCCATCAAAAATGCCAACATTATTTACTTTAACAAATGTCTATTCATTTTGCATTTGTCAGCCTACGAACTGATATTTAAAGTGTGTGTGGGAGTGGGGTATGCACAGTTTAAATGAATGCCATTAGACAATTTCTATTCATAACAAAGCCCAGGCCTTAACATTTCCATTAGAATTATCATCCTCAACTCATTTTAAAATACAACCTAGCTTCAGATTGGATTTGGATGATTTATAAAGCTACCTTCAATGATAATCTTCTTAATATGCTTATTTAGTAATAAATATTTTATCAAAACCAAACATGCAATCTTTAGTCGACATGTAGTATGGCTACATGATTTCCATAGGGGCTTCCATATCATTTAAGGATAATTTTGGGGGCGGCTAGGTGGCACAGTGAGTAGAGCATCGGCCCTGGAGTCAGAAGGACCTGAGTTCGGATCCGGCCTCAGACACTTAACGCACACACAAACAAAAACCTAGCCATGTGACCTTGGGCAAGTTACTTAACCCCAATTGCCCTCCAAAAAGAAAAAAAAAACAAACCAAGAATAATTTTGCCTGACATTTTTCTAGTCAAGGCATTATTTTTGCCAGATGACCAAAATACTTTATATCCGTATGTTGTCTCTCTGATTTTTCTTTAAAAAATAAAGCTCTGTACTGTTACATGATGAGTAAATCATCTGCTATGTTAAAAGCCAATGAGTAAAATAAATATTTAAAAGCTACCAAGAGGAAAAGATAGAAAATAGAAGCAACATATTTTTCCTTCAACAAAATGGAAATATTAGAGAAGGTGGCTAGTAGTGTAGTATAGTTAAAGGCATTGTGGTAAGAGCCTAGGTGCTGGAGTAAGAAGCCCTGGATCCATTCCTTACTCACTGAGGTACCTGGAGAAGCTCACTGGAACTTCCCAAACCTCAGTTTCTCTATCTTTAAAATAAAGAAAATTGGATAACAAGGACTTTAGGGTCACTTGCAGCTCTCAGTATCTGTGGCTCCCAATTCAGTTGAAAATCATTTTTTAGCTCACTCTAAAAATGTGCATGAATATTATATAAAAAGAGCACAGTGAGGGTGGGGGGTGTGAATTAGAATACTTCAGAGAACTGGGCAAATTCACTGGTCTTTTTTGTTTCTGAACTATGTTCTTTCTTCTTTCTAAAAAATGTGTGACCTAAGAATTCTTAATGTGTCCCCTGGTCCATCTTACTGAGGGAAGAGAGGAAAAACAAGTAATTCCCACTCCTACTTCCTATTCTTCACAATTCTGTAATGACATTCTCTTCAAGGAGAACTGACTTATTGGGAAACAAAGTTCTGAATGTATTTTAAAAACATATCAGATTTATTGTTAAGCCTTTCACACATTGTTCCAACAATCTCATATCTACACAACAGTTTTCCAAAAGAGTTACGCGTTTTTTCTCTTACATCTGAAAGATGAGTCTCAATCTCAAAGTTGTAAACTAGAAATTCTTTTTATTTCCTTTCCTCAAATATGTAGATTTTGTCATTAGATCAGCAATTTAAAAGGTGGTAAATTCGTGCCATGAAATCTGTCTGCCCCCTCATTTTCTTCTTTATTACCTGATGATGTTATTCAAATTACTCAAGTTTACATTCTGAAACATGCAGAAAAGAGGGGAGAAAGATGGCAATTCAGGATATAGTACCTGAATATGGAGATCTCAGAATAATTTGAATGAAGGCATTAATTGAACCCAGGAATGATAATGAAAACATCAAAAAGACTGTAGAGTAAGAGCTAAAAGGGTCATTGGACAGAACTTTAGGGAAATAACTATAATTAAGGCATGGATGACAAACCAGCAGAGGAAAGTGAGGAGGTGTCAAGACATGTAGGATAACATGGAAAAATGTCACAAAAATAGGTAGGTTAGAATTCACAATAGAAGAGGGTGACTAACCACTGTGTTAAATGCTCATGAGAGGATAGACTGAGAAAATATTCACTGATTGTAGATTATTGCTAAGAATGAAGAGACCAGTTACAGTTGAGTGGTGAAATCAGAAGCAAATTTTAGTGGTTTGAAGAGTGATTGGGAGGTGAAAAAACAAACAATTAATAAAGATGAAATTTAATAGTACTTTGACTTTGAAAGGGAGAACAGATGTAAAAAAAAAAAAGTAAAGTTTAAGGGAGATAGCAGGTTAAATTCAGGTTGTTTTGTTTTAGGAAGAGTGAGAACCAAGCATACTTGTTGGTAGAAAGTTTAGGGTTCTGTGGGATAGTTGAAACATCAAGCTCCCATGAGAAAAAGGAAAAGAGAATCAATGGTCTTAGAGAATAGTAAGGACAAATCCTACCCCACAAGGCTGTCAGATTTTTTTCCCTACAAGGTAATGAACGTATTTTCAAGACTGAATTTGTCTAACTATTGACAAAGCTTCCTAGTTGCCTATGAAAACCCTTCTGCTCACTCCAGTGAGAAATGTGTCAGGAGCTCTCAAAATTTGTCACCTAATGCTGAACAGAGCTGGTACTTTGGAAAGGCTGGTGGCAACAGTGCTGTGGCCAATTCAATCTGTGGTATATCCTTTCCTGATTGTGCTATCCATGCTATCATTAAATAAGATTTATTTTTAAATATTAGATGGCCCTCAAGTTTCTTACTTATTTTAAATCCTAATGAACTATTGAAGTATCTTGACTTAGAAAATAAAATAAATCTTGACAATCAGAAAGAACACCTCTGGATATAATGTTGAGTTTGGAATAAAAAGTGGTGGATTCAAATTCTATTTTTACCATACTATGTGACCTTGAAAAAGTCACTTAAATTCGTCCACCCTAGTTTTCTTATCTGTAAATTGATGTAGCTGGACCACATGACCTCTAAATCCTTTTCTGGTTCCAAATCTATTATCTTTAATGTATAATTTTATAATTCATCTTCATACCCCCAAATCTTAAAAAAAAAAGTACGTCCTTATTTATCCACTTTTCTACGACACTAATCACAGAGGATCAATTAACTATCTTCCTTTCATATATGTTTTTGATTGCATCCCCTCCTCTCAACTTCAGGACATTATTCTAATTTCCTCTCTCTCAACATCATTTACTTCCAGAAAACTAACTTCTTTGCCATTGCCTTCAGAACATGCTTAACTTCCTATATTGAGTGAAACAAGTGTGGCAAGAGTATTTCTTTATCTTTGCCATGTTCTCAAAAACAGCCCGTCCATAAACTTTTCAAATAACTTATGTTGTATATTTCTTTAACTGAATTGGTGTGCCTTCACCCAAAGTTTCTTCCCACTATATATGATTTTGCTTCTGTTTTGTCTTATGGAGTGATACTGTTCATAACTTTCCATCATACTTCTGTGAAAGATTTTAAAAATGAGTTCACATCTTAAAGTGGTATTGCCCTTGGTTTCTATAGACCTCCATTAATCAAGTGAGTCAAGTGTGCTATTAAGGTTCTTTTGGTCTCCTTTTTATTGCTATTGAATTACATCAATTACATTTCTGTATGAAATTATGATTGTCTATCATTTCTTTTATCCATATACCATTTCTCATCATCAATTACTTTTCAAGAAAAGGTCAACATGTAGTTGTTTTCCTTACTGGCCATGACTTTTTCTCATTTCACAAAAAATTATGTGGCTTTGTTCCCATTTTCTTTATAACTCTAAGAAGCTGGTTATCTGAATAAATAAACAGCTAATTCAGAAACAACTACCACACTGGTGATAAGTTGCTTCTTGTCTGCTAAAATAGATTCCTTTTCATTTTCTCTGATATTATTTGGTACATTGCTTCCCAATTATTTTCTTGTCCTTTTTTTGTAATTTTTAAAAATGTTATTTATTTTTAATTTTCAACTTTCATTTCCACAAGATTTAGAATTACAATTTTTGCTCCCCATCATTCCCCAGCCCTCACTCCAAAATAGCAAGCATACTGAATATCCCTTCCCCCAATCTGTTCTTTCTTATATCCTCCCCCATCATGCCCCTAACTTTCTAGTACAGCAAGATTGATTTCTATACCCCAGTGCCTGTATATCTTGTTTCCCAGTTGAATGTAAAAATATAAAAAAAAAAACATTTATTTATAAAATTTTGAGTTACAGATTTTTTTCCCTTCTTCCCTCCTCATCTGCCCCCACTGAGAAGATAAGCAATTCAATGTAGGGTATACATGTGTAGTTATCCAAATCATTTCCATAGTTGTTATATTGTGAAAGACTAACTCTATTTCCCTCCATCCTATCCTGCCCTACACTTCTATTTTCTGCTTGGACCCTATATACCTTTTCAAAATGTTTGCTTCTAACTATCCTCTCCCTCCAATCTGCCCTCCCTTCTATCATCCCCCCTCTCTTCCCCTACCCCCCTATTTTCCTGTACAGAAAGATACCCAATTGAGTGTATATGTTATTCCCCCCTTAAGCCAAATTCAATGAGAATAAGGTTGTCCCATTCCCTTTCACCTTCCTGCTATTCCCCTCCATTGTAACAGTTTTCTCTTGCCTCTCTTATATGAGATATTTTACCCTAACCTATCTCTGCCTTTCTCCTGCTCCCAATAAATTCATCTCTCAACTCTTAATTTCATATTTTAGATACCATTCTTCCATATTCAACTCATCCTGTGCCTTCTGTCTATGTATACATGAATACACATATGCCCACACTCACATATATATTTATATACACATACACCCTCCTTCACATATGTATATATGTATGCATACATATATATGTGTTTATACAAGTGTATATACATATGCATATGTACATATATATTCCCTTCAACTATCCTCATACTGAGAAAAGTCTTATGAGTTACGATTATCATTTTTCCATGAAGGGATGTAAATAGTTCAACTTTATAAGTTCCTTATGATTACTTTCCCCTGTTTACCTTCTCATGCTTCTTGTAATTTGAAAGTCAAATTTTTTGTTCAGCTCTGGTTTTTTCATCAAGAATGCTCAAATATCCTCTATTTCATTGAATGACCATATTTTCCCTCAGATCATTATACTCAGTTTTGCTGGGTAGGTGATTCTTGGTTTTAGTCTTAGCTCCTTTGACCTCCAGAATATCATATTCCAAGCCCTTCAGTCCCTTAACGTAGAAGCTGCAAGGTCTTGTGTTATCCTGGCTGTGTTTCCACAATACTCAAATTGTTCCTTCCTGACTGCTTGCAGTATTTTCTCCTTTACCTGGGAACTCTGGCATTTGGCTATAATATTCCTAGTTTTCTTTTGGGGATCTTTTTCAAGAGCTGAACAGAAAATTTGAATTTCAAATACAAGAATCGAGAGAAGCATGAGAAGGTAAACATGAAAAAGAAATCATAAGGATGTTATTAAAGTTGAACTATTTATATAGGTATAAAATGTGTGTATAAATATATATATATATATATGTATATATATATCTATATGAGTGTGGGCATATGTATATTCGTGTATACATAGAGGAGGGCTACGGATGAGTTGAATATGAAGGGATGGTATCTAAAAAAATAAAATTAAGAGGTGAGAGAGGAATACATTGGGAGAAGGAGAAAGGGAGTGATAGATTAGGGTAAATTATTTCATATAGAAGAGGCAAGAAAAGAGGGGAGGAGCAGCAAGGTGAAAGGGAATTATACTCATTGAATTTGGCTTAAGGAGGGAATAACATACACACTCAATTATTTATCTTACCCTACAGGGAAATAGTGGGGAAGAGGATAAGAAGGGGGATGATAGAAGGGAGGGCAGATTGGAGGAGAGAGCAGTTAGAAGCAAACACTTTTGAAAATGGATAGGGTCAAAGGAGAAAGGAGAATAAGTGGAGGTGGGATAGGATGGAGGGAATTATAGTCTTTCACAATATAACAAGTATGGAAATGTTTTGTGTAACTACACATGTACAATCTATAGTGAATTGCTTATTTTCCCAGTGGCGGTGGGTCAGGAAGGAAGAAGTAAAACAAAATCTGGAACTCAAGGTTTTAAAAAAAATATTTTAAAAAATTGCTTTTTACATGCAACTGGGAATTAGGATATACAGGTACTGGGTATAGAAATCCATCTTGCCCTACTAGAAAGTTGTTGTGTGTGGGGGGGGGGAATGAGGGAGGATATAAAAGAGATCAGATTGGGGGAAAGGGTATTCAATAGTCTTGGTATTTTGGGTTGGGTGTAGGGGAAAGAGGGGGAGAAAAATTTGTAACTCAAAATCTTGCAGAAATAGATTAAAAAATAAATAAATTGGGAAAAAAAGCCTAAACATCATCTTTCAAGTACTTACCAAGGAAAACCGGCACATTTTCTAGAACCAGATGGTAAAATAAAAATTAAAAGAATTCAAAGATCACCTCCTAAAAGAGATCCCAAAATGAAAACTCCCAAGAATATTATAACCAAATTCCAGAGCTCCCAAATCAGGGAGAAAATATTACAAACAGCCAACAAGAAACAATTCAAATATGATGGAGCCACAGTCAGGATAACACAAGATTTAGCAATTTCCACCATAAAGAATCAAAGGACTTGGCTAAGAATATGATATTCCAAAGCGCAAATGATACAGGATTACAATCAAGAATCTCCAATCATACCCAGCAAAACTGAGTATTATCCTTTAGAGTAAAAAGTGGAGATTCAATGAAATAGAAAACTTTAAATCATTCCTGATGAAGAAAACAGAACTGATTAGAAAAATCATATTTCAAATACAATATGCAAGAAAAACATAACAAGATACACAGGAAAGAGAAATCATAAGGGACTGAATAAGGCTGAACCATTTACATTCCTACATGGAAAATGATACTTGCAACTCATAAGAATTTTGTCATTTTGGGGGTATTTAGAAGAAATATACATAGACAGAGGGCACAGGTGTGAATTGAACATGATGGAATTATTATAAAAAAATAAAATTAAAGAGTGAGAAAGAAAATTGACTGGAAAAAGAGAAAAGGAAAGGTAGAATGGGGTAAATTATATGACATAAAAGATGTACAATAGAGCTTTTTCAGTGGAGTGGAAGATGGAGGAGGTGGGGGAGAGCAGATGAACATTACTGTCACTGGAATTGGCTCAAACAGGGAAAAATATAGATATTCATTTGGGTAGAGAAATTTATCTTACCATACAGGAAAATAGGAAAGGAAAAAGATAAGGTGTTGGATATCTGATATAAGGATGGGTAGACTAGGGGAGATAAAAATCAGAAGCAAAACACTTTTGAGGATGGACAGGGTGAAAGGAGAGACAGGGGAAATAGGATGGGAGAAATACATAGAGTAACCATAACTAAAAAAAAAAAAATTACAGTAAATTTCTCTGATAGAGATCCCATTCCTCAAATATGTGGAAAACTGAGTCAAATTTATAGATATCAGGGCATTTCCTTAGTTTTTAAATTTAATTGTTAAAGAATATGAATAGATTTCAGATAAAGAAATCAAAGCTATCTATAGTCATAGAAAAATGCTTGAAATCCCTATTGATTAAAGAAATGCAGATTAAAACAACTCTGAGCTACCACCCCACTTCTGTTAGATTGGCTAATATGACAGAAAAAGAAAATGATAAATGTTGGAGGGGATGTGGGAAAATTGATCACTTAGGCACTGTTAGTGAAATTATGTTCAGCCATTCTGGAGAGCAATTTGGAAATATGCCCAAAGAGCTATAAAACCATTCACATCCTTTAACCAAGTAATACCAGTACTCATTTTGTACCTCAAAAGGAAAAAAAAAGGAAAAGAATTTATATTTACAAAAATATTCATAGCAGCTCTTGTAGTGGTAGCAAAGAATTAAAAATTGAGGGGATGTCCATCAATTGGGGAATGGCTGAACAAGTTGTTGTATATCATTATGATGGAATACTATTGTGATGCAAAAAAATGATGAGTAGGATGCTCTCAGAAAACCCCAAAAAGATGAACATGAACTGATGTTGTACACAGTAACTGCAATATTATATGATGATCAACTATGAATGATTTAGCTATTCTGAGTAGTACAATGATCCAAGCCAATTCTGAGAGACTTATGATGAAAAATGCTATTCATCACCAGACAAATGATAAAGTCTGAATGCAGATTGAAGCATATTTATTTTTCTTGGGCTTTTTCTCTGTGTTTTCTTTCAAAACATTACTAACATGGAAATATGTTTTGCATGACTACACTTATATAACGTGTATCAAATTGCTTACCTTCTCAATTAGGGGGAGAAAGGAGGATGGGAGAGAATTTGAAATTTAAAAAAAATGTTTAAAAGAATGTTGGAAAACATTTTTACATGTAATTTGGGGAATGGAATGGGAATGGGAATTTGAAAATCTTCCCTGTCCCTTAATAAACCTAAGTTTAACCTGAGGACCTTTCTTGATTTGAAAATAAAGTTTGTCCCTTAATAGGCTGCACATGTTTACATGAAGCCTGTGGTGGGAGACTTGTTTGTTCAGGAAGGCACAACTTTTGTTACTTTGTAGTCAAGTAAGTCACCAGCATTGTAAAGTTTTGCTTTGGGGCTCACTTTGGGAAGAGTTGTGTGATTTGCCAGATAACACTCTGGGCAGCCATTGACACCCTAGCTTTGAAAACCCAGATGTTGGTGCTTCTCCCTCTCATAACTAACTAGCTAAGGATGTAATGGCCAGACAGCTAGAAGCCTTCTCTGTTTGTCTCCTGAATTGTGTTATTTTTATCTTTTTTGTTTGTTTGTAACTTGTTTGTATTCTCTGAAGTTCAGGGTGCTGACCTTTTCCCCTGAATTAAGTAAATGACATATGTTTGATTAAAGTAAGATTGTTACCCCTTTTTGAGTTGCTTTCCTTTAGAAAAGCAGATCAAAGAACCTATGCTAGCAGTCATTCTGGGTATGCTAGTGGTCTTGTTGCTACAGGGAAATGAAAAATTAAATTTTTATAAATGTTATGTTTTGGTTATAAGGGCCCTGTTATTATTTTTGTCCTTTTTTTAAAAGCAATTGGGGTTAAGTAACTTGCTCAAGGTTACATGGCCAGTCATTATTTATGTGTGGGTGCTTATTTTCTGAGGCCAGGACAGATCCCGGGGTCATCCTGACTCGAGGCCAGCACTCTTAACTCACTGCACCACCTAGCCGCCCCTTTGTCCTTTGTTCTTGAAGAGTACTATGACATCAGGAAGGAGATATAATGACTTAAAAGTGAATTGCATTCAAATGAAAGAGGGCTGTGCAAAGTCATCAGTCTTGTTCTTTCCTTGGGAGCCAGCTGGGTCCAGTGGCAAGATACAGATCAGGATGACTGGATATGGTACCCCAGGTATGATAAGGTATAGAGCCAAAAACAATTGATAGAGGCTGGATCTTACCTTTCACTGGCATTTTGAATTATGTGTACTGGAAATGTCTAGGGGAGAGAATTTGACTCTCTCAGAATTCCAGTTATTTCCCTACTTTGGATAACTTCAATTCCAGTATGATGCCATCAACTTGAAAAATCCAGCAAAGTGGTGAATGTCACATGAAGGGAAGATTATTTAGTTTTCTATTTACTGTAACTTAATTTCTTTTATATGAGAAACTCACTCCATGAACTAGATTCTTAGAGAAGATGAAATCCCATAAAGAAAGGGACTATTAAATGACTTAAGTTCTAATCTTTTATTAGTGTTATTATTTTTATTGAGTCAAATAAACCCTGCCCTGTATTTGATATTTTGTCAGACTTAGTGCTTTCATAGTTGCTGAGTACTCTTCCTACTCTCTTGTGGAGATGTTGACAGAAGCTAAATTGTGGATTCTCCAGATATATACCACATTGGGATAAAATGAAACAAATTTTGATGTTGCCAGGATCCCAAGGTTTGAGCTTACAAATACGTCAGTGAGAAATATCTAATACTAAACATTACCTGTATTTGCTCAGTATATGAGTTGAGTCATGGGTTACATTTGTGTACCCAAAGGCTCTTATGGTGCCTTGCACATGGTAGGTATTTAATGAATGTTTATCCTGGTGAGTTGATTGAATTTGAGAATTAGGTTCTGTTTAACTATGTGCTTAAGAATAAGAAATGTTGGAGAGGATTCTGAGAAGATGGTGGAGTATGTCAGAAAACTTTAGGCTTTACAGATTCCCTCCAGATAAAAAGACAGAACATTGCCTCAAGGTGAACAAAGGGCAGCAAAAATAAACAAATGTAACTTAAGAAGACTTCAAGAGGGGCAGCTAGATGGTGTAGTGAATAGAGCACCTACCCTGGAGTCAGGAAGACCTGAGTCCAAATCCTGCCTCAGACATTTGATATACCCTACTAGCTGTGTGACCTTGGACAAGTCACTAAACCCCAATTGCAATGCCTTCCCCCCTCCAGAAAAAAAAAGATTCTAGGAAAGACAGGAACTGTTAGGGTGGAAGCTTGATCTAAGTGAAGTACAAATGACTCCAGAGGCCAAGGATCCAACCAAGCCCTGAGACCAGATGGTTGGGAGGTAGCCTCAGGCTATGGAAATTTAACCTCTAACAGTATGGGGTTGAGATGTTTGAGTAGGAGAAAATTGAAGTACTTTCCATTGTCTAGGGATGGCAAGCACAACTGTGCTGACCAGACATTGTCCTGGGCTGTGACTGTGGGTGATAATAAGCTACCACATGGTGGTGAATATGGTGACAGAAGGGTGGGGACCCTGTTGGCTGTGTGCACTTGCAGGAGAACAGAGTACCTGGTTTCAGTCCCAAGCCAGAGAAGACAATTGAAGTTTGTAGCCACCAGAGGGACAACAGGGAGCAAGAATATTTGTGGGACAGCATGACTGGGGTCACTAACTGTGGCTCAGGGGTAGAAAGGAGTGCCCAAGGATGGGCCCCAGGAGAGAGCTCATAAAATAACAGTATATAGGACCTGAAGTTTGGGGCATCATTCCCCACACTTAGAGAGCTGCTAAAAACAGCATAAAAATAAGTAAGCAGGGGTGGCTAGGTGGTGCAGTGAGTAGAGTGCTGGCCCTGGAGTCAGGAGGACCTGAGTTCGGAGGATCCAGCCTCAGACACTTAACACATACACACACACACACACACACACACACACACACACACACACACACACACACACAAAACCTAGCCATGTGACCTTGGGCAAGTTACTTAACCCCAACTGCCCTCCAAAAAGCTAAATAAATAAATAAAATATTTTTAAAAAGAAAGAAAGGCCTCTTATTAAAAAAAAATGGGGGGTGGTTAGGTGGCACAGTGAGTAAGAGCTACAGCCCCAGAATCAGGATGACCTGGGATCCGTCCAGGCCTCAGAAAATGAGCACCCAAACATAAATTATGACTGGCCATGTAACCTTGAGCAAGTGACTTAACCCCAATTGCTTTAAAAAAAAAAATAAGCAAGCAAAGGAAAAACCCAATCATAGAGAGTAAATGTGGGTATAGAGAAGACCTGGGTTCATATTTAGAGGAAAATAATGAAGCTAAAAAAGCCACTCCCTTTTCAATGAGGAATGTCAAATGGTCACACGCCCTAAAAGAGTTCTTAGCAGAATTTTAAAAGGACTTTAAAAATCAAATAAGAGAGATCAAGGAAAAGTTAGGGGAAAAAATAAGAGTAATCTAAGAAAATCAAGAACACTAAGAAAAGAAAGTCAACCAACTAGAAATAGAGGATCAAAAACTTAAGGAAGGAAATAATTCCTTAGAAACTAAAATTGGGCAAGAGGAAGTGAATGATGTTATAAGATACCAAGAAATTTTAAAAAGTCAAAAGAATGAAAAAATAGAAGAGAATGTGAAATATTTCACATAAAAAAAAACAGATCAAGGAGAGAAAATATGAGAATAATTGGACTCCTGAAAATTACAATGAAAAAAAAAAAGAGTCTTGATATAATACAAGAAATTATCAAGGAAAATTGCTCGGAAGTTCTAGAACAAGAAGGTGAAGCAGGAGTAGAAAACAAAAATCCCAAGAGGAAAACTTGCAAGAATATCATGGCCAAGTTTCAAAGCTCCCAGGTTAAGGAGAAAATATTGGCAAGCAAAAAGCAAAAAGAAACAAAAACCAGGAGGGTGGGTAGGGGAAAAACAGGGGGGAAAATAATTGTAACTCAAAATCTGGCAGAAATGAATGATGTAAAACAGATGTTAATAAAGCATTTGTTTAAAAAAATTAAATGTTTCAAATATATATAAATACTATCATTAATACTCTTTTGCATGTAATTGGGAGATAAGATGTACAGGCATCGGGCACAGAGATTCACCTTGCACTAATGGAAAAGTCGAAGGGGGTAAGGGAGAAGATATGGGAGAGAGCAGGATGGAGGAAGCTATATCTTGTGGGACTGCTATTCTGGGAGGGTGGGTAGGGGAAAAACGGGGGGGAAAATTGTAACTTAAAATCTGGTGGAAATGAATGATGTAAAACAGGAGTTAATAAAGCATTTGTTTAAAAAACAACAACAACAATAACAACAACAAAAAAAGAAATGAGTTAAAGAGGGAATAACATATACATCTAAAAGTGTACAAAAATCATCTAAATTTAAATTGAAAGAAATGAGAAAGCAAGGGGATTGAATAAGAGGGACTTTTAGAAGGGTGTACAGATTAAGCATTATAAGAAAGAGTAGGGGAAAGAGAAACTCTTACAAAGATAGATAAAGGTGGTGTGTAGGGGATGGATAAGGGAGAGATTCCTAGAGGGATGGACAGACTAAGGAAAATAAGACCGAATAAACCCAGGCAGAAGTAAATTAGACTAGTGAGGAGTGATAAGGTAAGTAGGGAGAGAAGAATTGTGAGGAAAAATTGGATGGAGGAAAATACACAAATAATTATATCTTAGAATGGGATTGAGATGAATTTACCCATAAAATGGACATCGATAGCAGAATGGATTTAAATCTGATTCCAACAATATGTTGCTTTCATGAAACACAATAAAAATGGGCAATAAAAGGATTGGGGTAGAATTTATTATGTAAAAAAGCAGGGGTAGTAATCATGATCTCAGGAAAAGTTAGAGCTAACATGGATTTAATTAAATGAGAAAAATAGGAAAATTATATTATGTGAAATCAAAAATATTCAATACTGTTTTAGACCAATTGAAATAACCAAACAGTATAAGAGGATACCTGCCAAAACAGAAACAGACACTACATGAATTTAAAGATAAAGCATTATTTATACAAATAAATTCAGATTTAAATAATTGGAGAAATATTCATTGTTCATGGTTAGGTAAAGTCAATGTAAAAAAAGTGACAATCTTACCTAACTAATCTATTAATTCAATATCATCCCTATTAAATTGCATTTTTTTTTAAATGTGCTGAGTTAGAAAAAATCATAACAAAATTTATTTGGAAGAACAAAAGTTTAATAATTTCAAAGAAAATAAAGAAAAAATGAAGGATATTAAGCTGTAGCAAACCTTTGTCTATATTTTAAGATGAGAATATTTTTGACATTTAAAATGGATAATTTTATTTTAAATTAAAATTTATAGATATACACAAGATTATACACACCTGCTGATATAACCAATATAACCAAGATTAGAAGGAAAGCAAAAAATTGTGGGAGGGGGCGGGACTTTCATAGACAATTTCTCAGATAAGATTGTGATAAAATTCTGTTGGGATATAAGAAATGATGAGCTCGTTGATTTTGAAAAAAAAAATCATGGAAAGACTTGGACCTATGAAGGAAGATACTATCCACCTTCAGTAAAAGAATGACAAATAGAAATATGCATAGTACGATCCTATATATATATGCATGTATATATATGTGTGTGTGTGTGTGTTTATAGATATGTATGTGTTTATATATGGATATATATGTGTATGTGTGTGTATACATATACATACACACAAGCACACACTTTATTGTAGCTTTCTCTAGGGCTGGGGGGACAGGAGAAAAACAAATTAGATAATAAAGAACAAAAGAAAACAGGAACACAGAAAAGGTGGTATGCCTTGTCATAAACAATGTGTAGGATTTATTACATAGGTTTTCATTAAATACTCTTTTCTGTTCTACTGGGAACATGGAAATGATGAGGGTTGGGATTTGTGCTGGACTACTAAAAGGAAAACCCCTAAACTTTACACACAGATTTCAGGAACCCAGCCCCTTAACGCAGATCCCTGGCATTCTCCTAAGGCATCCAGCCCATCCCAGTCAATAATCCTTTTAATTGCCCTTTCATTGCAGCCCTCCTTGTCTGCAGCTGAGCCACCTCTGGCTATTTGTGTCTCTTTGATGCCATCACATCTTCCCACAGACTTTCTGTATAAAAGTACCAATTTTATCCTCATCAAATGTGCAGGTTCTTTTTTTTTTTTTTTTTTTTTTTGCAGGAGGGAAGCTAGGGCAGTTGGGGTTAAGTGACTTGCCCAAGGTCACACAGCTAGTTTTTGTGTTAAGTGTCTGAGGCTGGATTTGATCTCAGTTCCTCCTGACTCCAGGGCTGGTGCTCTATTCACTGTACCACCTAGCCACCCCAGATGTGCAGATTCTTAAAATCTGGCCTACTTGTTTTAGCATGACAAAAACAAAATACTCACTGAGAGTCTGGCCCTCTTCTATTAGTGTTAGAATAAACTTACTACTTGTACTAAAAGAAGACATGAGTGGTCAAATTCTTTCAAGGCAGACCATTGCCCTGTACCCTTGTGTTTCAGGGTTCTTAGTACACCTAGACCACAACAGAAATGTTCATTTTTTTCTTTTGTGTTTAAGTTTAAAATGAATAAAAAATTTAAAAGAATGAGGAATGTTGTGTGATTTCCTTGGTAGCAGGAACCTTCAGGTGAGGAAACTCCCTCTATCAAGGTGGATTATCACTTTCTCTTTAATTTGTAATCTTAGATAGTTGGCTAAAGCAGTGAGATGTTAAGTAACTTAACCCAGGGTTACACAACCAGGATTTGTCAGAAGCAACATTTGAATCAATGTCTTCCAGGCTACCCCTCTAACCACCATTCCAGGGTCTAAGAAAAATTTAAGATTTAAATTCCTGTTTCTATTTCACAAAGTGCTTGAAAAGAATGATTTTTGTTATTATGTTTGTTTGTTCTCCTATCTCAGAAATGTACTGACTATTCAATCCACTTAAATAATATTCACCACATGCTGTCATTGATATTTCTAAACTTACTTTCAAAGCACTGAGCTTTTTAATAACATTCACATAATTTACCCCATACCCATTATCTAATGGACCCATAATCTTATTGATACAGATTTTCCCTCCAATGTTACAAATCAAATCTCATTCATGCCTGCCTTTTATGTGTAACTCTTACATAAGAACAAGTTCTGTTTATTGTTACAAATAGTCTGAAAGTCTTTTAAGAATTTATTAACAAAATTTAAACAAAAATATCTAAAAATCTTTGAGTGAAAAACAAATTTGTCACTACACCTTGCTTATGACAGAGAGAATTTTGCCTGAAGCAGATCATGAAAACAATTCATCCTACAAAGAAGTAATCCTTTGTTGATGAGATAGTCTTCAGTGATGGTGACACTCCTTAATTTGATATGTGTTTTTGGGCTGCAGTATTTAAGAACATTTAAGTATTCCTAACAACTTGTAGTTTATGGATAGGAAAATATAAGTCTTTTTCAATTCACATTTATTGAGCACTGATTCTGAGCATTATACTATGGCAAAAAAACTGGAGTAGGTGTTGAGGGAGGATATAAAGATAAAACATAATAGTTGGCTTTAGAAATATTTTTGGAATGTCGTGGCAAATTGATTCACCAATCACAAGGGTCATCTCCAGGCCTATCACTGCAGGACTGGGATCAGTCTGAGCTGGGTAAGAGACAAATGCAGAGCCCATGGCAGTGGCAGTACTCATGGGATTTTCAACCCACAGCACGGAAATTTAAAAAGCACTTACTTGAACTTCCAGTGACCAGGATGGCAGAGTGGACCCTGGCTGCTCCAATCCCCCCATCTGACATTGAAAACACAGAAATTCTTGCCTCAGAGCAAAATTTTAAAATACTGAAGGCCTGGAGTCGTACAGGAAGGGCATGAAGGAAGACAGCAGGAGAGAGTATTGACTTCACAAACACAGGTGAAACCTCAACCGGGAATATGAACTAGTCTCCAGTCCAGAAAGTATTCTTAGAAGAGCTCAAGAAGGATTTTAAAAACCAAATTAGAGAGGTAGAAAATACATTGACTAATTATTTTAAAATCAAAATTGCAAAATTAGAAAAACATTTCAGTGAAGAAGGCAACTCCTTAAAAAGAAAAAAAAATGTGTGAAATGGAAAAAGAGGCTCAAAATCTAACTGGAAAAAAATTCCTAAAAATGAAATCTGAACATATGGAAAAGGAACTTCAAAAACTAACTGAGAAAAATTATTCGCTAAAAATTAGAATCAATCAAATTAAAACTAATGGCTCTATGAGGCAACAAGAATTAGTCAAACAAAATATCAAGAATGAAAAATTAGAAAAAGAAGTAAAATATCTCAATGGAAAAATAATTGACCTGGAAAACAGATCCAGGAGAGAGAATCTAAGATTTATGGGTCTAGTGGAAAATCATGATAAAAAAAGAGCCTGGACAACATCTTCCAGAGCTTATCAAGGAAAACTGCCCTGATCTTCTAAAACCAGAGGGTAAAATAGATATCAAAAGAATCCACTGAACACCTCCTGAAAGAGATCCCAAATTGAAAACTCTGCCAAATGTTGTAGCCAATTCCAGAACTATCAGGTAAAGAAGAAAATACTGCAAGCAGCCAGAAAGAAACAATTCAAATATTGCAGAACTACAGTGAGGATCATACAGGACCTAGAAGCTTCTACAATGAAAGATCAGGGGGACTCAAATATGATGTTTTGCAATGCAAAAGACCTCAGGTTACAACCAAGGATCAGGATTCAGTGAAACTGAGCATAATCGTCCAGGCTAGAAGATGGTTATTCAATGATATAAGGGACTTCCAGACCCTCCTGATGAAAAAGCCAGAGCTCAATGGAAAATTCAATTTCCAATTACAAGACTCAAGAGAGGCATAAAAAGGTAAATAGGGAAAAATACATACATAAACACACACACACATACACACACACACACACACACACACACACACACACACACACAATGTGTTATATAATAAGAGCAAACTGTTTACATCCCTATTTGGGAAGCTGATAACTGTTAATATTGAGAATTGTATACTTATTGCAACATTTAAAAGCGATATAGATAAATAGAGGGTGTGGGTATAAATTAAACAAGATGATGATAAAAACCTTATTAAGGGTTGCAAACGCACCACAATGGAAGAAGAGGAAAAAATGAAGCAGAAAAGGGTAAATTATGCCACACAAAGGGGCATAAAAACATTATAGAAGAGGGAAAGAAGGGAGGGAGATGAACAATATATGAGTTTCACTCTCATTGGCTCTGGTATAAGGAAGGAATAACATAATCAGTTAAGTATAGGACTTTATTGAGAAGAGACATTAAACCTATCATAATAGAGGGAAAGAGGGGAGGGAGAGGAGCATTGCATGAGATCTATTCTCGTCAATCTTGGTTCAAGGAAGAAAAAATAAACTACATAAAGTATAAACATCTATTTTACACTACACCCAGTAGAAGGGGGAAGGGCTAAGAAAAGAGAGGGGTGGTTAGAAGGGAGGGAAGAAGTAGTAAGGGGGAAGGATAGGAAAAGGGAGGGGGCTGATAAGGAGGGAATACTGAGGGAGGCAGTGATAAAAAGGAAAACTCTTAGGGAGGTGAAGGGAGAAGGGAAAGATAAAAGCATAAACAGGGGAGGGAATAAGATAGAAGGAAAGAAAGAGATTGTAATCATAATTGTGAGTGTGAATGGGATGAACTCTCCCATAAAACAGAGACAGCAAAATGGAATAAAATCCATTAAAAACCACGTTGTTGGGGCGGCTAGGTGGCGCAGTGAATAGAGCGCCGGCCCTGGAGTCAGAAGGACCTGAGTTCAGAGCTGGCCTCTGACACTTAATCCACACAAACAAAAACCTAGCCCTGTAACCTTGGGCAAGTTACTTAACCGCAATTGCCCTAAAGGGGTGGCTAGGTGGCGCAGTGAGTAAGAGCGCTGGCCTCGGAGTTGGGATGACCTGAGATCAGATCCGGCCTCAGAAAATGAGCACCCACGCATAAATAATGATTAGCTGTGTAACCTTGAGCAAGTTACTTAACCCCAATTGCTTTAAAAAAAAAAAACATGTTGTTTACAAGAAAAAAAATTTGAATCAGGGGGATACATATAGGGTAAAGGTAAAAGGCTGGAGTAAAATATATCATGCCTCAGCTAAAGTGAAAAAAAAAGCAGGGGTAGAAATCCTTATCTCAGACAAAGCAAAAGCAAAAATAGAACTAATTAAAAGAGATAAGGAAGGAAACTATATCCTTCTAAAAGACACCATCAAAAATCAAGCAATTGGGGGCAGAGCTAAGATGGTGGAGTAGAAACAGCACTTCCACTGAGCTCCAGCCCACACCACTTCAAAATTATGTAAAAGGGGGCTCTGAACGACCTATGGAGCTCCAGAACCCACAAAATGACACAGAGAAGCTAACCTCCCACTGAGGACAGCTGGCAGCCCGGCAGGGGGCAGCCAGTACAACACTCTTGGAGCAGAGCCCAGGCCCACATGAGTCAGAGGTTTTAGCCCTGGGGCAGCCAAAAAAGCAGCCAGCTGGATGGACCCCAGAACTCCAGCAGCTGTGGCTTTTCCAGAATTACCAACACATAGATGTCTAGGACAAAGTGAGAGGTTAGTGCCCTATGGACTTTGGGATCAGTATTTGGGAGTGTGTCAGCTTCTTGCCCTGGGGGTGAGAAGCCTCTGAGGAGCCGCTGTGCAACACAGCCGCCATTTTGCAACTTCAGTTGCTGCTTCAACTCCTGGCCTGTGGACTGAAGGGAGATCTGGCAATCAGTCATGGGGGTAATTGCTCTTGCTTTACCCTTCTTGGTTCTGGGCTTCGGTCTCCAGTGGAAGATTTGGGGTGTGTGACCAGCTTGACAGAGTGTATGGGGGCTTCAGGGAGGGCACCCAACTAATACCTCTTTCAGTTGAGAAGATCCCAGTGTTTAAAGTTATTTACATTCCTACATGGAAAAACAAAAACTGTGACTAATGGAACCTTTCTTAGTATGAAAATAGTTGAAGAAGGGTATATGGGTATATGAACACTTATATGAATGTGTGTATATATGTTTACAGGTATACATGTATAGAGGGCACAGGTCGAATTTGGTGGGAAGGGATGATACTTAAGGGGTGAAATTAAGAGGGGAGAGAGGAATGTGGCTAGAGGAGATGGGGAGAGACAGGGTAGGGTAAACTATCTCATGTAGAAGAGGCAAGGGGAAGTGGTGGTAGGGGAGGAGAAGAACAGGAAGGCAAAAAGGCAAAAACATATTCTCATTGAATTTGGCTCAGGGAGAGAATGACATACATACTAAATGGGATATCTCACCCTGCAGGAAAGTAGGGGCAAGGGGGATGAGAAGGGGGATGATGGAAGGCATGCTGGGGGGAGGGGAGGTTGGAGGCACCCACTTTTGAAGAGGGACAGGATCAAAGTAGGGAATGGAACAGGTTGGGAGTGGATGGGTGGGAGAGAAATATAGCCAGTCTTTTACAATATATCTACTATGGTAATGTTTTGCATAGCTATACATGTACAACATATACTGAATTGCTTATCTACCCAGTGGGAGTGGGTGACAAGTGAAGAAGGGAATGGATCTGGGATTCGAAGTTTTAAAATTAAATGTTTCAAATATATATAAATACTATCATTAATACTATTTTGCCTGTAATTGGGAGATAAGATGTGCAGGCATTGGAGCACAGGGATTCACCTTGCCCTAATGGAAAAGTCGAAGGGGTTATGGGAGAAGATATGGGATAGAGCAGATTGAATGAGGGGATATCATGTGGAATGCTATTCTGGGGTGGTGGGTAGGGGAAAAAACAGGGAAAAAATTGTAACTCAAAATCTGGTGGAAATGAATGATGTAAACCAGAAGTTAATAAAGCATTTGGGAAAAAAATCAAGCAATATCATTACTAAACATTTACGTATCAAGTGTTACAGCAGCCAAATTCTTAGAGGAGAAGTTAAGGGAGTTAGAGGAAGAAATAGATAGCAAAACTATCCTAGTGGGGGATCTCAATCTCCCCCTCTCTAAACTTGATAAATCTAACCTCAAAATAAACAAGAAAGAAGTTAAGGGGGTCAATAGAATTTTAGAGGGGCTAGATATGATAGATCTCTAGAGAAAACTGAAGGAGGATAAAAAGGAATATACCTACTTCTCAGAGGTATATGGCACAAACACAAAAATTGACCATGTACTAGGGCATAAAAACCTCACAATTCAGTGCAGAAAGGCAGAAATATTAAATGCATCCTTCTCAAATCATGATGCAATTAATTATTTGTAATAAAGGGCATGGAAGGATAGACTGAAAACTAATTAGAAACAAAATAACTCAATCCTAAAGGAGTAGGTCAAACAAGAAATTATAGCAAAAATCAGTAACTTCATTCAAGAGAATGACAAAAATGAGACAACATACCAAAACTCGTGGGATGCAGCAAAAGCAGCTCTTAGGGGAAGTTTTATATACCTGAATGCATACATAAATAAAATAGAGAAAATGGAGGTCAATAAATTGGACATGCAATTGAAAAAGCTAGAAAATGAACTAACTGACAATACCCAATTAAATATTGAATTAGAAATGATGAAAACCAAAGGAAAGATTAATAAAATTGAATGCAAGAACCTATTGAATTAATAAATAAAACTAAAAGCTGGTTTTATGAAAAAAACAATAAAATTGATAGACCTTTAGTAAATATGATAAAAAAGAAAGAAAGAAGAAAAGCAAATTACAAGTATCAAAAATGAAAAGGGTGAATCTACCTCCAATGAAAAGGAAATTAAAAAAATAATTAGGAATTATTTTGCCCAGTTGTATGGATATAAATTTGACAATTTTAGTGAAATGGATGAATATTTACAAAAATATAAGTTGTCCAGACTAACTGAAGAGGAAGTAAACTACTCAACCCCATCTCTGGAAAAAAAAAATGAACAAGGAATCAATGTAGGAAAAAATCTCCAGGGCCAGATGGATTTACCGGTGAATTCTACCAAACATTTAAAGAACAACTGATTCAAGTACTTTACAAACTTTTCAGGAAAATTGGAGGAGGAATCCTATGAAATTCTTTTTATTACACAAATATGATACTGATATCTGAATTGGGATGAGACAAAATGGAGAAAGAAAATTATACACCAATTTCCCTCATGAATATAGATGCAAAAATTTTAAATAAAATATTAGCAAAAAGATTACAGCATCGGGGCGGCTAGGTGGTGCAGTGAATAGAACGCCAGCCCTGGAATCAGAAGGACCTGAGTTCGGCCGACACTTAATCCACACAAACAAAAACCCAGCCCTGTAACCTTGGGCAAGTTACTTAACCCCGATTGCCCTAAAGGGGTGGCTAGGTGGTTCAGTGAGTAAGAGCGCCGCCTCGGAGTTTGGATGACCAGAGATCAGATCCGGCCTCAGAAAATGAGCACCCACACATAAATAATGACTAGCCGTGTAACCTTGAGCAAGTTACTTAACCCCAATTGCTTAAAAAAAAAAAAAAAAAGATTACAGCAACTTATCATGAGAATTATACACTTTGATCAGGTAGGATTTATTCCAGGAATGCAAGAGTGATTCAATATTAGGAAAACTATCAGTATAATTGATCACATCAAAAACAAAACTAGCAGAAACCATATAATTATCTCAGTAGATACAGAAAAGGCTTCTGAAAAAATACAACACCCATTCCTATTAAAATAATTAGAAAGTATAGGAATAAATGTAGTCTTCCTTAAAATAATAAGTAGCATCTATCTAAAACCATCAGTAAGCATTATATGTGATGGGGATGAGGTAGAAACATTTTCGTTAAGATCAGGGGTGAAACAAGGGTGTCCACTATCATCTCTCTTATTCAATCTGGTACTAGAAATAAAAGCAATAAGACAAAACCAGAAACTGATAAATGCTGGAGAAAATGGGGGAAAATTGGAACACTAATTCATTGTTGGAGTTGTGAACTGATCCAACCATTCTAGAGAGCAATCTATAGCCCAAAGGGCTATAAACAAGGGAATAATCTTTGACCCAGAAATACCACTTCTAGGGCTGTATCCCAAAAAGATCAGAGAAGTGGGAGCAGGACCAGTATGTACAAAAATATTTATAGCAGCTCTTTTTTTTTAAGCAATTGGGGTTAAGTAACTTGCTCAAGGTTACACGGCTAGTCATTATTTATGTGTGGGTGCTCATTTTCTGAGACCGGATTCGATCTTGGGTCATCCCAACTCCGAGGCTGGTGCTCTTACTCACTGTGCCACCTAGCCGCCCCAATAGCAGCTCTTTTTGTAATGGCAAAGAATTGGAAATCAATGGGATGCCCATCAATTGGGGAATGGCTGAACAAGTTGTGGTGTATGAATATAATGGAATACTACTGTGCTATAAGAAATGAAGAACTGAGAGACTTCATAATAATGTGGAGAGACTAATATAAACTGTTTTTGAGCAAGAAGAGCTGAACCAGGAGAAATCTGTACTCAATAAAAGACACAACATATGTGTGATGACTAACTTTGATAGACTGGGCTCCTCTTAGCAATATAAGGTTATAAGACAACGTCAAAAGACTCATGATCAAGGGAGATATCCACATCCAGAGAAAGAGATGCAGAGTCAGAATGCAGATTGAAGCAAACTACTTGCTCTGTTTCTTTTTCTGGTTTGTTTTATTTCCTCTTTCCCACTGATCATTCCATCGATTATAATCCTTCTTTACAACCTGACTAATGATTAATGTGAAGATATTTGTAGATCCTATATTTGATTTCATGCTGCCATGGCAGGGGTAGGAGGGGAGCAGAGGGAGGGGGAGAAAATTTGAAACTCAGGGGGCTGTGGAACTTAATGTTGTAAACTAAAAGTAAATAAACAATAAAAAAGAAATATTTTCAAATAAAGGAAATAACAGGTAGTCATACACTAATATGAGGCCATTGTTTAATATAGAAGATATGCACAAAGTTCATTTTAGGAAAGTTAAGAAGAGGGAAAAATCTCTTCAGAATGGGGAGTCATGGAAAATTTCATAAAGAAGATATTATTTGAACTAGATATTGAAGGATAGATAAAATTTTAATGGACAGAAATATTAAGGGAGTGCATAGTAACTTAGAAAACTGGGAGAAATAGCAAGTAATAAGGTTTGATGATAGCACAGGTATAATATATAAAGTAGCATGAGATGATGCTGGGTAGAGGTCAGTATATGAGGTTCTAACTATGGAATCAGCTATCCTTATGCCTGATTCTCCTCCTATGCCCCAAAGTGAAGTCAACTACCTTTTAAGAAGTAAACCAAACTTTCCTAAATAGCTATTGTTAAAATCTATTGATTCCTACACAAAAAGAAAAAAAAAAACTACATTCCTACAGAAATCTAGAAATGGGGATATCTGTGGGTGCCTGGCTTTGTGATTTCTGGCAAATCCTCTGATTTTTTTTTTCCATCATGGCTTTGTGGTACAGTGGAAAGAACATAGTCATAGTCAGAAAAACAGGTTCATATCTTTCATCACTTACTTAGGCCATTTCATCTTCCTGGTTTGAGTTTCTTAGTGTTTGAAATGAGAAGATCTAAATAAATGGCCTCAAAGCTCTCTGCTAACGCTGAATCTTTGATCATCCAATTCTTTGGTTTGTACAACTTAATAGTTATCATCACTGCTATTTCAGTTTCTTCATGTCACAGAGCTAATTCAATATGGTAGTATTTAACTAGAAGATTGTTGTGGTCTACTTATAGAATATTGAGGAGGAGGAGGATAACATTTATATAGCGCTTCAAAGTTTACACATTATTATACATATATTATCTGACATTATTCTTACAAAATATGTTTGAAGTAAATACTGTTATTATTTGTATTTTGCAGGTGGGTAATATAAGGTAGACAGAGGTTAAGTAACATGACAAAGTCATAGATGTAGTGTTTGAAGGATTCAAACTCTGATCTTTCTGATTCTAAGTCCAGCATTTTATGTTCTATTCCATTTAATTGTCTGATAGCAGAAGTGAAGTGTAATTATCTTTACAACTGTGGTTAACCCACTTGTGTAAGCTTTTTTATTTATTTTTATTTTTGACTGCATTTTCTTTTACCAGTGGTGATGCAGTCCTATTATAAAGTTCTATTGACATGCAAATGTCATTATAGGAAGTAGTCCTAGAGTATAATCTTGGTGAAATAGCCATCTATTGGCTGTAAGACTTCTGTGGACAAACCATAATCATTTGTTTACAATAAATGGAAATATAACATCACAATATTGTGATTCTACGAAGGAAATGGAGATTTAAGCCAATTTGTGGAAAGTTGTGAGTGCCAGGCTAAGTGAGACTCAATTTGCTAAGCAATGGGGAGCCAAAGATAGTTGTTAAACCTGTAATCAGTCATACATTATGAAAATTAATCTGGCCAGTACAGTATTTAATAGACTGGGTGAATCAGTGTACAGTTAAACTTGGAGACAAGAAGGTCAGCTAGAAAGATAATTGAAATATTCCAGTCAAGAGGTAATAGATACCTGAATTAGGGCAGTGGTGGTGGTAGTAAGAATGAAAAGGACAGACCATATGTAAAATATTATGGTGAGGGAATTGACAGGATCTAGCAACTGATTGCATATTAGAGACAAAGGTGAGAGAAGGGGGAAAAAAAGATGGAAGTTTTGAGACTAGTCAAATGGGGAAGTTGTAATGGCATTAACATAAATAAGGAAGTTGGGAGGGAAAGCAAACTTCGAGATAACCTTCTTAGATGAATGCATTTTACTTAAACTAATCCAGGGAATTTAAATTTTTTAATGGATGGGGAAGAAGAAATATATTCAGATGAGACTGCAAGTCCTGACAATTTGGAAGATATCAGGAATGACTCCAAGAGAAAAATAGCAGTGGGAGAGAGGTACATTTATTCACAAGAGAAAATAAATAGAAAGAAGTCTAGGAGCAATGCTTATATTCTCAGATTTTTATTTACCAATGTGTAGAGTAGGAATGGTGAGGAGATTTTAAGATATGAGCTCTACTAGTAAAATATAATATCATTGGCATGAGAAGTATTTGGTGGAATGGGAATCACACTGGGATGTGGGACCAGAATGATATAACTTCTTCTAAAGAAAAGAAACCTGTGGAATAGCTGTTCAAGTAGTATAACATGTGAAGAACTAAAACCATAATTAGTCTAGGGATAAATTAGACTTTGCCCTGAAGCAATGATATGGTTGGATGCCCACAGTTCCATGGAGATAGACTGACAGATCATCCCCCCAAACATGATTGTATCCATAGTGAGACTGCACTTTACTTTTGTGGATTTCTGCTTATATGTGCCTTTTCCTTACAGGGCTATAACTAAGTGAGACTATACCTGGCGTGAATTCAGTTGGACCAAGTAGTGCAGTAAGTAATTTGCATCAATGATAAGAATAAAGACATAGATGTTAGGCTCACATTTGCTGATGACCTAAAGCTGAGATAGACAGCTAAAAATATTTTGTTAAAGAATTGGGATCCAAAAGAATATTGACAAACTAGACCATTGACCTGAAAATGAATTCAAGAGAGACAAATGGAGTCTTGTACTTGGGAAAAATTTTTGGTGAAGGGCCTTGAACCTATGCCATATGAGGAACAATGGAAGGAACAAGGTTGTCTTAAGTCTAGAGAAAAGAAAAATCATGATGGCCTGATAGCTGTCTTCAAGCATTTGGAGGACTATCATGTAGAGAAAAGGCTAGACTTCTTTTTTGTTCCAGAGAGCAGAATCAAGAATAATACTTAGAATGGGCAGAGAAGCAAATTTAGTCTTGATGTCAGGGAAGTGCGGAAAAGGGGTGCAATTTCTATCATGAAAAGTTAGGACAAAGTTGAAAAGGTTGCCTCAAGATGTTGTAGCTTCTCATCCCTTGGAATTCTTCAAAAGAGTCTGAATGGCCACTTATGATATATGTTATATTTGAGATTTCTATGCATTAGAATAAATGGTTACTGAATTCCTTTCCATATTTCCATTCCAATAATTCTGTTATTTCTAAAGGCCATTCCAGCTCTAAATTCTATAAAATTCTCATTGGTTTACATGGTTTAAAGAAACTTTCTAAAAAACAGTAGTTGTAGGTCTATCATTGTACGAATGGGGTGTGTGAATGTCATCTGAAACTAAATGCCATTTCCTCCTCATCAGCCTAACAAGATTCTTGGCAATTTCATTAGATTAAATTCAAACAGGATTTATTAAGTGCCTTTGATGTATTAAAGCCTAGACACTGGGTATACAAAGATAAAAACCAAAACAGTCTCTGAAGTTAAAGAGCTTATATTTTATTGGAAACAGCACATACCCAGATAAGATATAATATATATTCTAAGTTCATATAAAGTAATTATGTAAGTTGGGTAGGGGAAAGCAGAGCAAGAGGGAGTTGTGGCTCAGGTGATAGTGAAAATAAAGGAACTTGGGTTCAACTTTGAATGAAGCTAGAAATTTCTGAAGCTTGAGAGGAAAACAGAGAACATTCCAGAGAAAGGGGACAACCCTTTGTAAATTACAGACAGGAAGGATTATGCTTTTATTCTCCACCTCCAATATAGTTCTAATTCATGAAATAAACTGTGCAATAACTTTATGTGAGCTCTATGACTCGCCAGATGCAACTGGACATAAAAATTGTCACAGAAGCAAAAGAGACACCAACTTAACAAATAGGGAAGCATATCTTTGACGAACCATGTGCCACCATGTCTGAAATATGTGAAGGAATTCATTCACAATAAGAGTTTTGTTTTTGTTTTGTTTTGGTTCTTTTTTTTTAACTGAGAAAATTCCATAAGAAGACTGGTGTCTTAATGTAATTTGTTATTCGTTTCCAGGATCAAATAATAGATGGTCAATGAATGTTTATTGAACTGAATAAAAATTGAAGGAACCAAGTAAAAAGAAGCAACTTAGGATAATATAGAGGCTATTAAAAGGTAGAAAGAGATGTTCTAAGGAGTAAAGTATATAAAATAGCTTTTTAAAGAAAAAAAAGTAAACTTTAAGGCTATTTAGAGAAATATTAAAACGAGATCATAAATTAGGATTTGATTGTATTTGGAGTCACGGACAGTAGACAGTCTGAGGAAATGCTATGGGAAATGGAAATAGCCCAGTGACCACAAAACAACTAGGAAAAGCAGAGGGAGTCATGATTAGAAGTCACATGTATAGAATCAAGAAAAGTAGAGATGTCATGAAATGTTTAAAATCAGAATGCAGAAATCTGATGATGGTCTCCTCAAAAGTCACCCCTCTTTTTCTTATTCCAGTTCATCTAAAACTGTGTATGAACTACATAGATAGATAGATACACACATACTTATACATGTATTAATATATTAATATTATTCATATATATCTATGATATACACATCTGAAATGAAGCCAGAAAATCTGGAGGCAATGGAAATTAGCAACTTGTTTTCTCAGCTTAGCATAGAAGAGTTTCAACATCACTCTGCGCTACTGTTCACTATTCATCTTGCCATATGTACGTGGCTCTTCATAGTATCAGACACACTTTAACAAGTGGCCTATCACAGCACAAAACAAGACACAAAACTGGTGAGTACTTACACTGCAGGACAGTAGCCGAGATGACACCCCTGAAAGCTTAACACCATCAAGATATACAGGGGAATTGTGCCATCAGTCTATACATTCATTTAAAGAGCTGCATGAAGTCGCAAATCCATCAGATTTAAAATGTAGGATATTTACTAGTAATTATCTTAATCTCAATTTTATAGATTTATTCCAAGTTTTGTAGTTTTCAATGAAATGTGTATAGTGCAATTTCTCCTTGGGAACCCAGCATGAAGTGAAAGCGCCTGTAGTTTGATTTAAGTACAGCACAGAGAAAAGCACCTTAAAGCTGGCACAAGGAGAGATGGAAGGTAAGTGTGCGTGACTATCACTTGTCCTCACCTGCGTAGGATTTTATGTATTAGGCGTCTTGAATAATACATGGATAAAATATAAAGCATGCTAAAGTTCTTATGAAAATCATTTATTTTGTATATAAAATGTTTCTCACACTAAACTGACTTTCTTAAAAAAAAAAACTCAGCCAAAAAGCTTTCAAATTGAAATACACACATATATAATACACACACTTGCATGTATGTATTTATATACACACATATATGTATATACATACATGCATATATCCTTGTATATGTGTATAAATGTACATATAAAAACATTATAGGTTATATGAAGCTATAGAACTTGCTAAATTCATCAAATTCTATTTTCTTTCTTTTGAGTGGAAGGCAACACATTAAGAAATCCATGAACTTTTGTTAGTTGTCTATCTTTATGTTTCAGAAAGTCAGCATTCCAAAATAGAGGACTATTTGGTTTATAACAAACAGATAAAATCTCATGATAATGAAGTCCACAAGTCATCTAAGTATTTGTCCTACTCATTCATTTATTTATTTATTCACTCGTTTAAGAGAGAATATAAAGCAGAAGAATATTGAGTCAGGAAGCCATGGGTTCAAGTTGAACTCCTGACACATACTGCTTCTTTGACTAGGAAAGTCATTTGGACTCTTAGTGATTCAGGTGAATTTCTTAGATTGTGAATTGGAGAGAAGGTGCAGATTTGCATTCATATAGATGTTTCAATGGGAACTCCCTACAAAGATGATTTTTTTTAATCATTCATTTCTCAATTCATACATTCCTCCAATGTCTATTAGATCTATTTTTTGTCAACCAAGTAACAAGCATTTACTAAGTACATATTATCTTCCAGGTACTATAATAAACCCTGAGAATAAGAATACAAATGCAAAGAAAGACAGCATCTGCCCTAAAGAAATTTACATTTTAATGACTTAAAGCACACAAAAGGAAGCTGAAAGATAATGGGGAGGATATCCGGGATTAGGCAAAATTAATAGGCACTGTGGTAGAGGAAGTCTGGAATGCAGCCTGGAAAGGAATTAGACATGGCTGGCCTGGGTGCCTTTCTTAAATAGAAGTTTCTGATACCATAGAAAAGTCCCCAGGAATTGAGTAGGATGTACTTTCAATGTTTGAATTCCAAGGCTAAAGCCAGGCTTCAGGATGAAAAGCCAGGGTCATGGTGGAGGAAATCCAGTGCACAGTCTGAAGAGAAAGGAGGATATGTGAAAAGTCAACGGCAGAAGTCCAAAGTTAAATAAGATGCAGTCCCTGTCTTCCTAGAACACACAGGCTATTAATAGGATCAGATACTAAAAGAGAAAATTATGTAGGCCCTGGCCTTGCTCCAGATTCTCTACAACTATACCATGTTACATGATGAATACATTAGGAGGTACAAAACAAATTGCCATGTGAAGTTAAGGCAAAAGGTTTTGCCTACTGAGGGAATCAGAGAGTTCTTCCTGGAAAATTTTAATTAGAGATGGACTTAATTATTAGAAATTATATTTCATCTACATGGAAGTGATACAGTAGCATCTATGACCAATTAAATGAAACCTTGTCTGAATAAGGCAAATAGTAATGGCCCAAAGTCTTTTTTCCCAATTTTGGTGAATTTGAATATCAACTATTCTCCAATTCCCCAGGAATCTTCCCTTCCCCCACTAGTATGAATCAGAACATGTTCTCCAGGTTCAGACTCCTCACTCTTTTTTTGAAACTTGGTCCTAGACCCAGGGAAGAATCCTTTAAAAATCCTCCAGAATTACTGGTTTGGGAGAAGGTATCCCATTCTAACTGGGATGTCAGTAAAGTACCTGATTTAGTCTAGAGGTTCAGTGGATATGTTTCCATCATGCTCCCTGACTGCCCTTCCATTTTGGAGGTATCTCTCCTCAATAAAACCGATGTGCATTACTATCTTGTTATGGGCTCCATGTTTTCTTGTTCTAAACTTTAAAGATTCTGAATTTTCCTAAGTCTATTCTGAAATGAGAAATGATGTTTTAAGACACCACTGATATGCCATTTTTCTGATGAAACTATATGAAAAGCTGTTCTCTAAGTCAAGTAGGAGAAAGTAGGCTGTGCCTTGTATATTTGCGAAATGTTATATCAGTGTGTTTTGTATGGTGAGTGGTTTGGTGTTTGGGATTCATTTTTCTGGTAGGGGAGCTGAGTCAAGTCAACAAGAATTTCTTAAGCAACAACTATCTATCTGGTAATTTGTTAAACAATAGACATAAAATACAAAGAAAGGAAAGGGCAGTCCCTATTCTCAAGAAGTTTACAGTCTAATTGGGGAGATAACAAACAACTGTGTACAATAAAAGTTAGATAGACTAATAAGTGAGAGAGAGAGGTAGATACAGAGAAACAGAGAGAGACAGAAGAGAAGAGAAAGGAGACTGAGAAGAGAGGCAGAAACAGAAATATACATATGTATTAACATATACATACATATATACATATGTGTGTATGTATATATACATACATATATTTGCATGGGCACTAATATTAGGAAGTACCAAGAAAAGCTTCTTGTAGAATGGCCTACTTTACAGATACTAGAAGCCTGCCAGGGAAACCAAAGGAGGAAATGAAGAGGGAGAAATTTCCAAACTTGGGAGGCAATCAGAGAAAATGCTTGGAGCTGAAGGAATAAAGTTTAATACCTTTGAATTAAGAAAGAAGGAGTTTAGGTTAAGGATAATTTTC
The DNA here is from genome assembly GCA_011680675.1 of Gymnobelideus leadbeateri. NCBI lineage: Eukaryota > Metazoa > Chordata > Mammalia > Diprotodontia > Petauridae > Gymnobelideus > Gymnobelideus leadbeateri. Next base: position 629,118 of record WOXC01003936.1, on the reverse strand, counting down.
ATTTGATGGAATGATTTGTAAAAAAAAATGTCAAAACTCAACTGAGATCTATTCTCAGGTATTTTCATTATATTTATACAGCCTTTAATTATAACAAATTAAGTTACACGGATAAGTACCCGAGAAACTGTTGTACAAGATTGTTGGTTGTGAGCAAATCAAAAATAACTGCTACCCTGGGCTGCCCTCTAGGACAGGGAAAGGTTGTATTGTGCAGAATTCATTTTAAAAGATGTTTACCGTGAAGTAATTTCACCTCTACATATGAATTTGGTTTTGTTCTCGCAAGTTGCTAAGACATATCCTCAGGGACAAAGTTAGGAATAGGAAGCTCCATTAAAAAAGAAATCCGACTAACTAGCATTTGCTCTCTATATAGAGCTAAACATATTAAACACTTTGCAAAATGTTCATTAATAATTCTAGTGGGAAGCTTTTGAGGAAAAAAAGACAAAGCTTTTTTTTTAAAAAACACCCCATGTAGTAGCATGAGTTGGCTATTTTTCCTTATCAATTTAAATTGGGGTATTTCCCCAAAGTTCATAAGTAATGAGAGAGCTCTGGGTATGAGAACAAGATAAAAGCTGACCTTGGTGGCAGACTGAATCAGTGGAAATTGAACTTCTAATACACTTTTCCTTTGCTATATTCCTTATGAGAGCCTCCTTAGGCCCCCATAAGTGATAGCACGGTAAATTAAGAAAGGTCTTTGGATTGGGGAAGACCCAAGTCTTCTGCTTAGTACATGTATGATATTGTTCAAAATATTTTAAATTCTTTGGCTTAATCCAGAAGATTAGGTGTTTTTGATTTGGTATAGGCTCTGGAACCCTTCTTGAATGCTCCTTGAATCTTCCCACTTGATCTGACATTCACCTGAGGCTACAATCTTCTCAACTGGCCTCTCATTATTGCTCTGCCCAATTCAACAATGCATCCTAGTTGCATCCTGGTTACATTATCATCCTATAGGCTGTGTAGCTTTCTGTCTATATAAGTCTGGTCCTTTTCCTATATCAGTGCCTTTGTTTAGCTCCTTGCTAAATCTCAGGCACTTATGCTGTTGTGTCAATAAAGCTTCCATTAGCTAAATAGAAGGTCTAAGTGAATTCTTTCAAATCTGAACCACCTCTCCCAACTCAGACCTCAACAGTAACATATTCCGAGATAGGTGTCTTAAAGATCCTTTAGAATAAATTTCCACTCACTTTAAAAAAAAAAGGAAACTAAGGCATAGAGAGCCAAGATAAGTTCCCCAAGACCACATAAGTAGTACATATTAATATAAAAATGTCTGTCCTTCAAAATAAGTTAACTCAAAAATTGTTGCTCTTCATGAGCCTATTTGGTGTTTCCTTGGCAAAGATATTGGGGGGGTTTGCCATTTCCTTCTCCACCTCATTTTACAGACAAAAATAGAGGCAAACAGGGTTAAGTGACTTCCTTGGGCTCACATTGCTAGGAACTGCCCGAGTTTGAATTTGAATTCATAAAGATGAATGTTTCTGCTTTCAAGCCCAGTGCTTGATCTACTTCACTACTTTGATGTCCAACTCAATCATGCGTTATTTGTTAACACAAATTTCAAGGAGACAATGTAGCATATTTGCAAGAGCACTAACTGAAATCAAAGGGCCTGGAAGACATGGGTTCAAATCGCCTCCGATTCTTATTGTTTTTAAGACCTTGGACAAATCATTTAACCTCCTTTGGCTTCAATTTCTTCAACTTTAAAACAGAGGAATTGGATTAGATGGAGTTTCAAGTTCCTTCCAACTCTCTGTCATTTTAATCCCTTAACATAATTTCCAATAATTACACAGCTATGAGTAAGTGGAAACATTTTTGTATATCAATTATGTTATCTGTGATCTTGATCAACCTGAAAGATCCCTCCCAGCTGAAGCTGCTGTCTCCCATTAGTGATTTTCTCCTATAACCTTCATTTTGAGGAAGCATGTTATCCATTCCTTATTCCTTTCCCATTCCATGTCCTGACTTTCTACTGTCCATGCCCTTACCCAATTTTCTTCTCTCCCCCTTCTATTTATTACCTTCCTTCATTAAAATGTAAACTTCCTTGAGTAAAAGGATACTCCTTTTTTGCCTTTATTTGCATTTCCAGTATGTAGCAGAGTGCCTCACACATAGTGTTCAACAAATGCTTTTTTTAATTTTTTGATCTCAGAAGATGGTTGTGAGGATAATATGGTGCTTTTACCACCATCTAATCCCACCACTGAAGTTTCATCAGTGTGAGCTTTTTGAAAGCTTCCATATCTTAGTCACAGATCTTTCTTTCCAACCTCCTAAGTTGTCTTGGGCTAGAAGAATGTCTCACTCTGTTCTTTTGATGTCTCTGACACTCCAGAATTCAACAAGCCATTATTTTAAGGTTCTTTGGAGGAGAATGTTAAGAGAGTTCAGCTGGTGCTTTCTCCATTCTGCCATCTTGACTCTGCCAAGGGAAGACCCAGAAATATTTAATTTTGATTCTTCTGACTCTAATTTTCATACTCCTGACTTTCTGTTCACAATATAATTTAAAGTCAGGTAAATAGGAACTCTGTGTTTTAGAATTTTAAAAGATCTTCCCCTGTAGATTCAGGATTTTTGTCAAATACGGGCCTAAAGAAGATATATTGTCTTAATTTTTTTTCAGTTCATCTCATGAAGTAACTTTGTTTTCCTAGAAAATTCATTATGCATGTTGAATCAGTAGAACATTATTTGTAGAGCTATAATCAGTTATCTGTACATCTATAATCAAAGTTTTTACTTATGACAAAATATTTATAGGGAGATTCATTTATTTCTTTATTTTGTCATGGTTTCATAGAAATAATTTTCTTTACAACTTCATTAAGGACCTTAATGTAAAAATGTATTATATTAATGGAAAAGACTTTTTTTATCATGGGTTTATATGACAAATAATTTTGGGAACTAAAGAATTATAAGAAAATGATAGACAATATGAAATAAAAATGTCATACATGAGGTCTGTAATAAATATACTTTATGCTAGTACTTTCTCTTACATGAAATTGTTTTGTCTAATCTTTTTATTTAGCTATCTGTACACTTGAATAATTTTTTCTCTCAAAATGCAATCTCCTTGAGGGAAGGCAGTGTTCCATTTTCATTTCTGTGGTATCTCCAGCATCTTGAAGAGTAGACACATGTAAAAATACTTCTTGAATTAAATTGGACATTTGTTATATGATCATGTAAAGGAAAAAAATAGAACTTGAATTATGTGCTCAAGTCTATGAGGCTGATCTATTTAGAGGAACAAATATTTTCAATTGGTACTGAAGGGGGAAAAAAGATGTTCATTGTTCAATGGATGTAAGAAACTAGACAAGCAACAATAATGCAAAAAGACCTATGGAAAATGGAGGATATTGAGTTAGAAATATATAAGATTCAAGTATGACTGGAAAGATATTAATTTAACTAAGTGCACATTAGAGGGAAAACAGTATATGAGGGACCAGAACAGTCTATTAATAGCATTAACCTGTGTGCAGATCTTGGCAACAATTTTTAGAGGAAGAGTAGAAGATATGAACTGTATTCATTTTATGGAGTAGAAGCCAACTGGTATTATCCTTTCTCCATAGGGTGAAATTAAGAATTAGTTGAAATAAAATCTAAGGAATACATGAGTATAATTTAAAAAGAAAACAAGGAAGGAAATGACTGGGGTGATGGGGGAAAGCAATATGTATCCAAGAAACTGAATCATCATAGATTTTCTAAGGTTGAAAATTCAAAATAATGAACTTGCCCAACCCCAATTCAGTGACAACTAAGTTAAATTTCTGACAATGAAATTAAAATGGAGGAACTCGTTTGTTAGAGTTTGAATATCAGAACTGGAATTATAGTAGGGTTATATGGATTTACCCAATGGAAGGACAGTACTATCTATATGGGACTTTTCTAACCCCTACATCCTCTTTGTCTCACTCCTGGAAGCAGCCATGAATCAAGGCACATTTTTTTCACCCCTGGCAACTGCCCCCTTATTCCCATAATGAAGGGCAAGTCTTCAGTATATAGTTACCATTCTACTGTCAGGTCTTGCAACAGGGTTTCCCACTTTCCCCACCAATCATCACACTCCTGGTGAGGCTTTCCACTACTTCCTACTTCTCCCAAGCACAAAAATCAGTAATTATGACTGTTTCAAATGAACTAGATTATAACATTTGTTTTATATGAAAACACACACTCATAGAGACCTAAAGCATCCTTTCTTCTTATGGGAGAGACTTTCTAGGAACTATACAAATTAACTCCCTGCTTCCTCTCATCCCAGTAAAATTATCAAGTCAGGCTCAAAATTGTCACAGATGCCAATAGAATTGTGAAACAATACATGAGGAGACTAAGGCTAACTCTCTGGAAAATTCAAGCAAGATAAATTGCACTCTTCCATAGAATACATTAGAGATATCACTGTTGCCTGCAGACGCTTTTAAAAATGAATAAGCTTGAATAAAATAAGGGATATGTGTGTGCACGCACACATGGATATGGAGACATATATGCAATTATATATATATATACGTACATATACACACATGCCTTATGTGTATGTAAATGCATCTATATTTCTATATATGTATGTGTATACATATATGACATGTTTGTGTGTGTGTGTACGTGTGTGTGTGTGCATGTGTATGATATAAGAGGATGCCAAGTAATAGCACATCCTGCCGTGGAAAATCTGATTTTTATCTCAGGAGTGGGAGCAGTTGGCTTACTGGGAAATCTATGATTTTATACCAAATCAATATAGAGAATGTATGGAAGGGTGAGGAGGAATAAAACATATTAATGATTACCAGATGCCAGACCATATGCCCTTCACATTCCATGATGGTTCACCAAGTGACATGTCTGAAGAATTGTGGCAAAAGATTACTCAAGAATATGGGGTCACATTCTAGTTTTTAAAAATTATAGAATTAGGTTATAGCTTAAAACTGTGGTTAATAGATTTCGTGTAGATAGACTGGATGGATTAGCAAGAATCTACCAATTTAAGCACCTCCCTACACTACAAATCATCTTGTCATTATCAGACATCATCAGGTTTTATGAAGGTTATATCTGTTTAAAAGTAGCAAGTGTAAAAAACTTCTAGGAAAGAAACCAGAATGATAGAATTATATATGACAATATGGGAGGTAGTGTAACTAGTTTCTGTTCCTATTTAGTAGGCAGGACTAGGATATAGACTGTCAGTTAAGAGCTTAGCCCCACCTGTCATATACCACCCCAAATTAAACTTCATGTTAGTTTATCTGGAAAATTTATTATCTTCCTCTCTTTTTAGGAGTAGCCAGTCATCATTCAACCCTTGGTTCCAATCCTTTTGGTGGTGTTTATGCTTCCTTTAATCTCGGTTGGTGTCTCCATATCCTCATTTTATTGGCCTTGCTAACGAGTTAGGAGTTATGCCATCATCACTGGCCATTTGTTTATTTCATGAACACAATGTTAACAAGAATAGAATTAGATAAATAGTAGTAAAAGCTAATGTATTACTTCCATAAGATATAAATATAGACAGCGCATCCCATCTTCCTGTAATCACAAGAGAACTGTTCTCCAATTCCTCATTTTACCCTCCCCCCACAAAAAAAAAAAGACATTGGTCATTGAGTCTTTAGATGCATCTCTTTTTTGCCTCAGTGCATTTGTCTATGAAAGGTAGCCACACTCTTCACTACTAATTGCCACTTTTATGTCCTCCACCTGCTTCCATCACTCAACTCTTTATCCTTTTAAGGTTTACTCCATTCAGATAGAAAAACCTATTCATATAATAGTTGCAGTTATCTCAGGTCATTCTCTTCTCTTAAGAATATGGTTGATTTTTTTTTAGTTTTATATAGCCTTTCCTCCTTACCTCTTACTTCCCTCCTTGAGAAGGCAAGCAATTTTATATAGATTATTCATGTGCACTCATGAAAAACCTTTCTATATTAGCCAAATTGCAAAAGAAAATGCAGACACATATGCACAAAAGAATAATAAAGTTAATGTAAGTATGCTTTAGTCTACATTCAGACTCCATGAGTTCTTTCTTTGCAAAAGCTTTTCAGGAGTGACTTGGATCATTATATTGCTGAGAATAGTTAAATTATTCACATTGATCATTGTAGCGTATTGCTGTTATTGTGTGGAATGTTCTCCTAATTCTACTCACTTCACTTTGTATCAGTTCATGTAAGTCTTCCCAAATTTTTAAATGCACCCTATTCATCATTTCTTATAGCATAGTAATATTCCATCACAATCTTATACCACAACTTACTCAGCCATTCACCACTTCATAGAAATCCCCTCAGTTTCCAATTCTTTGCCACAACAAATAGAGCTGCTATAAATATTTTCATGCAGATATGTTCTTTTTTCCCCCCTTTATCACTTTAGTACAGCTAGCTCTACCAACAGTGTAACATCAGTGTAAAATGTTTCCACAACCCCTCCAATATTTTTCATTTTTTTATATTTATATTAGCCAATCAGATAGGCAGGAGGAGGTTACTTTAGAGTTGTTTTAATTTGCATTTCCATAATTAATAGTGATTTAGAACAATTTTAGATGACTATAGATAGCTTTGATTTCTTCTTCCAGAAATTGCCTGTTCACATCCTTTTTTTTTTTTTTTAGCAATTGGGGTTAAGTAACTTGCTCAAGGTTACACAGCTAGTCATTATTTATTCGTGGGTGCTCATTTTCTGAGGCCGGATCTGATCTCGGGTCATCCAAACTCCGAGGCCGGCGCTCTTACTCACTGCGCCACCTAGCCGCCCCCCTGTTCACATCCTTTGACCATTTATCAATTGGGGAATGACTTATACTCTTCCAAATTTTACTACATTTTCTATATAGTTGAGAAATGGGGCATTTATCAGAGAAACACTATAATTTTTCCACAAATTTCCTGTGAGTAAACTTATCTATATTAGATCCCATAATTCTTTCTATCTCTTGTTTTGTCATAAATTCTTTCCTTATTGATAAATCAGAAAGGTAAAATATTTTAAGCTTCCCTAATTTGCTTATAATATAATCCTTAATGTCTAAATCATGTGTCCATTTTTACCTTATCTTGGTATACAATATGAGACATTAGTTTATATCTAGTTTATCCAAACTACTTTCCAGTTTTCCCAGCATTTTTGGTCAAATAGTGATTTCTTATCCTCAAATATTGGATCTTTGAGTTTGTCAGACATTGGATTACTATGTTCATTTACTACTATGTATTGTGTAACTAATATATTCCACTGATACATCACTCTTTTTCTTGACCAGTGCCAGATTGTTTGGAGTATTACTTCTTTGTAATACAATCTGAGATGTGGTACTGCTAAACTACCTTCCTTCATACTTTTTCCCCATTGATTCCCTTTTGTTTTTCCAGAAGAATTTTGTTATTATATTTTTCTACTTCTATAAATCATCTTTTTTTGTAATTTCATTGTTATGGCAATGATTAAGTAAATTAACTTATGTAGAATTGCCATTTTTTATATTGGCTCAGTTTACACACGAACACTTATTATTTCTTCAGTTGTTTAGCTCTGAGTTTATTTGCATGTAAAAATGTTTTGTGTGATGTTTTTGGCGATGCCATCAACAAAGACAAAAAGAGCATAAATTTTAGCTACCACAAATTATTTAATTTGAAAGACTAAAGTGGAGGGAGAGTGACTTTTTGTTCACAAATGATTGTACAGTTAATAGCCTCTGGGCCTAAGATGCAACAAAGTAAGGATTGATTCTCTGCCACTTGTGCTAATCATTAAATATAACTTAACAACAAGAAAATTTAGATTTTCTATCAGCCAGCACTATACTATCCATACATGGAACCATTGGTTACAGCAAATGGAGACAATCTGAATACTATGGACTTCATTTACCTTGGCAGCATATCTTCCAAGAAAGTACACATATATGATAAGATAGATGTATGCATTGACAGCATGTCAGCATTTGGAAGGCTCCAAAAGAATGTGTGGGAGAGAAGAGGTATTAGGCTTCCTAATAGACTGAAGAAGTCTACAGAGCCATTGTGATGAACTTGTTGTATTCTTGTGAAACCTGGCATTTCCAGTGTCATGCCAGAAAATGAACTACTTCCATTTCAATTCTCTTAGGAGGATTTCTGAAGATCATTTAGCAAGGTAAGGTACCAAACACTGAAGTCCTTTCTTGATCTCAACTGCCAAGCATTTAAACTCAAGTGTAGTGAGGACAACTTGGAAGGGCTGACAAAATCAAATGCAAAATGTAGATTTGTCCAAAAGACTATTTTACAAAGAAGTCACACAAGACAAGTGTTCACATGGTGGTCAGAAGAAGTGATACAAGAACATTCACAAGGTATCTCTGAAAACCTTTGGTATCACTTGTGCAACATGGGAGATGCTGGCATAAGATCATCCAGCATAGCATGCCAACATCAAAGAAGGTAGAAGGTACTGTGTTCTATGGACAAAGCAGAGTTTCAGTCATTCAAAACAAAGGTGAGATGTGCAAATTCAGAGACATTTCCCTTCCAGCTGATCATATAGACTGACCTGTGGTAGAACCTTCAAAGCTTGTATTGGTATGATCAGCCATTGCTAGACACAACATACCTTGACCCTGACATTGTAATGTCATGTTAGGCCCCTTTGAGTACTAAAGACAAACTACAATTGTGTTTATATGATATACAGTTAATTTAAATGGGATTTCTCTGTCTCTTGCTACTGGACTTTGTTGGAAATATATAGTAATGCTGATGATTTATGTGCATTTATTTTGTATCCTGCAATTTTGCCGAAGTTGTTAATTATCTCAATTGGATTTTAGTTGGTTTTCTAGGATTCTCTAAGTATACCATCACATCATCTGAAAAAAGTAATAACTATCTCCTCATTGCTTATTCTAATTTCTTCAATTTCTTTTTCTCCTCTTATTACTATAGCTAGCATTACTACTACAATATTGAATACTAATAGTAATAATGGACATCCTTACTTCACCTCTGATCTTATTGGGAATGCTTCTAGCTAATACCCATTATAAATCATGCTTGCTGACAACTTTGGATGGATACTGATCATTTTAAGAAAAGCTCCATTTATTCCTATGATTTCTAGCATTTTTAATATGAATAAACATTATATGTTGTCATAACATTTTTTGTCTTCTATTGAGAAAATAATAATATTTCTGTCAGTTTTGTTATTGCTACGTTAATTATGCTGATAATTTTCCTAATATTGAACCAGCCCTACAATCCTGGCATAAATCCCACCTGGTCATAATGTGTGATCTTTGTGATATATTGTAATCTCCTTGCTAGTATTTTAATTTTTTGTTTCAAATTTTATTAGGGAAATTCATCATTTTTTTCTGTTTTTGTTCTTCATGGTTTTGGTAATGACAACATATTTATGTTGTAAAAGGAATGTGGTAAAACTCCTTTGCCTATTTTTCTCAATGATTTCATATAATAATGGAAATAATTATCCTTTATTTTGTTTTGTTTTTTTTTTGGAGGGCATTTGGGGTTAAGTAACTTGCCCAAGGTCACACAGCTAGGTTTTTGTTTATGTGGGTTAAGTGTCTGAGGCCGGATCCAAACTCAGGTCCTTCTGACTCCAGGGCCAGCGCTCTACTCACTGCACCACCTAGCCATACTGAAATAATTATCCTTTAAATGTTTAGTAGAATTTATTTATGAATCCATCTGGTCCTGGAATTCTTTTTTTCCCATGGGGAGCTCATGTATTCAATTTATTTTCCTTAAGATCAAGTTATTTGATTATGCTTTTTTCCTATACTGTTAATTTGGAAAATTTATATTTTCACAAATATTCATCCATTGCACTAAGATTTTCAGATTTATTGGCTTATAATTGGTAAAACAGCTTCTAATTACTGCTTTAATTTCATCTTCATTGGTGGTAAATTCACCCTTTTCCTTTTTTGATATTTTTAATTTGGATTTTTCTTTCCTTTTTGAAAATCAAATTAAACAATGGCTTATCTATTTTTTTTTCATAAAACAAGATCCTCATTTTATTCATTACTCCAATTTTCTTACTTTCTTACTTTCAATTTTATTAACCATTCCTTTGATTTACATGATTTCAATCTGTTGTTTAGGATACTTTCATTTTTCTTTTTCTAGTTTTTTTAGTTGCATGACCATTTCAATGATCCATACTTTCTCTAATTTATTGATATAACCATTTAGATATCTAAATTTTCCCTTAAGTACTGTTTTAGCTATATCCCATAAATTTTAGCATGTTGTCTTATTGTTATTCTCTTTAATGAAATTATTGATTGTTTCTATACTTTCTTGCTACATTCATTCTTTCAGATTAGATTATTTAATTTCTAATTAATTTAAGTCTGTTTCCACAGCTCTTTAAACACACACATATCTATGTATATATTATGCATAATTTTGTCTCATATTCTTAAAAGTATTCATTTATTATTTCTGCTTTCCTGAATTTGGTTGTGAGTTTTTATGCCCTAATACAAGATCAGTTTTTGTAAAAATGACAAGTACTGCTGAAATAAAAAAAAAAAAGTGGTATACTCTATTCAATTTTCTCCAGAGGTCTATCATATCTAAATTTTCTAAAATTATATTCATCTCTTAATTTCTCTTGTTTGTTTGTTTGTTTTTTTTGTTTGTTTTTTTCTTTTTGGAGGGCAATTGTGGTTTAGTCACTTGCCCAACATCACACAGCTAATAAGTGTTAAGTGTCTGAGGCAGGATTTGAACTCAGGTCCTCCTGACTTTGGGGCCAGTTCTCTGTTCACGGTGCCACCTAGCCACTCCCATCTCTGTAATTTCTTTATTGTTTATAATATGGTTAGACTTATATAGTTCAAAGAGGGAAAAGTTAAGTATCATTTTATTTCCTATTGAACTCATTTTATTTTCCTTTAAGAATGTGGATGTTATGCCATTTGATACATACATGTTCAGAACTGATATTACATCATTTTTGTGGCACCTTTTAGTAAAATGAAGTTTCCCTGCTTACCTTTATTTAAGGTATTTTATTTATCTTTTGTTTTTACTGAGATTATGATGGCTACTCCTGCTTTTTTTTTTCCTTTGGTCTCAGCTGAAGCACCAATCCCTTTATTTTACATTGTCTCTCTGTTTCAAGTATATTTCTTGTAAACATTACATTTTAGATCCTTGTTTTTAATTCATTCTACTATTCAATTTTGTTTTATCATTTAGTACATCCCATTTACATTCACAGTTATGATGAATTGTGTGTTTCTGTCCTCCATCTTTTCCCAAGTTTACTTTTCCTTTTCTCTTTTTATCCTGTCCCTCCTCAAAAGTCTTTTTTGCTTCTGACAACTCTCTCCTTTATTCTGCCTTCCCTTCTATCAGCCCCTCTCCTCTTCTCTGATCTCCTTCCCCTTTTACTTCCCTGTGGAGTAATATAGATGTATATACCAAACTAAATGTGTATGCTATTCTGTTTTTGAGCCAATTCTGATGAAAGTAAGGTTCAATCATAGTCTACTACCCCCTCTTCTTACTCTCCATTGTAAAAGCTCTTCCTTTCATTCCTCTTTTATGTGAGCTAAATTTCCCCATTCTTTTCTCTTCCTTCTCCTCCCAGTATATCCCCCTTTCTCACCTCTTAATTTAATAATTATTTTTTAATATCATCTCATCATAGTCCATGCACATCTATGCCCTTTGTGAGGTATACTTCAAACTTCCCTAATAATGATAAACTTCTTTGGAGTTTACAAGTATCATCTTCACACACAGGAATGTTAATATTTTAAGTTTATTTAGTGTTTTATGATTTCACATTCATATTTACCTTTTTGTCCTTCTCTTGAGTTTTGTATTTGAAAATCCAATTTTCTATTTAGTTCTGAACTTTTCAGTAGGAATTCTTGAAAGCTCTCTATTTCATTAAATATTATATTTACAATGCAGGAATATTAATTTTTAACTATTCAATCCCTTATGATAAAGATAATTTTATGTTATATAGTTTTGTTTTGTTTTTTAGGGCAAGGATAGTTTTCTACATTCATTTTTATAAGATTTTTGAGTTCCATTTATCCCCATGAAGGATTAAGCTAATTTCTGTTGGGTAGCTTATTTTTGGTTGTAATTCCAATTTCTTTGCCTTCCTGATTAACACGTTACAAGCCCAACATTCCTTTATGTGGAAGCTGCTAAATCTTGTACAATCCTGATTGCAGCTCCATGATATTCAAATTTTTTTCTGGATGTTTAAAACATTTTTCTTTGACTTGGGAGATCTGGAATTTAATTGTACTATTCCTGGGAGTTTTTATTTTTGTATCTCTTTCCTGAAGTGACTGACAGATTCATTCAATTTCCATTTTACCCTCTGTTGCTTAGGATATCAGGGCAGTTTTCTTTGATAATTTCTTCAAATATAATGTCTAGGATCTCTTTCTTTAATAGATTTCAATAATTCTTAAATTACCTCTCCCCAATCTATTTTCCATGTCAGTTGTTTTTCTATTAATATATTTCACCTTATCTTTTATATTTTTATTCTTTTGATTTTGTTTTATTGTTTCTTGGTGTCTTAGAATATTAATTTCGATCTGCACAATTCTAACTTTTAAGGAATTATTTTCTCCAGATTGTTCTTATATTTCCCCCATTTGGTAAACTATGTATCTTAAAAAAAGTTCTTTTTTGATGAATGATTGCTCCTTTCCCCCCATTTGACCAGTTCTGCTTTTTAAGGCATTCTTCTCTTTCGTAGATTTTTATGTTTCTTTTATTATTTGGCCAATTCTGTTTTTTAAGGTGTTATTTTCTTCTTTAAGGTGTTAATTTCTTTTTGTGCCTCTTTTTACCAATCTGTTGATTCTCTTCATAATTTTCTTGCATCACTCTCATTTCTTTCCTTTTTTAATTTGATTTTGTGTATACTTTTTAAGCTCTTTCAGGAATTCTTTTGAGGCCTGTGACCAATTCACTTTTTTTTTTGAGCCTTTGAATGCTTTTCTGACCTGTGTTCTATGTTTTCTGTGTTTACCTAGGAAAGGTCCTTGTTCTCCTGTAACCATCAGCACTAACACTCATCTTCATCCTGGCACTATGAGTATGCCCTCAGTTCTACTGAAGCTATAATTGCTAGTGCTCCCCTCTATCTTAGAATTAAGATCATGGTCCCTATTCCCTTGTTGGTGACTACAGGCATACTTCTTTGCCCTGGAACCTCAACTGGGACCTCTGGTCCCCTGTGGGCAATACTAACCTTTTGGCCCTGCTTCTGTGATTGCAGGTGCATATGGACAATACAACTAGGTCCTGAACCCAGAATTGCTAGTGGTCCCTTGCAGTCTCTTTCTGACCAGTTTCCAACCCCCCTACATTACATGGGCTCAGACATCTGGAAGCTGCTGCTGCCTCCAAGGTCCACTGCTGGCACACAGCACACAGAATGCATTGTTGCTTGTTCATCTTGGTGAGAGAGACCTTTTTTAAAGATCTCCTATAGTGTCTTGGGCTGGCAAAATATTTCATCCTGCCTCATGTTGTTTATACTGCTCCAGAATTTGATTTAGACTTGAGGATAATTTGGGAGAACTCAGGTGAGTGATTTGTCTCTGCCTCTAACTCATGTAATCTTCAGCTTCACACCATCTCAATCAAATACAGGGACAGTCATCCCCTAGAGTTCATTACTACTAAGAAGTAGTTCTAGGATCTAGAACTTCTTTTGCACTCATCTTTTCCTTTCTGTTCACATGACTATGACCCAACATCAAACCCTCATCAGTTCTTACTTGGGCCATTGCAATACCCTCCCAATTAGTCTCCCCATCTAGTCTCTCCTCTAATGTAAAAAGAATTTTGTTTTTCCAATTTTTATCTTTATCCAAATTCCTCTTTTATGTGAGATAACTTCCCCCATTCTTTTCCCTTCCCTCTTCTCCCAGTGTATCTCTCTTTCTCACCTCTTAATTTAATCTTTTTTTTAATATGATTTCATCAGAGTCCTTGAATATCTATGCCCTCTGTTTATTTATACTCCTTCTAACTTCCCTAATAATGATAAAGTTCTTTTGAGTTACAAGTATCATCTTCCTATACAGAAATGTTAATATTTTAACTTTATTCAATCCCTTATGATAAAGATAGTTTTATGTTAAAAAGTTTTTTTTTTAAAGCAAGGATAGTTTTCTACATTCATCTTTATAAGATTTTCGAGTTCCAAAAATTTCTTCCTCTCTCCTTCTCCCCCTCCCCAAGAAGGTAAGCAATTTTTAGAGATTATACATGTGCAATCATGTTAAATGTATCCAGTCTCTCCTCTAGCCAGTCTATTCTCAAAATAGTTATGGTATTCATATTCCAAAACTAATATGACATCATTATCTTTCTCAAGAAGTTTTAATGTATAAAATATTCTGATGCCATTCATTCAAATTTTTATCTAATGTAATACCTTTATAGAGACTAGTAATAATAATTAAAGCTCATATTTGTAGAGTTTATTTCTATTACTCCAAAGCCCTTTGAATACATTATCTCATTTTCTAAAAAATCAAATATATTCATGTATGCCCTTTTTTAAACCTTCAATATAGACAACTGTAACTTACAATATGGTTAATGGAAAGATTTCAAAATATATGCATACATATATTTTCTACATTTTACTAATTAATACACTACTTTTAATGACTACAAAAGTTGTAAAACAAAAGCCTATCTTTTCAATATCAATATATTTTCAATAATTCTATATTGAGGCCATGCAAGGAATTTCATTTCTATAAATTAAGAGGTGGGCCAGCTAGGTAGACAATGAAGATGTATCTGTTCAGTACAAGTAGTCATGCCTCAACATTTGAGGGAATTAACAGACACAACATATGTGTGATGACCAACTATGACTGACTGGACTCTTTTCAGCAATGCAGTGATATAAGTCAATCCGGAAAGACTCATTAAGGAGAGAAATGCAACATCCAGAGATATAACTAGAAAGAACTGAGCTTGAATCCTGATGGAAGCAAACTAATTGATTTTTTTCTTTTCATTGTTTGGTTTTATTTCTTCTTTACCATTTTTCATCCCACCTAGTACAATACACCTTTGTAATTGGACTAATGTCTAATATGAATGTATTTGCAGATCCTATACTGGACTATATGCTGTCGTGGTGATGGGGAGAGGGAGGTAAAGGAAATTTGAAAATCAAGGAACTATGGAACTGAATCTTGTTAACTAAAACTAAATTAATAAAAAAAACATTTGAGGGGATTAGAGATACATGACATCCATGAATATGAAAAACCATTAATATCTTTAAGCCCAACCCACAACATTATTTTTAATAATTCTGATAATTACTTAATACAAAAAAAAAAAAAAACAAATAAAACAACACACTGCCTGCCTAAAAAATTGCAGTTTCTACACGAGATAGATTAGTATCTCACCCTCTATGCAGAATTTTCACAGCTCCAGGTGCAGCTGCAACCTATTTCATGGATTTCTTTCTCCTACAAAAAGTACAAGATATAAGAATCACAGTGGGAGAAAATCACATGACTGAATCTCAATGGTAGACAAAGAGGAGGCATTCCCAAAGAGAAAGAGTAGTCAGTATTTCTTTAGCATACTGCTACTTTTAACAAAGTTTAACTATTTCTAACAAATTTATTATGCATACTAGAGGGTAGAAAATTATAAAATAGGTTAATAATATACAGTATTTATGCATTTGTCTTATTTTTTTTAGCCTTCTTTATATATGTAGGTAGTCCACAATTTTCTGGAGTACTCTGTAAATTTCCCCTAATTCCTGTTTATTTGTCTATCATTAACCAGCAAAATAACCAAAACCATGAATGTGAAAGCTGTGAATATTGAGAAATGACTGTATGTGACTATATTTTACCATGAATAAAGGACATCTTGAGAAAGATATACAACTGGAAAAGGAGCTAAGAGAGTTGTGGAGAGATTACATCCACATAAAGTAAAATGACCTAAAGAGATTTGCATGAGGTTATAGACAAAATTCACACAAGGGAAAAAATTGTCAAGAGTTGTTTCCTGCACCATTGGAGAGTGTTTCCAAATCACTGATATCTGCTGTATTTTTTTCATGCTTGATATAGAGAAATAGAGACTCATTCCCTTTTTCTTGAAACACTAGCCAAAACCCAAATCATTTTAGTCTTTCTTTTGTATAAAGCAGTGGTGAATTTCTTCTATTTCATTTGCTAAGCAAAGCTAGAGAAAAATCACAAAACAGTGTTTACTAGGTCCATTAAAAATTTTTGCAACATGGTCTCAACTAGATGAGGAAATCCTTTTATACTTCCTTCCTAGTCAATTCATTATTCTACCCACCACAGTGATCATTAGAAATCTTTTTTTCTTTTTTCCACTCTTCTTACCCTCTTAGGTGAAACACTTAACTGAACCCCATCATAGACAATGCTGTGATTTCTTAAGTGTCTGGCCAATATGATGATGGCTTTTTAATGAATCTTGTTTTTCTTTTACTGAAAGAAGGCTTGGGGTGAATTCATTCAGACACCACATGTTGCTATTTTGGGGTCCTAGCACCACTAAACCTCAACAATATCACTCAGATATCTTCCTTGACTATAACCCATACCTTTCACTCTTGTCCCACCAAAACAACAACAACAAAAATAACCCTTTTCCTTTCTAAAGTATACCCCGGGGGCGGCTAGGTGGTGCAGTGAGTGGAGCACCAGCCCTGGAGTCAGGAGGACCTGAGTTCAAATCTGGCCCCAGAAACTGAACACAAAAAACTAGTCGTGTGACCTTGGGCAAGTCACTTAACCCCAGTTGTCCTCCAAAAAGCAAAACAAAAGTATACCCCTGTACACAATACTATGAAAGACTTAGCTACTCTGATCAAGACAGTGATCTGAAACAGTTCTGAAGGAAAATGATGAAAAATGCTATCCACCTCCAGAGAGGAAACAGATAAACTCTGAGGGCAAACTAAAGCATACTTTTTAAAATTGTATTTTTCTTTTTTGTGTGTTTTGTTTTGCAACATAGCTTATATAAAAATATGCTTTATATGATTTCACATGTATAATCAGTGTATTACCTGCCTTCTCAAGAGGAGGCAGGGGGTCAAAATGAATTGAGAAAATTTGGAACTCAAAATTTTTTAAAAATTAATGTTCAATTCTTTACATGTATCTGGGAACTATATAAATTATGTGGTTAAATGAGTAATATATTAAAAAAAAAACATAAACCCCTATACTTTCCCTCGTGATCCCATCCCCTCAGACTTTCTTCAGCAGATTTCCCTCTCTGTCATCTCTACTCTTTCACTAATCTTTCGTCCTTCCCTATGTACTGTTTTCTTGCTATCTACAAACATGTTCACATCTCCCACACTCTTACATAATACACTTTATCTATCCATCTCCTACTAACTATCATCCTATATCTCTTCTCCCTTTCATTAATAATCTCTTTAAAATGCTGTCTACAATAGGCCCCTCCATTTCCTTTCTTTTCACTCTCTTCTAAACACTCAAGTCTGGCTTTTCACATCATCGTTCAAACTAAACTGCTGTTTCCAGTGTCGTCAGTGATCTAACTCCTAATCTAATGGTATTTTCTTAGTCTTCATTCTTCTTCATCTCTCAACATTTGACACTGTTGTTCCCCCTCTTCTCCTTGACAATTTCTCCTCTCTGGCTTTTTATGACACTGCTCTCTTCTGATTCTCTGTCCTCCTATCAGACTATTTATCTGAGGTCTCCTTTACTAGAGGTCTCCTTTGCTAGAAATTTCATGCTATGATAATTCAAGTAATGCCCACTAAACATGGGTATCTTCTAAGGGCCTCTCCTAGGCCCTCTTCTCTTCTTCCTCTATACCTTCTCACTTGGTAGGTGTGAAAAATCCCTTGGAAAAATTATTATTCCTATGCAATTAAATATCATGTCTCATGTCTTTATCCAGCCATAATTTCTCTCCTGAACTTAAGTTTTCAGTTGCCTACTGGACATCTCAAAGTAAAAGTTCTGTGCCTATCACAAATAACACATTCAGAACTAAAATATTTATCCTCTCCAAACTTCTGCCTTTTTTCAATTTTTCTGTTACTTTCAAGGGTTCCAGCATTCTCCCATTCACCTCTGCCCACAGTCTAGATGTCTTAATAAATTCCTTACTTTCATTCACTTCATATATCAAATCTGTTGTCAATTGCTTTCATTTCTATTTTTGTGACATTTTACATACTTTTGGATTACTCTTTTATTCTAATATTATCACTGGACCTAGTTGATTCCTGAGGAGAGAGTAAGACTAATTTGCTAAAGTGACTACCACTATATCAGTCCCTTATTCAATAAATACCAGTGGCATCCAAATGTCTCTTAGATCAAATTAATAATTCTGGCTCTGGCTTTTAATTGCCTTCAAATCCTGGCCCCTTCCTAACTTTTCAGTGTAATTACATTTAATTCCCTCCATATATTTTACAATCCATTGATACTGGCTTTTTTTGCTCCTAGGTAACTAGGTGATGTAGTGGAAATAGTTCTGGGACAGGAGTCAGGAAGACCTATGTTCAAATCCAGCCTCTGATACTTACTACCTATATGACCTAGGGCAAGTTATTTAACCTATGTCCACCTGAGTTCTCTAAATTACAAAATGGAGATAATAATAGCACCCATCTCCCATGTTGTAAGGATCAAATGACATATTTGTTAAGCACTCAGCATAGTTCCAGGCACAAAGAAGTAATTCTATAAGTGATAGCTGCTGTCACCATCATCATCATCATCATCTTCACGCAAAACTTTACATCTCATGACAGTAAATTTCTGAGGGCTGCTGCCCATGTCTGGAATACTCTTCTCTTTGTTATTTAACTTGTATGTATCTTTTATGTACAGTGTTAATTCATGTTGTCTTCTCCATCAGACTGTGAGCTCCTTGGCAAGAGGGACTGTTTTTGCTTTTCTTTGTGTCTCCTGCTTTTAGCATGTCTTGCTTCTTCAAGTGTTTAATGTATGCTTATTGTCTTGTTTACCTGTTGACTTAAAAATCAGAACATCTACTGAAGACCTGGAAAGAAAGTTCTCACCACCAACACGCTTAGCATCATCAACTAGTTTGATATGAGAAATGGCATGTTTTGTGTTTTGTTTTGTTTTTCAATCATTGGAAAGGTCATTAAAGAAGCCTTTCCACCAGATTTCCAACTCAAAACTTCCTATATGGATTGTATGTCCCATTAGAAAGTGAAATCCTTGATTGAAGGGACTGGGTTACTTATTTTTTTTTTTTAATTCACTGCTTAACCCAGTATTTTGCACTTATTAGGTGACTAAGAATTTTTTTCCAAGATGATGTGTTTTGACAGATAAATGAACATCCACTTGAAACAAGCACTAGATTTAATCCATAATACAATGTCTTATACATAGGAAAATTTTTATAAAAGCAAAAGCAAAAAATGGTCAAATGAATGGATTTAATTGAATTCATAGAGTCTTTTCAGTGGAAGATTTGATTTTCCTATGTGATGGGGTTTAAACTCTGGGAACCCCCCTAGAATCTTCCAGTTTGAGGGATTTGCCTGAGGCCATAAGTCTTTCATTATCCCTAGGCCCAAATCTCTGTTACTCTTAACCTAGCCTAGCCCTCTACTAGTCCAGCTACTTCCCACCCTTGATCCTATTAAAATATCTATACCCAAATCTCTTACCCTTAAACTAGCCTAGCCCTCCATTGTCAGTCATTTCCAGGCAGCCTTCAGCTATTTCCCACCCTTAATTCCATTCCTGGAGTCAGACCTCACTTCCTCAAGATCATCCTTAGACTCCTCCTCAAGACCCTCCCAAACTCCTCCTCTTGACTGCCCCTAGATCCCTCCTACAGTCTTTCTTAAGATCCATCTTGCCTCCATGTAGGGGCTGAGATTCAATCTAGTGCAGACTCAGTCTGTGTCAGATTGTACCTGCACACTTGTCAATACAAGCATCACAAATACATAGGCTCTTTAAGAGTTTACTCATTATGGGGAATCTTTAATAAACTTTGTTTTATTTTGGCTGAAAGAATGCTTAAGTCAAATTTATTCAGGAGTTACCAGTGTGTTGCCATTTCGAGGTCTCAAGCACCCCTAAATCCCAAACCTCAACACATGTTCATGCATAAACCAAGACTGATATCAGCCTCTATCCTAACAACAATTAATCCTGTACTCTACAGTATCCACTTAGCTGTGAATGTAAGTCCA
The DNA here is from genome assembly GCA_011680675.1 of Gymnobelideus leadbeateri. Lineage (NCBI taxonomy): Eukaryota > Metazoa > Chordata > Mammalia > Diprotodontia > Petauridae > Gymnobelideus > Gymnobelideus leadbeateri. Next base: position 608,769 of record WOXC01003936.1, on the reverse strand, counting down.
TTGGCTTTTGCTTTCCTCTATGAAAAGCAATGACTTCAGTAAGCTCAACCCCAGCCCCCAAAGAAAATCAGAAATGAAAACCAAAAAGATACCCAAGGAAAAAGCTTTAAAGAAATACCTTTTGCTAAGACTCTCATCCCATCTCTTTACACTTCCTTTAGAATCATAGATTTTTAACTGAAAGGTATCCTAAAAATTCTCACCTGTATTTTTTTTTTTAAGTTTTCCACATGAGGAAGAAATGTGTTTAGTTACTAGTCCAGTAGGAGTGGGCCATCTGCAACCTCGAGGTCACACATTAAGGCCACAGGATCCTCAAACCTGGCCCAGGCACAAAGAGCTAGCAATAGTCTCCAATGGGATTTGAATCTAGACTTTCTTTACTCCACACTGCCCCATACCCTATCTTATTTACCATACTGTTGATCTGCATTACTAGTGTCTCCTATTTTAGTCTTCTGTTGGGAAAAAAAAATACTCTATATATGCTCAGTACTTTCATCTTTTTTGAAGAAGACCTTGATACTTGCCAGGGTGATCAAATGTGTTCTTTCACAGGCCTGAAAAAGCTGGAATTTATATTTAAGTAGTTGCAAAAACATATTTCCAAAGGGAGCTCAAACATAGTAGCATTTGAGAAGTTAAGATCAAAATAGTCACCAAAAATAGGCCTAAGGCTGCTGTTAAAAATCCCATAATAAATAGTTGTTTTACTTCATGGCTTCACACAAATTTTGACAGGTCTAGAAACTAAATCATCATTTACTGTACTTACCAAATGTTCAATGGTGTGTATATTAATAAAATTTAAATATACTGAGAAAAAGACGAACATGGAATGACAATTTCCTTCTCTCATTTTTGATTTCTTTTTAGAATATAAAGTAAGAAATCTGAACTTGGGAAACCAGCCCAGAATTATTTTTATGTTCTGGGGATACACCCAAAAGTTACTTTCACCTTCTCATAAATACTGCTTTAATTATGATCTTGTAACAGGAATCTTTTGGAGAAAATATTTGTATTTGGTATTTTGACTCTTTTTTATATAACTGGAAGGGGAATATTGAATTTCATCTGTGTGCATGACAAGGGTGGTAAGGAAGAGATAGTAACACTGCTTTAGTATTGGAATGAACCTTTGAAGTCACTGAATACAACCCCTCCATTCTACAGATGAGGAAGCTAAGGCCCAGAGAGATTAAGTGATTTGTCTGGGGTAATACAATAAATGTTTGAGGGGGAATCTGAAACAAAGTCTTTCTGAGTCCAATTTGAGTACTGTGTTCACTGTTATTCTTTCAGGAAAAAAACAAATCTTTGCATTTTCCTTTACTCTCATGCTTTATAAGATAATAGGTTCATGGATTTAGAGTTGGAAGGAAATTTACAGACCATCTAGTCCAATTCTCTCATTTTACAGATGGGGAAATTCAGACCCAGAAGGTCACAAGGTCATAGGGCTTACTACTATCCTAATGTACTTTTCAATTAATTATAATCTTAGTGGTAGAGGTACTTTACAGGAAATCTAATATAAAACAAAAGAATCAAGAATTCCTTCTATTACATATCCAAGAAGTTACCATTTGTTCTCTGCCTAAAAACATTCTGTCAAAAAAAGTCCAATACTTTTGCAGACAGTCCATTCCACTTTTGAAAAGATCAAATTATAAGCAGACTTTAGTTTGTTTTCCTTACATGAACTTGGCTTTTAAGGCATTGTTCTTACTTTTATCCTATGGGTCTATATCAAACAAAAATAGTGTTATTTCTTAATGTATTTCAAGACTTAGTAAATAATTATTACACAAAGCTTTGAGCTCCATACTATGACAACAGAGAAGAAATAAGGTCTATAACTTCAAGTGATATTTTCTAGTTGAGAAGATAAAATGGCCACATATAGCTATGAAAGAATTATAGAATTGATTTTATCTTCCCATTCTATTGTTATCTATATAATTCAGTGCCTTGAATGAACTTTTACAACATATTTGTATGTGGGTTTATATGTGTGAATGGGTGTTTATATATATATATATATATATATATATATATACATATGTGCATATATGCATGATATATAGATACGTATAAAATAAGGGAAAAAACAATATATTATCTTGTCAATATCCTATCCTAATGATGGGGTACATGCTCTGGGAAACCCTTTGAATTCTGATTGAATTTTCCCATTTCATGAGGCATTTGCCTGAGGCAATAAGCCTTTCATCATAGCTAGGCCCAAATCTCTTATTCTTAATTTAGCCTAGCCCTCCATTGTCCATCTACTTCCTACCCTAAATCCTATCAAAATATCTTTACCCAAATCTCTTACCCTTAAACTAACCTAGCCCTCTGTTGTCTGTCATCTGCAGGTAGCCTTCTGCTATTTCATACCCTTAATCTCATTATTGGAGTCTGACCTCATTTGATTCCTCCTCAAACTCCTCCTCTAGACCATTCCTAGATCCCTCCCACAATCTTTCTGTATATAAAATGCATCTTGCCTCCATGAAGGTGTTGAGAATTATCTAGCACAGTCTCACTCTGTGACAGATTATTCTGGCCACTTGTCAATACAAGCTTCACATGTAGTTATGCTCCTTAAAAGCCTACCTGTTAAGGCGAATCTTTAATAAACTTTGCTTTTCTTTGGCTGAGAGAAGATTTGAGTCAAATTTACTCTGTAGGACCCAGTGTGCTAATATTTTGGGGTCTTGAGCACCCGTAATCTAAACCTTAAACCTCAACACTATAAGCTAATTGTACTATAGTCTGGGTCATTAACAAAACCTTGCATTTTTTTTCCTAGTATTTTGTACATTTGCCTCTCTTCTCTGATTTAAGAGTTGGAGTGTGAAACACTAAATTTCTCCTAAAGCTTTGCTTTATAGGTGGCTTCTTCATAAACTCATTCTCCCTCAGCAACACTGCAGTTTAGACTGCAGAATAACAAGCTCCCTGAGATGAGTATTCTCTTATTCCCCTCACCCCTTTTCAGTTTTCCTTTTCTGTGTTGTTTTCCCCATATTAGATTTAAGTTCCTTGCGGGTAAGGGCTTTCTGTTTTTATTATTTTTGTCCCTAGCACTTAGTACAGAACCTGCACATAGTAGGTGTTTAATCGATATTTATTGAATTATATTCCCTAAAACATCTAGGAAATCGAAATGTGTTTTCATGTTAAGCAAATGCTTACTAATAAGGTAGTAGTATGTTACCCTAGGAAGAATGCTGCCTTTGGAGTAAGAGAACATGAATTCAACTTTTAGATCAGCAGTTTATTTATTAGTGTTACTTGGGATAAGTCACTTTACCTCTGTGGAGCTTATATCCCTGAGGCAAAATGAAAGCGTTGGCCCAGGTAAGATGTTGAGGCCTCCATCCAGCTCTAAATCAATAATCAATACATATAATACAATAAATTAATAATCCTAAAATACATTGTAATTGAGTCCTAAATTGCATCCTACTGGCTATAAATGATATAATTGTTTGGAAAATGAGAGTCTTTAGAGAGTAATTTGGGGAAGCTGCAAGTGAGATAAAATTGTATTTATGAAAATTTCTTAGGGAGTCATGGCAAGGAGAAAGTGCAATGGTGTTCGAGACTTGGCTTTCTCATCTTTCTGCCTCCTGTTCTCTACTTTGAGCTGTCTATAAGGTACTAATGTGGTGCCCTAAGGGTTAATATTAAGTGTTGTTTTCTTAGTATCTTGGGAGGCCCTCCTGAGCCTGAATAAACTTCACCTAAAATAAACTCCACCTAAAATAAACTTCCCCCTTATCCTGGACCATAACCATCCTGAATCATAAAATTTCCTGTCTCCCTTATCCTGTGTCATTGCAGCAGCAAGCACCCTAGCACACCCAGGATGGTCTGCTAGCACAGGTTCTTTGATCTGCTTTTCTAAGGTAAGGAACTTATAAAGAATTAGCAATTTTACTTTAATCAGTCAAACAAATATCATTTACCTAGTTAAGGGGAAAAAGTCAGCACCCTGAACTTTAGAGAATACAAATTACAAGAGAAAATAACACAGAAAATAAGACAGGGCTTCTAGCTGTCTGACCATTACATCCATAACTAGTTAGTCACCAGAGAGAGAAGCACCAACATCTGGGTTTTCAAAGCCAGTGGGGGGGGCGGGGGGGGGGGGGGAGAGTGAGGCTTAACAGCTTCCCAGAGTCTCATCAGTCGAAATCACACAACTGTTCCCCGAGTGAGCCCGTAAATAAAACCTCACCTCAGAGGTATATATAGCCTTCTCCAGGATCAGAGAACATTACAACCCTCATGACCCACTTGACCACAAAGTAACAAAAGTTGTGTCTTCCTGAAAAACAATCCTCCTACTGCAGGGTCCAGGTGATCACCTGTAGCCTATTAGGGGGCAGAGTATGTTTTCAAATCAGTAAAGGTCCTCAAGTTCAATTTAGGCTTATATTAAGGGGCAGGGAAGATCTTCAAATTTCTATTCCCATTAGTCATCTATCTTCCTCATCCTATCCCTAAATCTCCAATCCCCATTAGAAACCCTATAAATTCACCATCCTATAGGCCCTGTAGCTTTCTGGCTATGTGTCTGGTCCTTTTCCTATATCAATGCTTTTGTTTAGCTTCTTGCTAAGTCACAGGCCCAAATGCTTTTGTATTAATAAAGCTCCCATTGGCTAAAGAGGTCTAATTGAATTCTTTCAAAAACCCGAAGCAGCTCTCGGAATTCTTACCTCAGCATAACAATAGATGTGAATCAAGAATACTTTTCCCTCTCTAGGTCCATAGGAATGTTTCTTAATTCTGAGTGGAAGTGAAAAAAGGGAGGTGCCTGTTTATTCAAATTAGCCCTCAATTTCCTTTATTTGCCAAATCAGTCTCTTCTCATTTTCCATTCCTCAAAGCTAGACTCTTACATTTGCCTCTTATTTGAAAAAGCTAAAATCCTAATGACTACTTAAACTATCTAAACAAAGAAAAACCAAACATCTGATAGTGAAATGTAAATGCTTAACAAAAATGAATACTAAGATGTAGAACTAAGTCTTAGTCAAAAAGAAATCTTTTCACCCATTTACATTGGAGCAAAAAAGACCTTTATTTTCATCAGCTCACAAAACTTCTGCAAGAGAATGATTTCATTTACTAATCCCTTTCCTTCTATTTACAAAACAGAGCTACTCCAAAAGAAAAAAGGATCACAGAAATATTTCACTAGAAATTTTATTTTTCTGAATTATATTCATGCATATATGTATACATATGCAAATATATATCAATTTAAATGTATGATTTTGCTGTAACTTTATTTATGAATTAATTTCAAAGAATTTACTTTGACTTTCACATTTGATGTAAGAAAACAAGAAACTTCTGAAAAAGGCAAGGCAGCAACTATAGATACTGACAGAAGGAAAATGTAAGCATAAGGAAATTAACTGTTAAATTAAGATTGCTAAATAAAATGAATTTGAGACAGCATAATATATTTGAAAGTCATCAAAACATCTTAAAACATGTCAATTGCATCTTCTCTTCTAAGATCCATGAAATTCCTAAGTCATTTGTATCTTGCCTCAGGGAACTTGATACACAAGACGTGTGCTGCTCTGCAGAGAGGAGGTATATGAATATCTTCCAATCTGGTATCTGTCTTGCTTTCATTTTTGCATCATTCTGGAGCTATCTTAACAAAAGACAAAATTAGCTACTTATTTTGGAGTACAAAATTTGCCATTGTCAGTACACTGAAAAATAGCACTGTAAGTTTAACATCTGGACCATAAGCCAACTTTTGCCAAAGGTAGTATGGTTTGTCCTACATTCTGGAAGAGTACCATGACATCAGGAAGAAGATGCCATGACTTGCACTTCAGTTGGATTTGAGTGAGGGAGGACTGTGCAAAGGCACAGGCCTCACTTTCTCCTCCAGGGTCACCTGGATCCAGTGGCCAGATCAGGAAGAATGATGATGACTGCAGATTCAATGGGAGATCTTGGTCTTGGCTAAGGTCTTTCTGAGGTCTCACTTTGACTGAGGCAATGCTTATTAAGTGATAAGGCTTGTTTAATAAGGGAGTCAAGGGATGACCCATTTAATTGAAAAAGAAAAAATCAGTCTGGGAGAGTAAAACCCTCAGGATTGCTAGCTGGAAGAGAAACAATTACTATTTAGTTCACTCTGAGCCTTCAGGGCCCAAAAAATAACCATTAAGTGGTGCTTAGGCAGGGACCTATTGTTAGCTTATCAATGAAAGCCAGAGTGAATTGTGTTTAAGGCTTGGTCTTTAAAAAAGAAATCTAACCAGTACACCCCAAGATAAGGAGTTTTCAGCCATCAAAATTTACTTTCCTTGGGGCAGAACACTCTCTGGTGAGGGGAGGGCATGATACCCTCTTGTAAGGGTAAGCAAAGTTGTTGTTGATTTCTGTAGTTTAGTTTCCTAGGTTTAGGCTAAATTTTAAACATCTAAAGTATTAATCTCCTTTGACCCTATATAATTCACAGCTGTGCTGAGTCAAATAGGTTTCCTGCCTTCTGGCTCTGAGCAAATCAGGGGCCAAGTCTTTGTTATACTTTCTGGGAGGCTGGCATTTTATTTAGGGGTTTTGCTTCTGAGAAGAACCTTTTGATTCCTGGAGGGGTCTCTAGAGAAGCCATTTGTTAAAACCCCACCCCCCTTGCCCTACCAATTACTCAGAGGTTTGTGCTTTCCTGATCTGGTGGTATAGGTGATTGTATTACTTTGTTCAGAGTATAGGAGTTGGTCTATTGAATCTCTGTACTAATTTCTCTGCTTGTATTTTCTTCTTATCTGTAATTAAAGTAGCATTGTTGACCCCTTTAAAAGTTGTTTTTCCTTTAGCAAAGCTGATCAAAGAACCTGTGCTAGCAAGGCCATTTTGGGTGTGCTAATGTGCTTGCTAATACACCTGTATTTGGGGGGGGGGGGGAAGGGGAGGAGGAGGAGAAAATAGGAGAGGAGAGGAAGGGCTGTCACAATTAGTTAACCACAAGTCCCTGCCCAAGCATCACTTAATGGTTATTCTTTGGGCCCCAATGACTCAGAGTGGAATGTAAATAGTAATGGTTTCCCTTTCTATTAGAAACCCAGAGGGTGCTCCCCTCTCCCAGTTTGATTTTTTTTTTTTTTAATTTATTAAAGGGGCCCTCCCTTGACTCCTTTGCCAAAAGACCTCCTTCCCAGAATTTGGGATTTTGCTCCCAGAATTGCCACCTACATCTTCTTTGGCCATTTAGCATTTCCCTGTGACACAGTTAAGTTCACAGTCATGAGTAGGTCTATCAAGATACAGAACTTGTAGCAACTGGTCAGTAAATTATACAATTTTAGATGTGTGAGATAAGAAATTTGGTTTCTGCCTGAAGTTCCTTTAATTTCCAAGGTTAGCCAGAGGAAGGACAATAGAAGGCCATTAGAATCTCAGCAGCAACAGTTGGAGAATCTGGAAAGTTAAAGTTAAGAGCAGAGAAATGTTCCCTTTTCCCAATAGAAAATATCAGTAGGGTTGAGTTTAATTCAAGCATTGTATGGGCTTATAATTCCTTTCAGGGACCGATGTTTGCCTATTTTTCAACCTGCTTTTTGATTCCTAAACCTGAGTTTCCTTCCATTTTTTTTTTTAATCTGTGGTGATTTATCAGCTACCACATGCCCTTTTGATACATTTTAAAATTGTTCCCCACAAGAGATAGAACCTTACTTTTTGCAGAAATAATTGAAGAGACATCAGGGGCTCCTTGAGAGCTTTGATTGTATCATAGCAAGAACACTATTTCCTAAGTTGTCAAAGAGGGTGGAGCAAGAGATATGGTTTCAGAATGTTCAAACTTTGCAGAGGAATTAGTAGGTGCTCTTCAGGGTGAGAAGTAGCAAAGTTGTACCTATGGAACCTTCAGATATATTGATAAAACATTAAAATGAAGAATCTATGGCAAGGGGAGAAACCCATGTTTGCAACCTCCTTCTAGCAAAATCACAAACTCACAAAATCACAAAAAACAAAACAAAACAAAAAAAGTACTGTCAATCAGAATCAAGCCAGCCAGTGTGTATTTTAATTAATGATTTAATCAAACTGAGACAAGTAATGAGGGGATACTGAAGGATGGTTGTAAAGGGCTTCCTCGTCCCTCTGCTTTCCAGATTCAACACAAGAATGTCTCAGGCCTCAACCTAAGAATGCCAGATATGCCATGGAAGCATAAAGGGGATTTACTCAATTTTGTAATGCTAGGTTCCAACTTGAAATTTCTCCCTCTTTATGTGGTTTAAGAGATAGAGCAATGGGCCTAAAGTCAAGAAAACTCCTCTTCCTGTATTCAAATCTGGTGTCAAACTCTTAGTAGCTGTGTGACTCTGGGCAAGTCACTAAACCCTCAGTTCCTCATTTGCAAAATGAGCCCGAGAAGGAGGTGACAAACCATTCCAGTATCTTTATCAAGAAAATCCCAAATGGAATCACAAAGAGTTGGACATGATTGAAACAACTGAACATATACATCACTTTTGAGGTTAAGAATATTTAAACACACTCCCTGAGAATTCAATAATTTCTCTTGTACAAATTTTGAAAATAGCACTGGATATTTAGCATTTTCAAATTGTAGCCTGAGACATTCTTTTGTTGAATCAGAAAAAGGGAGGGAGAATGGGGTCCTTCAAAAGCATCCTTCATCATCCCCTCATCACTTATCTGTTTGATTAAATCATGGAGCCAGAAAGGTTTCCAGTATGATGAAGG